>CM076610.1:37637884-38129528 GCA_038502775.1 Hippodamia convergens
GTTAACATATTTCCTAGAACGTTCTCTTCCATTTTTTTTTCAAATTCCTCGAGAAATATTGAGTTTGAAGTAAAATTATTGATAAACTAAATTCAAGAAGAAAAAATTCTCAACGAAAATGATCGTGTTCGTTTTTTCACAGTTTCAACGGTTCTGAAGATTGAATCGCAGTATTTAATAACTGCCCCAATTTTGAGCTCGACAATATGGTGGTCAGATTTCGATGATTTAACTACTACTACACCTCCTAAATTAAAAGAGATAAAAAACACTAGACTACATGTTATGTTCCCTTTTTGACTGAACATAAATTGCGCAAGTCGCTACAGTGTCTAGTTTCCAGCTTTGCACTTTCGCAGTATTGCAACTACGACCTCGAAATGAAAACATCAAAGGCACTTCTTTTCATACCGGTGCTATCGAAATTTCAGTTCCACTCAAAATTTTATAGGAATTACAAAAACTTCAAATGGAAACCATAAACAATAGTGTATTTTCCATTAGACTTTTCTTAGACAATTTCAGAAATACTTCCGATTTTATTATAAGTCAAAAATTTCGAAGAAACCCTTTTCGGTCAACTAATTCAAGTAGGCTCTCATTTCTCACCACTTTCCGTGGAAACCGCGATTAAACATCTCTGTTTTCGAACACTGTTCATAGAAAAAACGAAGAGTTTCCATTAACACACCTCGGGTCTTCATGATAAAATATAACTATTACTAATATTTTTTTAATCAATTTGACAGCTGATAATTGTGAAATACTAAGTCCTATGACCTCCTCAGTTAAAAATATGTTAATCCAAATCAAAACCTTATTTGATTTTTTTAAACGAAAATTTTTTTTCCGAATTTTCGATATATAAACTAGGAAAAATATAATTTCTCTAAAAACTTCCCCTGGATGAATTTATTTCGAGACTGTATTCACTATTGTGAATACACTATTGTGAAGAAGTTATATCGAATAATGAAAATTGGCCCAATACCAAAATCACACTGCAGCACGAATGTTATGTTACTCGAAAAAAACATAACATGTGGATTAGTAGATTTGTCTTCTAATTAAGGATATGGCTTACTAAATCATCGAAATTTTATCACCCTGTACTTTCAGTCATCTTAAAAAAACAATCAATAAAAAATTCAAAATCTCACTCGAAAGCTTCACAAATAAAATACTGGCTACGCCCTTGACATGAGATAAGATATGAGGTGAACTTTTTTTTAATAATTCATGATGTCATTAAAATATATCATATTCAGAGTAGGTATAGATAAAGTAAGAAACAAATCAATTGAACCGATTTTGAATGGTTCGAAGCGGTCGCACTGGTCAATTTTAGTTTTCAGTTAACCACTTGGAATACGATTTTCACTCCTGGCGTCATATAAAGTGACGTCATAATTGTTTCGAGGTTACTGACGACCCAATTATTGTAACTGCACCTTCAGAGTTGAGCTCATAACTTTTTTTCTTGACAATAACACATTTAGTGTTAGAAATTAAAATGAAACCTCAATGGAAGAAAATCTCCATCGAACCTGAACACCAAACAAAATTCAGCGCAAATCTCTGCTAGTTGTAGCAGATGATACAAACCAATTATTAAACAATTGAATTATACATTTTCTCAAACCGGACTCTGAAACTTATAAAATTAAGAAAATGAAAATGAAAACACCTTTTTGAAATTTCAATATCTTGAATAAAAAATCAATCGGAGGATACCAGTTGAACATTCGCTATAATTTCAAAATTATATAATATGAAACTAGATGAAAATAGTCATTGTTCCCAACATCTTCAACTGAGTTTTGGAATTCCTACATCTATAAAATTTTGTGGATTCTTCTCCGTCCTGTATTTACCGTTTTTTCCTGCTTTACACGAGTTTCTCATCACTATTGAATTGAAACTCGTTGAAGCCTTCTTGAGGATAAATAATTGTCGTTCTTCTTCTGCAATCTTTTTTGTCATAATTGAGTCGTTCTTTTATAATAATTTCAATATTCATCAGTAGGCATTCAATTCAATAATGAGAACATACACTATATCAAATATTTCAGTGGTGAACACAACGATGAAAACCCACCGTTGGGTACGATTTCTTTTTCATAACTATTCGCTGAGAAAAAACCAAAACATCAAAAAACTCCGAATGGATGTCGAAATATTTACATTTTCACGAGTATTTTTCGAGTATTACAGAGTAGTTTTCGGTGGTGCGAGTATATTCATATCGTGACAATTTTCCTCGTCTTTCGTTTAACAATCTTCGTGGGGGTGGCATAGTATTAGGCTGTTCATATTTCTATTCATCTATTTGATTGTATTTGATGCGATATTTCATATATCATTTTTAATGAAATCATTAAAGAAAAAATGAGCATTTTGAGAAATCTAAATTCATAAAGTAGTAGGTACACATCTCAATTCGAAGAAATATCGAGTAGCTACTTCTGTTGCGAACTCTACCTATGCACAGAGCAGCCGAATAGGAGATATCGTAAATCCTGATTTCATTCGGCATTCCATTCAACAGTCACAGTCTATGCGATGTTGCCAGGATTTCGGAGGACTTATCCACCGTAAGATCGTTTTGACGTATAATCGGAGGACCGATACACTGTAGAATGGAATTTGTATATACTCCAAAAGTATACGCCGCCGCGAGCGCCATCACTAGAAGAGTTGGATGAAGGCTGAACTAAAATATACAAAAATGGCAAAATTCACGATTTCAGTCCTCCATCTGAAAATTTTATGGTGGACTCAGGGTCATGTTTCCAATCGTTCAGCATGAAATGCCCTAGGTCCTCCATATACGGTAGACCCATCGACCCCGGAGGACCTATAGTATGAAAATGCGCTGTTATCGGAGGACTTAAATATAGTGGGATATATATATATATATATATATATATATATATATACAGGGTGTTTGGTAATTCGACGTGAACCTTGGAAAGGGATATACTAGACGTCATTTGCAGTGAATTGCTTCGAGTGAAGCATGGTCCGGAAATCTATGGTTACGAAGATATGGCGGTTTTTCAACTTTTTTGAAATTTTCTGCTTCGTTATCGAAAATAATTTATTTGTGAAAACTACTCGACTCTAAATATTCAATGAATATTTTTTTCAAAGCTGAGGAGATGGTCCTCATTTCTTGCGAAAAAGTATTCTCTACTATGATATGCAGGTTCATAAATGGCTGCACCTGTTTTCCTCATAAAATCTTGATAAAACAATTGAGAATTACTCGAAAAAAGTATTATGAACTTGGTGTACAAATGTAAGTGAAAACTTCCCTGTTTCATCAGCTTTCCAAAAAGGTACATATGTCAATAATTCCTTCATGCAATCAAAAAATATGGCCGGAAAACCAAGCAGACAACAGACTTTTTCGAGTCATTCAGATATCCTATTATACTTTATTTTCAAATTAACAAAACTAGAGATCCTGCTCGAATTGTCTCCCTCGATTTCTTATGCATGCACGCAGTCTACGGCGTACTTCTGAAATTGTTACCCGCTTTGAGAAGTTATTCTTTACATGCTGAGCAGCCGTCAAAATTCGCTCCCTCAATTCTTCAGCTGTCGTCACTGGTGTACTATACACTAGCTGTTTCATGTGACCCCAAATGCAGAAATCGCATGGGGTCAGGTCCGGACATCTGGCCGGCCAAGGAATTGGCCCACCACGTCCTATCCAACGTTGGGGATAGTTTTGGTCTAGCCACTGGCGCACGTTTCTGAAGTAATGCGCTGGACAGCCATCATGCTGAAAAATAATTCGTGATCGTACTGTCAGCGGTACATCTTCTAATTGCAACCTAAGTTCGTCACGCAGAAAATTTTCGTACGAGATCCCATTCAGGTTATAAGGTAAAAAAACTGGTCCAACAATACAATTGTAGACGGAGCCCATCCATACATTGAAAGAAAATCTTTGCTGATGGGAAATTTCTTTACATTTCCTGGGATTTTGACCTTTTGGCGCCCAATAATGCGCATTATGAAAATTTGTTATTCCGTCTTGGTCAAATTTAGATTCATCTGTCCATAAGATGTGTCTCAAGAAATTTGGATCTTCGATATCGCAATTGAGAAGAAACCGACAAAAGTCCATTCTTCGGACCGGATCTCCCTCTTCAATAACATGAACCGGTGTGAAGTGGTATGGATATTGTCTTGCCGTATGCAATGTGAACCATACTTTCCACTGTGTAATATTAAGCCTTCTCGATACTTCTCTAATTGAATCATTCGGACTTTCCTCAAATTGCGTTAAAATATCTTCTTCATCGGTGGCATCGTACATGCGGGGTCTACCAGCGTCGCTTTGAATTCGCTCAACCGTTCCTGTTTCACAAATACGACGGAATGTCTTACCGAAAACGCTCCAATGTGGCAAACGGCGATTCGGAAAATGAATCGCATATTTTCTTCGAGCTTCTAAGGCATTCCCATCACACATTCCGTAAAAGTACAAAATGTCAGCATATTCTGCGTTTCCAAAACAAGCCATTGGAATACTTTCAGTCGATTGTTGAAGATTTCAACGGCTATTCAGGAAAAATTAACTTTTCTTATGTTGTAACTGCAAGCAACTAACAGTTTGGTAATTTAATTTGCGATCTGTCATATCATGTCAACCAATTTAATCATAAATTGAAAGAACGGCGAAATCATTTCTATTTTTATATATATATATATATATATATATATATATATATATATATATATATATATATATACAGCAAACCGCCTTTGGAGAGCCATACATTGCCAATTTACCATCATTTCGACGTCCGCTTGCAATCTGACGTCCGATATACGGACGTTGGATTGTCTTGAGAAATTTTCAGTGTTTTTCGACGTCATGGAACGTCCTGAGTCGTTATGCCAATTTTCGCCGATGACGTCAGATACTCTCATCTTGTACAAAACCGTATATTTCAGTTCAACCAAGGCACGATAGAGGCGCTGACTACCACTAGTTGCGTATATGATATATACGTTCTTTCTATTTCACATTAAGTGCATAAGACGACATGAGGTTTGGCAACATAGTCTCATAATCATTTTTATACGGTGCGATTACTAGACGTCTCTTATACTTGTTTATATGAAAAAACTCTGTTTCATTTGCATGACCTCGGTTTTCGCTTCCCCCATTTGTGAATACAGATATCTTCGTCTGATGAACGTAAAGAAGGAAAGCATATTAGGATGTATTTACTGGCTTGCTTGGCGGCGATCTTCATAAAGCCTCGAGTTATGGAATATTATAAACCTTTTTTTCATTGAACTTTCCGGTTTGCTATACAAATTTTTTTTAGGGAATATTTTGGATAATGATCGAAAATGGGGAATCCTATGTGGGGAGACATTCATCGCTGAATTACGGATGAAGCGCTTCAGACGTCGATAAAAACAAAGAACACTACTATTGATCATCTCAATTCCACGTATTTTTTGACATAATCAACATATTCATTCTTGATTTCCCATAAAAAATACTTTTTTATCGTGCAGTATTAAAACTGGGAAAAAATTTCATGAAGATTTTGATAACTCATGATTTTTGCTAGGGAATATGGCTCACAAACTTTTCTATCTACCAAATATTTTATGTAATACGGTCGAAACGTTTCGGATCGCTTTTATACACTACCACTGTAACACGAGGATTATTAATCTCAAATTTTTCACTTCGATGTTTTCAACTTCGAACTTCAATTATACATAAGCGAGAGAAAGGGGCGTAGAACTGTGTGGGATGGAACCAATGTTTGACAACACTGGTATTTGTCTCACAATTAAAATCTCATCCTTGATTAATATATCATCTGTCATGAATTATAAAAGAATCCACTATTCTCATATACCTACATTTTCAAGAAGAAGAAGGTACATATTATTATTTTATTCAATTAATTCTTAGAAAAGAAATTCAGAGACGATGAAGGAGCCAATGACAATCCAATGAATACACAGTGTGATTCCGGAGGAGATCGTCAGACTTTAGATGAAGTTTGAGCGAGTCATTTTGATTAAATTTTCAATTGACATTCTACTGAGAGTTTGATTTTGCTTAGAAATTTCTCGAAAATACTTCCGATTAGATTTTCTCTCATTTCAATTTCAACCTTATAAAATTTCGTTTTTAGTTGTCCTAACAAAAAATTATCTAGAGAGTTCGAATCAAGCAATCATTGTGTTTAAGCAATAGGGCTCCCAGACAAGTGCCAAAAAACAGCTGAATAATGGCAACTTGAAGTAGAATCTCAATAGGGAAAGGCTAATAGGTACTATGTTTAATATTTCGGAATAAATTTTTGAATTCGATAAAAATCTCAAAAAATCACGAATTTCAATATCGACAATTTTTTATATGCCAATAATTTGACAAATGAATATCAAGTGGACCGAAAATGAACAGATCGTCACTTTTTTTCAAGTGAAATGACCCCAGAAGTCAGATTTTGCGAGGGCCATTTTTCTTGGATGAACTTTTATATGTCCATTATCAGACGTCAAACCAAGTCGGAAGCGATTACGAATGAATTTATTCCGAGACGATATCAGAAGCATATTCTTTAATGAATATTCACGAAAAATATACATTTTTTAAATACGCTCATGCTAAAAATATAAACATAAAATTCTTGCGTTCTCTCTTTGTTATATATTCCCAACAATTCCTTGAAAACGTAATCAACTGCATGGAAGCGGATTTTAGCGTGAATTGAGAAGGTCACCGAATTAGGTGAAGTTATCTAATTTGTTCAGGTTTCGATATGATTTGCTTTAGATTCACTTGTTTTTCTCCCATGAACTTATATATAATGGAGAACGGGATTATTCATCAAAATATAATCGATCAGATTATCAGAGTTGATTAGTTGGGGATAATGAAATTTTCAGTTTGAACATATTTTTTTAACAGTGAATTTGTTGTTATTCAATCCTATGCTTGAGAGCAGATATTTCCAGAAATGTCGTCATGTGATCCCTTTTCAAGCTGAAGCTAATGTCGAACACAAATATGTATTGATATTAATTTGTCAGATTGGTTGATGTATAATGTATAGAAATAATTGAAAATGTATCACGTACCTATTGAATAGATTCATCATCTGATCAAAGGGCGATTAATTGGAAAACTTAAATGTTCCGTTGGAGTAATGGGTAATTTTTAATAATGAGTCTAGAGCAAAAGCAATTATGAAGAATTGAGAAATATAATATTGAAGTTATTGCAGAGGCAAGTTGCTTGTCAATATAAGGAATTTTTCATCTACTACTGCAATCTAGATCTCTTGAATTAAAATTATTTATTGAAATCGAACACGATTCTTACTTCCTTTCAGCCCGATACAACTGAAACGCGGTTCATAAATTTCAGAAGAGTTTCCAATCTTCTTTTTCTTTTCTCTTTTCATATGTGCCTGGTTTCTTTGTTCATCCACACATTTCAAAATTATACTGTTCATTATATCCTTGATGTCTGTTGGCGTGGGCAATTACCATCAGGGTTTCCTTATAGTTCATCTTATATGTTGAGTTGGATTTTGGTTTGATGTGAATCATCCTTTTGGTTCATTTTTTCATCTTCAATATCTGGCTACTCTGAATGTTACTATATTGTCGGAACGTCTCCTCTGATTCCAGATAGGTGTCATATCTACTTCAGTATTTATCTGTGGTTTTGACAAAAGGACTGAATATGATAATGAACGAATTCGAGTTTGCATCCCCATCTTTGAACATAAGTACAATAAAATTGTGTCATTATAGAAAAAGTGTCACAAAAGAAGAGGAGTCCATTCGATTCATTTCTTGAACCGAATTATAATTTTTATAAAAATTTTTACGTTATATTAGCCATTTCGAATCATCCCAACTTCATTCAAATAGATAATATATTTTTCTCTTTGTTTCTATGGTCGTGTCAGATAATGTGGCATCTGACATAGAAAATTGTCGTGAAATTGAGAGAATGAAGAAGACTAAGAACATTAATTAGAGTAAGCTTAGTTTGATTTGGTGAAACTATTACATAAATATATATATATATATATTAGACTGATTCAAAAAAATCGACTTTTTTTGTTTTCACGAAACCCCCCCCTAATTATCTTCAGGGTATCGAAAAAAGACCTCGGTGAAAATATCAGCTCCAAATAATAACATTTAGAGGTCGCTCATCATTTATTTCTATTTTGCCTACTAATAGCAGGGAAAAAATTTCTTTTTTCAATAAAAAATTCCTAGAACACAAACCAATTGACGGATTTCTTTGTATGATACATTTTCGTGTAGGCAATCAGATACACTACAAATATGTCCCTTACGATATCTCGATAAAACGGCCTATTCAAAAGTTATTCGATTCGATGCTAATATTGAGAAATTTTTAAAGAAAAAAATTATTCAAAAAAATCGACTTTACTTGTTTTCACGCAACCCGCCTTCTAATCATCTTCAGGGCATCGACAAAAGGCGTCTGTGAAAATATTAGCTTTGAATATTAATATTTAGAGGTCGCTCATCGATGGTTTCTATTTTCGCTGCTGATGGCAGGAATAAAATTCTTTTTTCAATAAAAAATTTTTTGTTCACGAACCAATAGACCGATTCGACTGTATGATACATTTTGGTGTAGAGAACTAGATACTCTACGAAAATGTTCCATACGATATCTCGATAAAACCACTCGTTCAAAAGTTATTTGAACTTTTTTTTCCAAAATATCTCGATATAAGGTATTAATATAGAGGTATTTTTGAAGAAAAAGTTCGGATAACTTTTGATCGAGCGCTTTTATCGAAATATCGTATGAGACATTTTCGTAGAGCATCTAGTTCCCTACAAGAAAATGTATTGCACAGTGAAATCCGTCGATTGGTCCGTGAAGAGAAAATTTTATATTGAAAAAAGGAAATTTTTTCCTGCTATCAACAGCGGAAATAGAAATCATCGCTGAGCGACCTCTAAATATTAATATACAAAGCTAATATCTTCACAGACGCCTTTTTTCGATACCCTGAAGATAATTAGAAATAGAGTTTCCTGAAAACAAACAGAATTGATTTTTTTGAATAATTTTTTTCTTCAAAAATACCTCAATATTAGCATCGAAACGAATAACTTTTGACGCGGCCGTTTTATTGAAATATCGTAAGGGACATATTTGTAGAGTATCTGATTGTCTACACGAAAATGTATCACACAATGAAATCCGTCTATTGGTTTCTGCTCTAGGAATTTTTTATTGAAAAAAGTAATTTTTTCCCTGCTATTAGTAGGGAAAATAGAAATAATTGATGAGCGACCTCTAAATATTATTATTTGAAGCTGATATTTTCATAGAGGTCTCTTTTCGATACCCTGAAGATAATTAGGGGGGGTTTCGTGAAAACAAAAAATGTCGATTTTTTTGAAACAGTCTAATATATATATATATATATATATATATATATATATATACAGGGTGTTTGGTAATTCGACGTGAACCTTGGAAAGGGATATACTAGACGTCATTTGCAGTGAATTGATTCGAGTGAAGCATGGTCCGGAAATCTATGGTTACGAAGATATGGCGGTTTTTCAACTTTTTTGAAATTTTCTGCTTCGTTATCGAAAATAATTTATTTTGTGAAAACTACTCGACTCTAAATATTCAATGAATATTTTTTTCAAAGCTGAGGAGATGGTCCTCATTTCTTGCGAAAAAGTATTCTCTACTATGATATGCAGGTTCATAAATGGCTGCACCTGTTTTCCTCATAAAATCTTGATAAAACAATTGAGAATTACTCGAAAAAAGTATTATGAACTTGGTGTACAAATGTAAGTGAAAACTTCCCTGTTTCATCAGCTTTCCAAAAAGGTACATATGTCAATAATTCCTTCATGCAATCAAAAAATATGGCCGGAAAACCAAGCAGACAACAGACTTTTTCGAGTCATTCAGATATCCTATTATACTTTATTTTCAAATTAACAAAACTAGAGATCCTGCTCGAATTGTCTCCCTCGATTTCTTATGCATGCACGCAGTCTACGGCGTACTTCTGAAATTGTTACCCGCTTTGAGAAGTTATTCTTTACATGCTGAGCAGCCGTCAAAATTCGCTCCCTCAATTCTTCAGCTGTCGTCACTGGTGTACTATACACTAGCTGTTTCATGTGACCCCAAATGCAGAAATCGCATGGGGTCAGGTCCGGACATCTGGCCGGCCAAGGAATTGGCCCACCACGTCCTATCCAACGTTGGGGATAGTTTTGGTCTAGCCACTGGCGCACGTTTCTGAAGTAATGCGCTGGACAGCCATCATGCTGAAAAATAATTCGTGATCGTACTGTCAGCGGTACATCTTCTAATTGCAACCTAAGTTCGTCACGCAGAAAATTTTCGTACGAGATCCCATTCAGGTTATAAGGTAAAAAAACTGGTCCAACAATACAATTGTAGACGGAGCCCATCCATACATTGAAAGAAAATCTTTGCTGATGGGAAATTTCTTTACATTTCCTGGGATTTTGACCTTTTGGCGCCCAATAATGCGCATTATGAAAATTTGTTATTCCGTCTTGGTCAAATTTAGATTCATCTGTCCATAAGATGTGTCTCAAGAAATTTGGATCTTCGATATCGCAATTGAGAAGAAACCGACAAAAGTCCATTCTTCGGACCGGATCTCCCTCTTCAATAACATGAACCGGTGTGAAGTGGTATGGATATTGTCTTGCCGTATGCAATGTGAACCATACTTTCCACTGTGTAATATTAAGCCTTCTCGATACTTCTCTAATTGAATCATTCGGACTTTCCTCAAATTGCGTTAAAATATCTTCTTCATCGGTGGCATCGTACATGCGGGGTCTACCAGCGTCGCTTTGAATTCGCTCAACCGTTCCTGTTTCACAAATACGACGGAATGTCTTACCGAAAACGCTCCAATGTGGCAAACGGCGATTCGGAAAATGAATCGCATATTTTCTTCGAGCTTCTAAGGCATTCCCATCACACAAAATGTCAGCATATTCTGCGTTTCCAAAACAAGCCATTGGAATACTTTCAGTCGATTGTTGAAGATTTCAACGGCTATTCAGGAAAAATTAACTTTTCTTATGTTGTAACTGCAAGCAACTAACAGTTTGGTAATTTAATTTGCGATCTGTCATATCATGTCAACCAATTTAATCATAAATTGAAAGAACGGCGAAATCATTTCTATTTTTATATATATATACAGCAAACCGCCTTTGGAGAGCCATACATTGCCAATTTACCATCATTTCGACGTCCGCTTGCAATCTGACGTCCGATATACGGACGTTGGATTGTCTTGAGAAATTTTCAGTGTTTTTCGACGTCATGGAACGTCCTGAGTCGTTATGCCAATTTTCGCCGATGACGTCAGATACTCTCATCTTGTACAAAACCGTATATTTCAGTTCAACCAAGGCACGATAGAGGCGCTGACTACCACTAGTTGCGTATATGATATATACGTTCTTTCTATTTCACATTAAGTGCATAAGACGACATGAGGTTTGGCAACATAGTCTCATAATCATTTTTATACGGTGCGATTACTAGACGTCTCTTATACTTGTTTATATGAAAAAACTCTGTTTCATTTGCATGACCTCGGTTTTCGCTTCCCCCATTTGTGAATACAGATATCTTCGTCTGATGAACGTAAAGAAGGAAAGCATATTAGGATGTATTTACTGGCTTGCTTGGCGGCGATCTTCATAAAGCCTCGAGTTATGGAATATTATAAACCTTTTTTTCATTGAACTTTCCGGTTTGCTATACAAATTTTTTTTAGGGAATATTTTGGATAATGATCGAAAATGGGGAATCCTATGTGGGGAGACATTCATCGCTGAATTACGGATGAAGCGCTTCAGACGTCGATAAAAACAAAGAACACTACTATTGATCATCTCAATTCCACGTATTTTTTGACATAATCAACATATTCATTCTTGATTTCCCATAAAAAATACTTTTTTATCGTGCAGTATTAAAACTGGGAAAAATTTCATGAAGATTTTGATAACTCATGATTTTTGCTAGGGAATATGGCTCACAAACTTTTCTATCTACCAAATATTTCATGTAATACGGTCGAAACGTTTCGGATCGCTTTTATACACTACCACTGTAACACGAGGATTATTAATCTCAAATTTTTCACTTCGATGTTTTCAACTTCGAACTTCAATTATACATAAGCGAGAGAAAGGGGCGTAGAACTGTGTGGGATGGAACCAATGTTTGAAAACACTGGTATTTGTCTCACAATTAAAATCTCATCCTTGATTAATATATCATCTGTCATGAATTATAAAAGAATCCACTATTCTCATATACCTACATTTTCAAGAAGAAGAAGGTACATATTATTATTTTATTCAATTAATTCTTAGAAAAGAAATTCAGAGACGATGAAGGAGCCAATGACAATCCAATGAATACACAGTGTGATTCCGGAGGAGATCGTCAGACTTTAGATGAAGTTTGAGCGAGTCATTTTGATTAAATTTTCAATTGACATTCTACTGAGAGTTTGATTTTGCTTAGAAATTTCTCGAAAATACTTCCGATTAGATTTTCTCTCATTTCAATTTCAACCTTATAAAATTTCGTTTTTAGTTGTCCTAACAAAAAATTATCTAGAGAGTTCGAATCAAGCAATCATTGTGTTTAAGCAATAGGGCTCCCAGACAAGTGCCAAAAAACAGCTGAATAATGGCTACTTGAAGTAGAATCTCAATAGGGAAAGGCTAATAGGTACTATGTTTAATATTTCGGAATAAATTTTTGAATTCGATAAAAATCTCAAAAAATCACGAATTTCAATATCGACAATTTTTTATATGCCAATAATTTGACAAATGAATATCAAGTGGACCGAAAATGAACAGATCGTCACTTTTTTTCAAGTGAAATGACCCCAGAAGTCAGATTTTGCGAGGGCCATTTTTCTTGGATGAACTTTTATATGTCCATTATCAGACGTCAAACCAAGTCGGAAGCGATTACGAATGAATTTATTCCGAGACGATATCAGAAGCATATTCTTTAATGAATATTCACGAAAAATATACATTTTTTAAATACGCTCATGCTAAAAATATAAACATAAAATTCTTGCGTTCTCTCTTTGTTATATATTCCCAACAATTCCTTGAAAACGTAATCAACTGCATGGAAGCGGATTTTAGCGTGAATTGAGAAGGTCACCGAATTAGGTGAAGTTATCTAATTTGTTCAGGTTTCGATATGATTTGCTTTAGATTCACTTGTTTTTCTCCCATGAACTTATATATAATGGAGAACGGGATTATTCATCAAAATATAATCGATCAGATTATCAGAGTTGATTAGTTGGGGATAATGAAATTTTCAGTTTGAACATATTTTTTTAACAGTGAATTTGTTGTTATTCAATCCTATGCTTGAGAGCAGATATTTCCAGAAATGTCGTCATGTGATCCCTTTTCAAGCTGAAGCTAATGTCGAACACAAATATGTATTGATATTAATTTGTCAGATTGGTTGATGTATAATGTATAGAAATAATTGAAAATGTATCACGTACCTATTGAATAGATTCATCATCTGATCAAAGGGCGATTAATTGGAAAACTTAAATGTTCCGTTGGAGTAATGGGTAATTTTTAATAATGAGTCTAGAGCAAAAGCAATTATGAAGAATTGAGAAATATAATATTGAAGTTATTGCAGAGGCAAGTTGCTTGTCAATATAAGGAATTTTTCATCTACTACTGTTTGAAAGATACGAAAAATGATGTTCACAAAATTATAAGCAATCAACACTCAATCTCTAGAATGACCGATAAATAAATTGGAAAATGTATAAGAAACATGAACAAACAAAATCGTGGGTACTGTGAAAAGGATTTATTTTACCGAAGTATATTTCTGTGAAAGAATACAATTTTCAGTTTGAAGAAAGTTGAAAGAAATTTATCAGTTATAGGTTTTTGATCCATCCACCAAAATCTCGTGAAACCAACAATTTCAAAATTCGATATCTGATAAATTTTCGACCAATTAAATATTTTCATAGAAGCATTTTCGGTAACATTTTGATGATAAAAATATTTGCTGGAAATGTAAAATAAGTAAGTAACCTGATTTTTAAGACAAAATTCGTCAAATCATTCCGGAACCCCCCGAGTCACCCATGGTAAATAAAAAAATAAACAATGAAGGAAAGATAATGCAGAGAAACTTTTCCTCAATATGGAATATCATTCTATGAAACAGCGTAGGAAAATACTCAGGGCCAGTATAATAAACTCATCCACCGAAAATTGAAATTTCACCTCAGCTTGAGAACCGGTTTCTGTATACTCAAACTTTTCAGCCTTCAAACTGAGGATGAATTTCAATTCTCGGTTGACCCGGTTTTAATACTGGCCATGAATAATCTTCCACCATTTCGCAAATTATTTTGCGAAGCAGAATAGGACAATACTCAGGGTTAGTCTTATGTTTTATTATATGCAGATGATTCCAACTTTACTGCTTTTGGAAATACTATAGAAAACGTGATATCCACCGCTCAATTACAACTGAAGAAGGTAAATCAATGGTGTGAAGCAAATAAAATCAAATTAAATATAGACAAAACAGAGGTAATGTTTTACCGAATAAGGAAATCAAATCTCACACCTCCCAGGGCAATTAATATGAGAAACAATGAGATAGTTGCAAACTCGTCTACAAAATTAATGAGAATCTATATTGATGACGAAATGAAGTGGGAAACCCACTGCGGCACCCTTAGTAAACGTCTGCACTCGGTGATATACTCACTAAACGTTTTAAAGTATCACTTAAATGCGCCAGTTCTCAAGGTAATATATTCTGCAAACTATCATATGGTATAATTTTTCGGGGTGGCAGTTCTTCATCACACAGAATATTTCTAGATCAAAAATGAGCAATTCGAACAATCTATGGAATTAAGAGAACAGAGACTTGCCGTAGTGTTTTCAAGGAGCATAGTTTAATGACGATGACTGGATTGTATATTTATAAATGTTAAATGTTTGTTCGTCAACATAAAGAACTTTTCATAGATTTTGAGAATCGCAACAAAACAAGAAGAATGGATAGATATTCATTGCCCAAATGTCGTCTCACTTTATCGCAGCATCAAGTAGAGTTTATGTCTCTTAAGCTTTAAAACAGTCCACCATCAACTTATCACAGTGCCCAGAATAAGAAAATCTTCAAAAATAGACCTCGAAAACTGATTCTGCAATGCGAACTCTATAATATTCAAGTATTTTTTGACTACTGCTGCTATATAAATATCTAAAAATTGTGTTTCTTCCTTTTTTTTGTATGACGTATTTCCCTTTTATTGCACATAATCAATAACTGTGATGAAATGAATAAATATTATTATTATTATTACTATTATTATTGTTATTATCATTATTATAAACATGTCAACCGAGAATTGAGATTTATCCTCTACTTGAGGATTAAGCTCACAAAACTGGTTTTCAAGCTGAAATTGAATTCCAATTCTCGGTCGACACGTTTATAATATCGGCCCTAAGACTGGTTCCTGAAATATAGATCCGAAGTGATTGAGAGGCAGGGGAGATCTAATCTGTATCAACTACTTTTTGAGATGAACCGAAGAACACACTAGCTAAGGCAGCGATTACGCAAAAAAATTCTATCGAAATATTCTATGGTTTCACATCATTCGAATGAGATATCCAACAGTATTCACATATCAATAATATTTTTATTTATTTTATTTTTTTTTATTTATTTCCTCAATTAATTGCTTCACACAGACTAGAGCCTTTGAAATAGGTACTCGATTATAAACTTGCTAATTTCTTCATGAATACATTTCACGAATGTGAATAAATGTAGATATTTAATGAAATTTTATGTATCCACACCATACGAACGGATTGTGAAACGTATTAAAAAAATTCAAAATTGAAATTATTATTTTGGACTCTAATATTATATGTGGACCATGAAGTGATCGATCCCACTGTATACAGTATATTCCGACGAGACCGTGAAACTTGTGCAACCGCAAGACACAAAAAAACTGGTGGTGGTGTTTTCATAGCGGTGAAAAATGAACTTAACGCAGCCCTTATTGGTGAACTCCAGAGCGACGCGGAGGATGTGTGGGTGAAACTGACTGTAAATAACCATCCTGTTTACTTGTGTTGTGTTTATCTTCCACCTGGGGATAGGGTAGCTATGGATACTTTCTCACGAAATTTGGATTCAATTAAAGGTAAAATAGAAAACAACTTTATTCTCATCTGTGGGGACTTCAACTGCTCGTCGATAAGATGGACACCCCGAACATCTATAGACCGGTATCCACTTGAAGCTGAAGACGTTGAAAACCAGTATACTGATCTAATTGACACGTTATCCTTTTGCGAATTTGAACAGTTCAACCATATACTCAACCATCAAAACAGAATCCTCGACCTAATTTTGTGTAACAAACACCTCATAACTTTCTTAGACAGGAGTGATCACCCTCTGGTGCCAGAAGAAAATTATCATCCTTGTGTCGAACTTTTATTTGAAATACAAAATCGCCTACTGAGAAATTATAATAAACGCACCGCATTCAATTATAAAAAAGCTAACTATGACGCAATTAATCAGCACCTTTCTTCTGTTCCGTGGTCGACCCTACTGATAAGCCGTGATGTCAATGAAGATGTAGAGATTATGTATAATATCGTTAACAAAGCTATTGATAACTATGTTCCAAGAAAAACAGTCAACGGAAAGTTTCCAACATTTTATTCCAATAAAACTATCAAACTTATCAAACTAAAAAGCCGTGTCCATAAAAAATGGAAAATTTATAAAAATACCTGCGACCTCCACCGCTACAGATCTCTACGTGCCCTATCGAAAACTCAGATCAAAGACGATTATTCCAAATACATTGTCTACCTCGAAGATCAAGCTTCACAAAACCCAAAGTTAATATTTAACATGACTTCAATAAAAAACAAATCCAGAACTAGCAAATTTCCTTCGGTTATGACATTGGGTGATCGGGTTGCTAATGGCGGGGTAGAGGTGTGCAATTTGTTTGCGAGTTTTTTCCAGAACACCTTTGAAAAATCGACGAGGGACACGTCATTTTCGAACAATTCTGAAGGAAGTCATTTACCCTCTTTAACTTCAATCATTTTGACAGCTGAGGAAATAGAAAAATCCATACGATCACTCGACCGCCGTAAGGGATCGGGTCCAGATGGTATTCCCTCTCAATTTGTGCAGAATTGCACCTCCCTCAGTATACCTCTTGAAATAATTTTTAATAAATCCTTAGAATATGGCTACTTCCCTAACATCTGGAAACGTGCCATGGTAATACCGATACACAAAGATGGGGACAAGACTCGCGTTGAGAATTACCGTCCAATAAGCAAATTGTGTATATTTGCTAAGTTATTCGAATCCCTAATATATAATTATATTGTATCACTTGTGAAAAATTTGATCATACCGGAACAGCACGGTTTTCTGAAGGGAAGGTCTATAGAGACCAACTTAGTTAATTTCCTCGAATATACTTATGAAAATATGGATGAGAAAATTCAAGTTGATGTAATCTATACCGACTTTACGAAATGCTTCGATAAGATTAACCATGATATATTAGTTAGGAGATTAGATGATATTGGAATCGGCGGCTCGCTATTAAACTGGACAAAATCATACCTACTTGGAAGAAGTCAATATGTTTCAATTGATGGGGACTTTATTTCACAAGAAGTCGACTCCACATCTGGCGTTCCCCAGGGTTCGCACTTGGGTCCGCTCTTCTTTCTGATTTACGTTATATATATATATATATTCTTATGAAAAAGAGAGCTAAAATAATACAATAAATGTTGAAACAAAAAGTACCTGAGCTGAGGTAAAAAAAGAACGGGGTATCATAACATTCTTTGTATGATACTATAGAATCATACGATACTATCAACACTTGTATCATACGATACTATACAGCCAGGGGAAAAAACCTCAGCCGAAAAAACCTGCCTCCCCGTAAACAAAATAACATAAAATATCAGGAAAATCTTGAAAGACATCAGTGTGATCATCTTCATGATATCCGTCGATGGTCTCGGATACACAGATTTTTCCCAAAACGACGATTTACGTTAATAGTATACATTCAGTGTTCAAATTCTGTCGTTTCCTCATGTACGCAGATGATCTGAAAATATTCTTTCGCGTGAGAAACCTAGCCGACTGCAAAACTATTCAGACAGAGTTAGATTCTTTCACAGAATTCTGTTCATCTAATTATCTCTTTCTGAATATAAAAAAATGCCACGCCATCTCATTCACTAGAAATAAAATACCAATTTCCTACAATTATAAAATAGGAAACTCCGTGCTGACCCGAGTTTGTAAAAAAAAGGATTTAGGTGTTACCTTCGATTCAAAACTGCTGTTTTGCTACCATATTGAGAACATAGTCGGTTCGGCTAATAAAATGCTCGGATATATTTTTAGGCAATGCAAATCCTTTAAAAACACCCAACCCCTAGTACATGTCTACTACGCTTTCGTGTTCAGCCGTTTTAAACTTTGCCTCTGTAATCTGGAACCCACAGTACAAAATTTATATCTCACGCCTCGAAAGAGTCCAGAACAGATTTCTGAAACGCATTTCCTTCAGATATGACCTGTCTTTGCAACATAATGTTGACCGCTATCCTCTCTTAAGAAAAGAATTTAAATTAATATCTCTTGAAGACAGACGTAAAATTAACGAAGTCATATTCTTGTCGAAGGTTTTGCGTGGGGATCTGCAGGCCGCTGATATTCTTGAAAGAATCACAATCAACATCCCGTCATTCAACCTGAGGCATCATGAGTTATTCAATCTGGAATTCAAGCATAAAAATTACACTCAAAACTGTCCACTTCTTAGAATGCTACGTTCCGCTAATGAGACGCAACTCATAGTTGATATATTTCACCTCCCTCCACAAAAAATTAAAATAACCCTAAAGGATGCATACCTCGGTGCTTATTAAACCATTGTTATACTAACAAATTATTATTATATATGTGTATATTATACTATAAGTTTAATATAAGTTAGTTTGTAGACCTTTTTTTGTTTGAGAGAAAACTTTGTTTTTTTGTTGTTTATTGTGGATACTGTTTCTGGGTTGTACACCTGTTTGTATCCCAAATTCTCTAAATAAATGTCCAAACCCTATAACTTTTAGAAATTTGTACATATTTCATTATAACTAGAAGTATGCAGCTATCTCTATACCTTCTTCTTCGTTTTTTCTCAAACTGTCGAATAATAATTAAACCTGAGGGAATCATGATTATTATTGAAAATTTTATGAATACTGATGCAGACAAATACTTCGAAAGATCTGGTATCATTGAAATCGACCTAATCGAGGGATCCGTCTTTTTGACGTCCTTGCTATTGAGATTGATTTTGATGAGCCGATTTTTGATGAGCCAACCAGTAAAGTAACAGTGAGTCGCAGGGAATACCAAAAAATATCACATCGAAGAACAACTTTGAGACTTATCATAGATGTACTAAGGATTAAACATGGAATGAATTCCAAAGAACTTAATAATCGCAATGAATTCTTTAAAAGAAAGCCTCACAGTATCTTTCGAGATTGCTTCACAGCAACACGTATCATTGCAGCCGAGATACGGAAATTTCATGTTAATAGGTAGTTCGATTTTCGTCTTAGGTTCTAGAAAATTGCAATACCTATTTATTCGTATATTCGTGCAAAATGTTTTAATTTTTTTTTAGAAAATCATAGGTTGTATCAAGGGCATAATATTAATATTAATAATAATTCATTGCTAACATTGGTTATAACACGAGCGTTCTAGAAAATTCGGCGTCAAGTAGGCTATGGATTTTCGAAGGTTTAATTTTCGGCTTCAGTCTCGGAATATTGACAAAGCCAAACGGTAGTTTACGGAATATTCAAATATGAACTTGCTAATTTCTTCCTGAGTACAATTCATGAACTTGATAAAATATAGTCAAAGTGACCTCTACCACACCCCAAATAATATTTCAACAAAAAAAGGGGAAATGGTGTACAGACAACGAATGAAACAAATTGACTTATCTAAGAGGTCCGTCTACCTTCTCCTGTATACATATAATTAGTACAAACTCAGCTATTTTGATGGCCAGTCCATCAGGTTTAAATTTTCATGAGCAGATTTTTCGACGTCCATATACATATAACTAGATGGATATTATGATAAAACTATTGTTATAGTGATAGCTCATTGTCATTCGAACCGAGAAGGCTAACATTTTTAGGAGCTTTGGATTCAACTTTTCTCGGTAAATAAATTGATTTTTTTTTTGGATATTAGAAGGAGTGGCATATATTAATAATTATTTTCAATGAAATAAAAATTATGAATATATTTTATTGTCCAGCAAGAAATCGAGTATTATTCCTTGTTAGGTAGGACAATGTATCATACCGAATAAATTCAAACCTCCATTTTGACTATTTTCGATTGATTTCAAAGCAATCAAATTTGGCCTAGGTCGTGTTGAAATTGTACTGGCCATAATCATTCCTTAATATCGAATCTACAATATTTACGCATCGTTTTTTTCGTCTGATTTATCGATTTCATTCCCGAATATGCCTCATAACAAAATTACAAAGTTCACAAGATCACTGCCGTTGAATTCAAATTTGAATCAAAACAGACACAAGCCGCTTGTGAATTCAATCCTTTCGTCCCTCCTGAGATCAAAATATATTCGAAGCGAAGTCAGAAGTCGACCCGATTGACCATAGCAGGGGAGTCAAACCTCCAATGCCATTCTAAAGGTTGATATATTCTCTACTCTAGTAGAGTCTCTAGACTAGGATCTGGGATATTCTGAACTACAGAATACCCAGCCTTTCGAATCTTCCCTCGTGCACGTACAGTGAAATAGTATAGCGCCAAGGGAGTCAGGTGTTGTTCGAGATTTTCACGTTTTCGATGAGGATGAATGAACTGAATATTACATTTTTCCATTGACCAAACATTCTTAATTTAAAATTAGAATTTAATTTCTAAAAATTATGATGGTTCACTTGAGTCCGAAATATTCGTATTTCATAGAAATTTGGCTCTAAGCTGTATGATGAGGCTAAGCCCCCTTGCCCACTCTGACGAGTCGCCCTTGATATGTAATAGTCCGATTTTTTCAGAAAGCTCTGCAAGTCGAAAAATTGAAAATATCTGCTTCCTGATTTATCATAATTCCAAAATTACACTGTGAAGTCTAAGATTGAAAACTATCCATCTATCTGCACACCTGCTCTTTTCTTCAAAATTTTCAATAATAATCATTTTTAAAAGGTTCGTAGAAAAAAAAGTAACAAGTGTACAGGTGAGGAAGGACAGATTGATAATATTATACAGTGAACTCTCGATAAATCGAACATCGATAAGTCGAATTCTGAGATAAATCGAAAAGTTCTTCTGTTACCAAGTGTAATTTCACCTCAATGAGTCAAACATTGTTCTTGATTCTTGAAGGTCTAGAAGATGAGTCTAACTGCTGGAAAGGTTGTCTAGAGAACCACCACCTCCATAAATTGTACTCCCGACTACCATCGCCTTTATGGGTCGAACTTTTTGATCTAATCACTCGTGATTCATAATCGAGCCATGGTTCGATCAATCCTCGGAATAGTTGACATCACTTGAGGAATAACAGATTGAATTACCAAACTTTACTTGCTTGCTAATGCAAATAACTTAATTTTTCTTGAAGATGTACCGCTGAGAGTACGATTACGAATTATTTTTATCCTAATGACTCTTAGCATGAACATATCCGTATAATAAACATGAAAATGAATAAAAAAATTAACAAAATTCAAGATAATGCTCAAATTATCTCCCTCAATTTCTAGTACATGCATGCAGTGACGGCTTACTTCTGCAATTGTTACCAGCGTTCTTTAGAGTCTGTGGTACATCTTCTGATTGCTATTGAAAAAGAAATTAACGTATTCAGCAAGCAGCTAACAATGGGTTTATGGCAATTTTATATGTGATCTATCAAATCATATCAACTGTTTCAAGAACTGTCGAAAGTGATCGAAACAATGCCCGCTTAGGAATCTTCTGTGAAATAGAGGATATCTGACTAACTTGAAAAAGTCTGTTACCTGCTCGGTTTTCTGGCCATATTTTTTCATTTCATGAAGGAATTATGGGCGTATAAACCTTTTTGCTGACAAAGGAGATGGTTAACAAAACAACGAAGATTTTCGTTTTCATTTGTACACTGAGTTCATGATACTCTTTTCTAGTAGGTTTCAATTCTTTCATCAAAATTTTATGAGGGAAGCAGTTGCAGCCATTTATAACCCTTTATATCTCGGATTATCTGAATCTTTAGTGAACACTTTTTCTCAAGAAATGATGCCCATCTCCTCAGTTTTGAAAAACATATTTATCGATAGATAAATAGATATATGTCTTTATTTCAGATGATATTTTCTTACAGGAAAACACAAAAATGAAACAGCACGAATAATAAATTCAACAAGACTCAAAAAATTTTCCAAACAATATGGCCCTAGATCTACTAGAAGTTT
The DNA here is from genome assembly GCA_038502775.1 of Hippodamia convergens. Classification (NCBI taxonomy): domain Eukaryota; kingdom Metazoa; phylum Arthropoda; class Insecta; order Coleoptera; family Coccinellidae; genus Hippodamia; species Hippodamia convergens. The sequence goes on from CM076610.1 coordinate 37,660,610, forward strand.
CTTGGTTCTAATTTTGAACTTTCTGTAACTATTGATTATTTTGAGATTATGAGATAATTAATTGAAAAGCTTTACACACATAAGATTTGGATTTTTTTTCAGATAGAGACAATCGATGATATGGAATGTTAATAGCAGCTTTTCAAGTTCTATAAGTAGTACATTAGACACTCATGAATGTAAAATCCATAAACCGTCAGAAACCCCTGCACGAAACTCTAAATTTCATGCCTAGCATTAATCTAGTATTATTTCTGACTGATAAATATCGACTTTAGTGCTGGACTCACTCCCCAAAAAATTATTCCGTATCTAATGAGAGATATATTATTCTCTTCGTTTCATCTTGAATGTATTTATTCATTATTCTCATGGCATAACATTCTTTGTTCAATTTATTCAGAAGGTCCTCTATATGCTTTGAGCATTGCAGAAACTCATCTTAAACGACACCCAGAAAACTGGTAACCTTCGAAGTTTTTACTTTATCCTCACCAGAATTCATCATCATTGGCTGGTCATCTTTTGATCCGTAAGATCGAAAAACAACTACATCAGTGTTATTTTCATTCAGAATGAATTTTTTCCGCGATAGCCATTCTTGGATTCCTCTCATTTCAGCTGTAGATCATTAATATCACATTTCGCTATTAAGAAATTCGAATCATTCACAAAATTGGTCGACTCTGCATCTTCAATCGAATCTGCAACCTCACATATATCATTAATCATTATCAAAAATAATAATACTCCGAGGATGCTTTCCTGTGGTACACTAAATTTATTCAGGAGCCAAGTTGAGAAAGATGTTCGGCCATCTGTAGCTACTCTCACATTGTACAAAATCGGGGTTGTTCTGATTTTGGAAAATAAAGTTTAGGACTGTATCCAGATAATTGAGTTAGAGATGGTATTGTAAAAACATTTATTGACATCATTCACAATCATAAAATGAATAAGTCACCCGCATGAAGTTAATACAGTAAAAATACAATATTAAAGTCATCTTTAAAACTCAGAGTGAAATATCCAACTAAAAACATAGGTAATCTAGAGAAGTTCAAAATGAGAGGTCAGATGAAGTCAGACTTAGACTTTGAGAGTTCCATTAATTCAAAATTAAACACAGAGTTTACAGTGATGATGCAAAAGAAATTTATTGCGAGAGCCTCTTTATCTCATCAGAAAAACAAAAGGTTCAATAGTGAATTGTTAGAGTAGTCTGAGTTGTAATAAAGTGAGATTAGGCCTTAGAGGAGTACATGTATTGAAAACTTAATAGTCTAAGTCTGGTCTTCATTGAGAGCATTACAATATGAGAATATCAAAGTTGAGAAATCAATAATTATGATCTATAACGTAGTTCTGTAACGAGAAGGCTAATTAATCAATTGAGACAAAATTTACAGTGACAAACTACTTTTAGCAAGCAGGGTTAGTGTTCGTCAGAAAAATAAGAGTTACAATTGATAATTATGAGAAAGACAATATGAGAGTACATTGTATGAGTGTAAATCACCAACCCTTTGATTTGTTTGAAGCTGAAAGCTTGAGTTGCCACTTGCTAAATGTTTCCGATGAATGAACTTGAGAATTTCTTAAATATACTGAGGAGTTCATACCAATCTAATCATGTGCGCAGTACTTGAGGAGACTGCTCAAGGTGAAGCAGGGATTGAGACTGTCAATCAGGTTCAATATGTGAATTACTTGAACGTTCAAATATTTCAGAGAAGTTGAGTTGAGTTTATTGAGAGAGAAGACTGATTCCATGATTCACCCTTATGCTTGAGATTGTTCATTCATCTGAAACTCGAGAAAATAATTAGCAAATTTAATGAGAAGTGCATGATTGAGAAATGAGATGACTACACTGAGATAATGAGGTGCACATGAGAATATAATGAATCAAAACTCATTACCACAAATTACGTTCATTTTTGGAAGCATTCAACTAGTATTTCCATTGTGAAAAGTCTAGAGAAATCTGAAAAATCATGAGAACAGCAAAATATATCAAAATATGTATCTTAGAGGAGTCAATTCCATTAGTTAAATGCAATAGAGATTTTCTGAGAGTAAAATGATAGAGTATTACCAGTATTTTTATAGATTTTATGATCTAAAACGTGGACACATTTTCAAACTTTGTAAAAGTAGGAAAATAACATTAAATATGCATTAATGAGAGATGACTTTGAGAAAGGTTCACTTACCTAAATGAATACTTCCAAAAATGAATGAGATGTACAATTAATTTGCGAGGTGACTTTTGAGAATTCTAAATTTCACAAGAGAGGTCTGATCTTCAGAGAATGTCGATACAGAAAAGGATTGATTGATTGATTGATACAATTAATAACGAGCATGAGTTGATCTGTCAACTGAGTAGTACATAGAATTGAATTAGGTTAACTTGAGTTCACAGAGATGAGAAGTCGTCTTGACGTTTCGGTGCGTTCGGACCATAGGCGTAGTTGAGGATGACGTCTGAGGGGCTCAATTTTTAACATTCCGCCAGCCAATAAGCAATGAAATTGATTATTAAATTTTAGAATAGGAGATCTTACGGAGTAGCTTCATATGTAGAGAGGACTGGTAGGCTGGCTAGCTTTGAGATTGGGTTCTTTACTTGTAGAGATGACTGATAGTATGGCTAGCATTGAGATTGGTTTCTTTCGCTTGTAGAGATGACTGGTAGTATGGCTAGCTTTGAGATAGGTCTTGTCAACGTGGACGTGGAGGTCTTGAGGGTAACGACTCGAACAAGGCCGTCTAACCCTGGGTGCACTGCCATTACTCGCCCTAATGGCCACTTGGATATGGAGAGGTGACGTTGTAGATACTGAGTAGACCATTTTGACCAAAACTGTTGGGTTCGCTGCTGGATGAACTGCCATCTTGACAGCCGAGATGTTGGGATTTCTTCGAGAGAGGGCTCAGGTAGAGTAGTCAGAGCAGTACCTGTTAAAAAATGACCAGGAGTTAGTACAGAGCAGTCTTCAGGATCATCACTGAGTGGTTCTAGAGGCCTTGAATTGAGAATGGCTTCGATTTGGGCGAGAAGGGTCATCAGTTCTTCCATGGTGAAGGGCTGATCTTTCGTGATTCGAGAGAGGTGGTACTTGAAGGACTTCACTGCAGCTTCCCATTTTCCTCCCATATGAGGAGCAGCTGGAGGATTGAAACACCAGTTTGTACCTTCATTCATGAGGAGTCTGGCGATGACCTGGCTTTCTGAGGAGGCTTTTGAGAACATGTTCTTGAGGGTTGCATCTGCCCCAATGAAGTTGGTTCCGCAGTCTGAGTATAGAGAGTGACAGATGCCTCGTCGAGCTGTAAATCTTCGAAAAGCAGCAATAAAAGATTCAGAGGAATAGTCACTTACAGCTTCGAGGTGTACTGCTGAGGTGGCGAAGCAGACAAAAACACAAACCCAACCTTTGTGTGTCTTTGCTCCTCTTCCTTTCCAAGTTCTGATCGTGAGTGGGCCTGCGTAGTCTACACCAGTATGAGAGAAGGGACGAGATGGTCTTACTCGTGGTTCTGGTAATTGTCCCATGAGTTGTTGAGCTCGAATACCTCTTTGTCGTGCACAAGCAACGCACTTCAGGATGTGGGATTTCACTGGGCTCTTTCACAATAATCCAGTACTGTTGTCGGATGGTCGACAGTGTGAGCTGCGTGCCTCCATGCATGATTCGTCTGTGAGCTGAATCAATTATTAGAGAAGTCAATTGAGAAAATCGAGGAATTATTGCAGGATGTTTGCTTTCTGGGTCTGAGAGAGCGTGGTGGATTCGTCCGCCTACACGAATAACACCTTCTTGGTCGAGGAATGCTGTGAGTCTACTGAACACATGAGAAGAAGATAGAGTTGTACCATTTTGAAGAGCCTTGAGTTCTTGAGGGAAATATACTTCTTGAGTTGCCTTGATCCAATAGATCCTTGATTTTTCCAAGTCAGCTGAGGTGAGCGGAGATGACATATTCGGACTTGAGGAGCATCTGAGTCGGGCGAGGACTCTTGAACAAATAGAGGTAATTCTTAAGAGTTTATATAAAGAAGAATACCTGTATATAAGATCCCACGAGTAGTCTTGTTTTGCAGCTGCGAGGATGGTCTTTGTGGGTCTTGCTTCAGATTCGGGGTCAATAGTCGGTGCGGCTGACGATTTGGCCAGGAATCTGGTGACTTGGAAATCCATGGTGGTCCCGTCCACCATAGAGAGCTGTTCAGTAGTTGAGATGAAGAGAGGCCACGAGAAGCACAATCAGCTGGATTTTCTTTGCCGGGAACGTATCTCCATTGCGCAGTTGGAGTCAGGTCTTGGATGAGCTCTACTCTGTTTCGAACAAAGTCCTTCCAGCGTGATGGATGAGATTTGATCCACGATAGAGACACAGTTGAGTCCGTCCACAAAGTCGTTGAGTGTACCTTGGTATCACAGACCCAGATGAGGAAGACTGTATCTTAAATGAGAAGTAATCATCTTGAGGATACCAGAGGAGGCCGAGTAATTTCGTCGAAGTAGGACAGTCGTCAAATGAGATCGGAGAGGGAAACCTTTTCTTCCTCGGTTACCATCTTGAGAATACTTGGAGCATTCGATTGCCACTTTGCTAGAGGGAGGCCGCCAGCCATGCAGAGATTTTTCAATTCTTGAGCGATGTCTGAGAGTTCTTGTTTCGTGTCGGCTCCACCATAAATTTCATCAACATAACGACCTTTGGTGAGAGGAGGAATGGCGAGTGGAAACTTGTGACCTTCATCTTCGATGAGTTGGAGGAGGACTCTAATGGCCAAAAACGGAGCTGCCTTGGTTCCATAGGTGACGGTGGTCAGGTGGTACGTCGCTATCTCATCATTTGAGTCGAACCAGAGAATACTTTGGAGATCCCAATCGTCTGGATGCACCAGGATCTGCCTGTACATCTTCGTGATGTCTGTGGAGAAGACAAATTTAAAACGACGTACCCAACATAATACATCAATGACGTCTAATTGTAGTTTCGCTCCTGTATGCATTATATCGTTCAGAGAAGAACCGGTTGAGGTGGGACTGGAACCATTGAACACGACCCGCAGTTTGGTGGATGCGCTGTCTGGTTTGAGGACACCATGATGTGGCAAAAAGTACCTGGGAGGCGAGATGACAGTTGGAGCTTTCTTCATATGCCTGAGCTGTTCATATTCGGAGAGGAACTCTTTGTAGAGGCGGCAATATTCTTGGTTTCCCTCGAACTTGCGGAGGAGTCCTTGGAGGCATCGATAGGCACGTTGTCTGGAAGATCCCAAAATATTAGGAGATGACTTTAATGGGAGTCTTACCATGTATTTGCCAGAAGAAAGCCGAGAATGAGTTGCCTTGAAGTGGTCTTCACATTCCTGTTCATCAGGAGTGAGGTGAACGATGGAGGAGGACTTGACTTCTTCTTGTTCCCAGAACTTTGCGAGTAGACGGTGAAGGTCGGAGTCTTGACTGGCATGATATATATATATGTGGCTTACTTGAGGAGACTTCTTGAGGAGAGCATATTGGACCTAGGACCAAACAACCAAATATAGATAACTGGGCTATTGGAGTTGACTCATTCGGCCCTGTTCGGAGTTGAGGAAGAATTATGGCACCATAGACATCAGCACCCAGTAGAATGTCGATTGGCCTTGAAGTGAGGAAGTCTGGATCAGCGAGCTTCAAATTGTAGAGATGAGGCAGAGAAGGTCTTGTAGAGCAATTAACAGATGGTAGATTAGTACAAAGAGATGACAAAATATAGGCATTTATATTCACGGTTTTTTGAGAGTGAAGAGGTTTCAACGTAATTGAAACTGATCCTCTTGATCTTGAGGTGACTCCACCAATTCCAACGATGGTGAGATTGGACTGGCTTCGAGGAAGACTGAGTTGACGAACGAGGTCTTCAGAGATGAACGAGAGTTCTGATCCAGAGTCGACGAGAAGTCTTACTGTGTGCGAGGTCACTGGAGTGATGATGGTGGCTAGAGCGTTGGCGAGGAGAATGAGCTGTCTTTTGGAGGTGTTGACTCTTGGAGGGGCCTTGACGACTGCCTGAAGGCTTCAGGCCTTCTTGGAGGTGGCTGCTTGGCGTCACTGACTTCTTGAGGAGTCTTCGAAGAGGTGGCTGAACTTGTTGAGATGGCCCTAGTGAGGTTGTCATGTGGAGGTGGTCAAGGAAAGGCTTGGATGAGGAAACTTCAGTTGATCTTGACGCCATTTAGGTCGGAAAACGCAGAGGACGACATTTGAGGAATCATTAGAGATCGGAGGAGACTACATTAATAGAGGAGGAGCGAGAGTACCTGATCATAGCTGCACTTTTCAGAGGAGAGCTGATTTGAGCTGTTCTTCTCTGAGGTGTTCTTTCTTTGAGATGAACAAATATTGATTGAGATACTATTACTTGAGAACTATGAGGAATTTGAGGAATTCAATAGGTATGAGAAATAAGAGGAGTATAACAAATTTGAAAGAGACGAGAAACTTGAGAGGAATGAGAACTTTCAGAGGTATGAGACACTTGAGAGGTACAAGAAATTCGAGAGGTATGAGGAACATGAGAGCTATGAGAAGTTCCAGAGGTAACAGAAACCTGAGAAGTATGAGGAGTCTGAGAGGCACGAGAAATCTGAAGAGTATAAAAAATGTGAGAGGTATGAGAAATTCGAGAGGTATGAGGAGTATTAGAGGTACAAGAAATTTGAGGAGAATAAGGAATTTGAGATGTATGAGAAATTTGAGAGGTACGAGAAATTCTAGAGGTATGAGGAATATGAGAGTTATGAGAAATTCCATAGGTAATAGAAACTTGAGAGGTATGAGGAGTCTGAGAGGCACGAGAAATCTGAAGAGTATAAAAAATATGAGAGGGTATGAGAAATTCGAGAGATATGAGGAGTATGAGAGGTACGAGAAATCTGAGGAGAATAAGGAATTTGAGATGTACGAGAAAGTCTAGAGGTATGAGGAATATGGGAGTTATGAGGAGTTCCAGAGGTAATAGAACCTGAGAGGTATGAGGAAGTTGAGAGGAACGAGAAATCTGATGAGTATAAGAAATATAAGAGGTATGATAAATTTGAGAGATGTGAGAAATTCGGGAGAATTTGAGGAGTACGAGGAATTCACAAGGTAAGAGAAATCTGAGGAGTTCAGGAAATTTGAAAGATATGAGGGGCCTGAGAGGTAAAAGAGATTTTAGAAGTATGAGAAATTTGAGGAGAACGATAATTTTGAGGAGTAGGATAAAGTTGAGGAGTCTGAGAAACATGATAGTTATGAGAAATTCGAGAAATATGAAATATTTGAGATGTATGAAAACTATGATCAGGTACTGAGAAATATGATTGTGAATGGTACTGAAATTCTAACTCAATCATCCGGCTCGAAGGACCAAAATGTACAAAATCGGGGTTGTTCTGATTTTGGAAAATAAAGTTTAGGACTGTATCCAGATAATTGAGTTAGAGATGGTATTGTAAAAACATTTATTGACATCATTCACAATCATAAAATGAATAAGTCACCCGCATGAAGTTAATACAGTAAAAATACAATATTAAAGTCATCTTTAAAACTCAGAGTGAAATATCCAACTAAAAACATAGGTAATCTAGAGAAGTTCAAAATGAGAGGTCAGATGAAGTCAGACTTAGACTTTGAGAGTTCCATTAATTCAAAATTAAACACAGAGTTTACAGTGATGATGCAAATAAAATTTATTGCGAGAGCCTCTTTATCTCATCAGAAAAACAAAGGTTCAATAGTGAATTGTTAGAGTAGTCTGAGTTGTAATAAAGTGAGATTAGGCCTTAGAGGAGTACATGTATTGAAAACTTAATAGTCTAAGTCTGGTCTTCATTGAGAGCATTACAATATGAGAATATCAAAGTTGAGAAATCAATAATTATGATCTATAACGTAGTTCTGTAACGAGAAGGCTAATTAATCAATTGAGACAAATTTTACAGTGACAAACTACTTTTAGCAAGCAGGGTTAGTGTTCGTCAGAAAAATAAGAGTTACAATTGATAATTATGAGAAAGACAATATGAGAGTACATTGTATGAGTGTAAATCACCAACCCTTTGATTTGTTTGAAGCTGAAAGCTTGAGTTGCCACTTGCTAAATGTTTCCGATGAATGAACTTGAGAATTTCTTAAATACAGGGTGTTTCATCATAAACTGGACAAACTCATATGACGTATAGAGAACATCGGGAGAATCATTTTTTTCTTATGACATATTTCCCGTTTTCGAAGCGTAAGGGAGATACACGGTGTTTAATGTCATTTTCGAGCGTTATTATATTGAGTGTGGTCGGTTATGTATAAGACTGGAAGTAATGGTTTCTTGTCATATCGTAGTATTTTTGGATGCTTCATTCAGAAATGGTGTAGAGCTCCGAAAAAAAAATTACAAAATGGCGGAAAACCTGCAATGTTCGTGATTTTTTTTTTCGGTTGCCAAATTGATTTTCATTTCCTGAATTAGCACAATTTTTAAAGGATATCTGTGAAAAATTTTTTTCAAAAATCGAACACAACTTTTTTTTTACATGTCTACAGCGAAAAAAAAATTTCACTCGAAATGGATGAAATTTTTCACGATTGTACTTACTTTTATACCTAACACGAATATGAAAACAGAATCGAAAAATATCAAACGGTTTCGTTTTTACAGCCATTCAAATGTTCGAATATCTGAAATAATAAAAAAACATGACACAGCTTGTGTTCTTAGGCCCATAATTTTTGAATTTGTATGTCGAAACATTCCAGATTGCAGAATGAATTAAAAAAAAATCAGTGAAACTTCATTGAGAGTTGAACTCCCTACTCTGAGTTAAGTATTAATGTGAAATATGAGTCTGTTCTAAGGTTCTGAGTATATTAATTTTCGTTGCCGAGCAACAGTAGCTGATAGAATTTGTCAGGTTATTTGAATTTTACTGAATAATTCGAGTATATTGAAACGACTTGTTAGCAAACGAAAATGAAATATTCACTTTTAGAAAAAAATGATATGGTTCAGGCTTATTATGAAGCGAATGCCTCAGGGAGAAAAGCAAGGGAAATTTACGCTCGCAGATTTCCAAGCCGAAACGTTCCTAATTTTAAAACTTTCATAGAAACAGTGCGTAAATTACGTGAAGAAGGTATTCTTCATCGCAAGAAGAAGGAAACAATCCGAAATAACGAAGAACGTATCCTGGATTTAGTGAGTGAAAATCCGATGGTATCAACGAGAACTCTAGCAAATCATCCAAGTGTGAATAAGAGTAAATCCACTGTATGGAGAGTTTTGAAAAGAAATAGCTACCATCCGTACCATTTCCGTTCATGTCAAACCTTAGAAGAAGGTGATTTTGAGAAGAGGAAAGAATTCTGTGAATTTATTTTAAGAAGGACACGTGAGAATAGGAATTTCCTACGTCTCATACTGTTTACGGATGAAGCAACATTCCACAGAGATGGTTTCTTCAACAACAAAAATAATATAATATGGCAAAGGGAAAATCCACATGCAACAGTAGCAAAAAATAGCCAGAAGAGATTTTCTGTCAATGTTTGGGCGGGAATGAGGGATGGATTCATTGTAGGACCGTACATTCTTCCTGAAACATTGACTGGAAATGGCTATAATCAATTTTTGAGGGAAACTCTGCCCGATCTATTGAAAGATATTCCTTTGAGTCACTTTCAAGGAATATGGTACCAGCATGATGGTTGCCCTGCTCACACAGTGAGGAGTGTACGAGAATTTTTAGACTCTCAATACCCTCGCCGATGGATCGGCCGATTGGGACCTGTCGCATGGCCTCCTCGTTCTGCAGATCTTACACCTATGGATTTTTATTTCTGGGGTCATATGAAGAGTCTTGTTTATGTTAAGCGAGCTCCAGTGACTTCAAGAGAAGAACTGATTCAAAGAATCGAATCAGCCGCCGAAGAGATTCGCCGAAACCCGGAAATGGTTCGTTCAGCGGTGGATAGTGTGGCGAAAAGGTCGAGAAAGTGTATCCGGAGAAATGGCAATATTTTTGAGAACGAATTATGAATAAATTTTATACTAATAGGTTTTTTTGTTGCGTTTGTGAAATTGTGGAATTATTCGAAGAAATTTCCGCAATAATGTCATGCCATTAATATTTGGGAAGTATTAACCGCCAATTTCTACTCAAACTGCATAAATTGGTTTCAAGATACTTGCATTATTATATTCAGTTAAATTCAAATACTCTGTCAAATTCTATGAGCTGCCATTGTTTGGCAACGAAAATTAAAAACCTTTGAACAGTCTCAATTCAGATTCCACATTTATTTTAATAGGTACTTAACTCAGAGTAGGGAGTTCAACTCTCAATAAAGTTTCACTGATTTTTTTTAAATTCATTTTGCAATCTGGAATGTTTCGACATACACATTCAAAAATTATGGGCCTAAGAACACAAGCTGTGTCATGTTTTTTTATTATTTCTGTTCGAAATTCGAACATTTTCTTTTCAAATTATTCATAATTATATTCCTCGAATAATTATCGATGGAAAATTCCAATAAATTCAACGCTGAAATTCTCGTACGATCGAGCGGAAAACGCTGACTCCGAGGTAGTAAGTGGGTTACCTGTGACGAATGTTGTTTAATTTAGAATAGTATATAAGCTTAGCCTGTGACGAATAAAATTATCATTCACCAAAAGTTTGATCAATATACCTCACGGCAAACTGTGGAGTTAAGACTTCCCTTGAACTTCTGAGTCTGGTTGTTCAGTTTGCCCTTCAATCTTCAAGTGTTGTTTCGAGCACAAAGAAACAACATTTTTTGGTCCTTCGAGCCGGATCGAGAAAAAGGATTTACAACCCTTATCTCGACCACACTGGGGAAGAAGCCTTCCGGAGTCAACGCCAGCACCCGAGAAGAAGCCATCCAGAGCCACTACCAGCATCTGCGAAAAGGCCTTCCGGAGTCAACGCCAGCACCCGAGAAGAAGCACTCCAGAGCCCCTACCAGCATCAGCGAGAAGCCCTCCAGAGCGACTACCAGCATCTGCGAGAAGCCCTCCACAACCAATACTAGAATCTGCGAGAAGCCCTCCAGAGCCAATACCAGCATCTGCGAGAAGCCCTCCAGAACCACTACAAGCATCTGCGAGAAGCCTTCCGGAGTCAACGCCAGTACCCGAGAAGAAGCCCTCCAGGTCCACCATAAGCATCAGCGAGGAAGCCTTCCAGAGCCAACGCCCGCGCTCGAAAAGAAGCCCTCCTGAGCCACCAACAAATTCCAAGCGGCAATCTTCCGTGTTCAACGCCGGCACCTAAGAAGAAGCCCTCCGAAATCCACCAACAGCCAAGCGGCAGTCTTCCGGAGTCTGAGCCAGAACCCGAGAAGAAACCCTCCAAAGCCGCCACCAACATCGTGAAGAAGAGATCCATCGCCAAAAACAAGCCTGCAAGCTACACTTTTGAAACTAATCTAGAAGATAGGCGCCGGAGATCCTAATTCATTTAATCACAATGGAACAAAAACTAGAAGAACAGATCAAGATCGGCCAGGAGCTCAAGAAAGTATTGTCCTCACTGAAGAAAGATGGGTCAGCACGCAAAACAGAAGAGTACTTCAAGAAAAAATCCACGGCTGCCGCAGGTCTCGTCAGTCAATTTCAAGAGATCGACGCTGAACTTCAAGCATCTCTCAGCAAAGAACACTATTATTTCACCCAAGATTTACCTGGGCAAATCTCCAAGTGCTACCAGGAAATCAAAAATTATATCGACACATGGCCTCAATCTACCCCAACGGCAGAAGAAGACAGCTACCAGCATCCCTCCATTCTAAAAATTCAAATAAAGTTTAATTTATTCGAAGAAGAAATGAAGAGAGCCGGGGAAAGAATAAAGTCGCAGCTACATCCCAGAATCTACAAACTACTAGAAGAAAACTTAACCAGGATATGGCGAGACATAGAGGCACTCTATGAGCAGATTCTCGTCATCAATTCCGAAGAAACCATCAAATATACTAAGAGCGGAGTTTACAAGAAATTCAAAAGTAGATATGAAAATATCATAGAAAGCATAATCACAGCCTCCCCTGTCGAAACCAACCAACATCAACCCAAGAACACGTCTATAAGTCTACCACGAATCAGCATCCCAATCTTCAGTGGTGACTATGAGACTTGGATTACCTTTCGAGACATATTTCTCCAGACTATCCACCAAATCAAGAGCTAGGAGACGCTGAAAAGATGCAGTACCTAAAGGGACAAACCCGCGGTGAGGCAGCGAAACTCATCCAACATTTAGAGGTGTCATCAAAAAACTACAGTACCGCATGGGAATTAATTACAAAAAGGTACAACAACAACCGACTCCTCTTCATCAAATACGCAGACAACATTCTGAACCTACCAACCCTTCAACAAGAATCAGCATCATCAATCAAGAGACTTCACGACACAGTCCAAGAAAATCTCCGAGCCATTGAAAATATGGGAATCACAGCCGAAAAATTGGGCAGTAAGATAATAGCACATATGTTGCTTAAGAAATTAGATGGTGATTCAAGAAAACTTTACGAACAATCGACCTCATCACACAAGGACATTCAAGAGCTGGAGGATCTCTTAGAATTTCTGGAAAACAGATTCCAATCGCTCGAAGCACTCAGGGGCACAATCAAAAAGTCAGATCATCAATCGACAACTCATAGGCAAAGGTTTCAAAATTACCATGCTGACTTCCGTTCCTGCAAATTGTGTGGCAGTAGCCATGAGATTTATCATTGCCAAAAATTCAAAGAGATGCCAGTACAGGAACGAAACGACCTAATAAAAAAGCAACGAATCTGCAAGAATTGTTTGAGACATTCAAATAACACAAAATGCCTGAGCAAGAAACTCTGCTTCAAATGCAAGAAACACCATCATACAATGTTACATTGGGACAATCATCGGAACCCTAAAAATGGCCCACAAGCACAGCCTGAGACGAGGAACGATACTTCCGAAACTCAACGTTCAAGAGAGCAAGGAAATGATGTCGGATCCCATCTAGGAAAAACTGATGGACCAGCCATTCCCCTCTTAGCCACAGCGTTCGTCAACGTCAAAAACAATAATGGGTACAACGAACTCATGCGGGTTCTCATTGACCCAGGCTCACAAGTTTCATTCATAACTGGAAGAGCCGCCAATACTCTAGGAATTCCCAAGGAAAAGCAACATGCAAATATAACAGGAGTAGGATCATGTAATGCTGGCACTTCGAAATGGAAAATTCACACCATAATGACGCCAAGATTCTCAAGCGACTTCGAATTACAATCCGAGTTATATATCCTACCAAAATTAACCAGCTCCATGCCTCAGCAGCCAATCAAAACTGAGGAAAATTGGAGCAATGTAATCCTCGCAGATCCGACTTATAACAAACCCGGAAAAATCGACATTCTCCTTGGAATCGATTTATACACGGAAATAATACTGGAAGGTGTTAAGAAGTCAAGAAGTGGCCTGCTTGCACAAAACACGGAATTCGGATGGATTCTCTCTGGTAGCACATCAGCTGTTCCACAACTTCAAATATCTAGCATGATTGCCACTGCCGAAGAGGAAAAACAAATAACTAAATTCTGGGAAATAGAAGAAGCCGACTCCTCAAAAATAAATAATGGAAAGGACAACCCTGTAAAGACTTCTTCGAGAAAACCTACGCGAGAAATCAAGATGGCACATATACCGTGCGACTGCCATTCAAGGAAAAGGAAGAAATGTTAGGTCAATCAAAAAAGACCGCCATCGCCCGACTTTTGCAGATGGAGAAGAAGTTCGAAAGGGACGAACAATTGGAAACAATGTACAAGGATTTCATGTGGGAGTACATTCAACTAAATCACATGATACCAGCGGATCAAATGACCAATAGAAGAAGATACTATATTCCACATCAAGCAGTGATAAAAGAGGACAGAGAGACAACAAAACTTCGTGTCGTATTCGACGCAAGCCAAAGAACCAGTACCGGAGTCAGTTTGAATAATCTATTGCATACTGGATCCAAACTTCAGCAAGACCTAATGGATATACTATTGAGATGGAGAAAATACGAAATCGCCCTAACTGCAGATGTGGAAAAAATGTATAGGCAGGTCAAACTGCATGACGATGACCAAAGATTTCACACTATTTTATGGAGGTTCAACAAAAAGGATCCAATAAAAAATATCAACTAACGACGGTTACATATGGGACTGCTCCAGCAGCCTACCTTGCTATAAGGACCTTACACCAATTAGCTATGGATGAATCTGAAGAATTCCCAAGAACCGCAAAACTAATTCTTGAAGATTTCTACGTTGACGATTTTCTGTCTGGTGCCCATAACAAAGAAGATGCACAAATAATCAAACAAGAAGTGAAAACGCTTCTACGAAGGGGAGGATTCAACATTCGAAAATGGAAATGTAATCTAGCATTAAATGATGATGCGTCTCCCCAAGACTTCAACAACGGCGACGATATAACTAAAATTCTAGGGATACGATGGTCCCCTCTAACTGATAACTTCCAATACATCATTAAACCAACTGCAAATAGCACGAACACAAAAAGACAAGTGCTATCTGAAATCGCTTCGATATTTGATCCATTAGGTCTTATGGCCCCAATTGTCATCAAAGCGAAAATAATTATGCAGGACATATGGAAAACAGGAAAAGAATGAGATGAAGCAATTCCTGCAGAGATCCAGATAGCGTGGGACAAATTCAAAGAAGAATTACCAATTATAGAATGTCTGCAACTACCTCGATGGTTTCGATATAATCCAGATCAGCCCATTGAACTACACGGATTCTGCGATGCGTCGCAATCAGCCTACGGAGCAGCGATATATACAAGAACCATCTCAAAGGACAATGCCCAAACGACATTATTGGTAGCCAAAACGAAGGTCGCACCCTTAAAAACCAAATTGACCATTCCACAATTGGAACTCTGTGCCGCTACCTTGTTGGCAAAATTAATGAATCGAACCGTTACGGCCCTGAAAATCGACGACATAAAATTGTATGCATGGTCAGATTCCAGAGTTGTGTTAGCCTGGTTACGGAAAACTCCGAGTAAGCAAAACGTTTTCGTTATCAACAGAGTCAACGAAATCCGTCGATTACTAGGTCAAGTTCAATGGGACTACGTGAAATCGGAGGAGAATCCAGCTGATCTACTATCTAGAGGGGCACTTCCAAGTAAACTTCAGAAAAATTCATTATGGTGGAATGGACCTTCATGGCTTAAAACGTTCAGTAAATTCAGAACGATTGAATGGAATCCAAGAGAAATCATAATGAATAACGATAAATTAGAAGAACTAACGGTGCTCACCACCAACATAAATGAACCTCTAGAATTGCTAACAAAATATTCATCATGGAAAAAGACAAAAAGGGTGATGGCCTATTGCAAAAGGTTCATTGATATTTGCAGACCTAGGATCAAGACGGACTCGACACCAAAACGTTTACCGCCTTTCATTACAACAGCCGAACTTCAATGGTCAAAATTGGCACTCATAAAGATGGTTCAGACAAAATATTTCCACGAAGAACTGAACAAATTGAACAACAATCTAACCATCAAAAAGACTGATCATCTGAAGACCTTGGATCCATATATAGATGAACAAGGAGTTCTTCGCGTTGGAGGTAGATTACAAAACTCATCATTGAGCTTCAACCAAAGACATCCCATAATTTTACCAACAAAATGCCATTTGACCGACATAATAGTCAGAAATGCGCACTATGAAACCTTGCATGGAGGAACACAGCTGACCTTGCATCAAGTCAGACAAGAGTACTGGATTCCGCATGGAAAAAACAAAGTTAAATACATCATAAGAAATTGTGTAACATGTACCCGATTTCGTTCAACACCATGCGTACAAAAAATGGGAAATCTACCAAAAGAAAGAGTCCACCCAGCCCACCCCTTCACCAATGTCGGGATAGATTATGCAGGCCCAATACAAATGAGATTATCCAGAGGTAGAGGATCCAAATCTTTCAAGGGATACATCGCCATTTTCATCTGTCTCGCAACAAAAGCAATACATCTGGAAGCAGTGAGTGACCTTTCTACAGAAGGCTTTATGGCTGCCTTCAGAAGATTTACCTCGAGACGTGGATTATGCTCTGCAATATTCAGTGATAATGGAACAAACTTTATCGGAGCTAAACATGTTCTTGACAAAGAATACCTAGAAGCCATAAATGAAGGCACACTAGAAAAGGCCTTAGCAGAGGAATCTATAAAATGGCACCGAATACCACCTGGAAGTCCACACTTCGGTGGTTTATGGGAAGCAGGAGTGAAATCTATGAAATTCCACTTACGACGAATTGCAGGAGACAACAAGTTGACCTTTGAAGAAATGAGTACACTTCTTTGTCAAATTGAAGCATGTCTCAATTCACGTCCTCTCATCCCAATTACCGAAAACCCTCACGAATTAGACATATTGACTCCCGGACATTTTCTCATAGGAAAATCCCTCAAGGCAATCCCGGAGTCAGATGTAACTGAAAAGCATCTCAGCATGCAGGATAGATGGAGGTTAATACAAAAACTCAAACAAGACTTTTGGAAAAAATGGACATCGGAATATCTCTCCAGATTACAGCACAGAAATAAGTGGACAGACAAAAAGGAAAACATTAAAGTAGGCGATATCGTGTTGATCAAACAGGACAATATCAGTCCCAACTCTTGGCCCTTGGGAAGAGTGACACAGAGTCACCCAGGAAACGACGGACTAGTTAGAGTGGCTACGCTCAAATGTAAAAATGGAAAAGACATCACAAGACCCATAACCAAAATCTGCAAACTTCCAGTAGAGCAAGATATCGAGACAAACGATGAGACAGTCAAAATCAAACATTCGTATAAAAATGGCCTTATTCAAACATTGGTGATGGCAATGTTACTATGCTTAACCAATGCCAAAAACGCAAGAGCACACCACACAATTCACAATCTACCCCCGGGATTCTACGTGGAACATTTAGGCAAAGCACACATAAGTGGAGGAGAACTAAGACTGCTTACACCGTTTTCTCTCGGTCAACTTGAAATGGACAGAAACAACCTCAACAGAACCGTTAAAGACTTTCAAGGGTTATGCACAACAGCTCATCAGTTGACAAATACAAATCACTGTCACGAATTCCAACACCACATCGCAGAAATGGAGTATGACAATATCCTACTTATCGACAGCATCCTACATCTATCTTCGAGATCCAGAAGGGGAATATTAGACGAGCTAATGACATCTATCTTTGGCGTCAACGACGAAGTCTATCACGACATAGACGACCTTCAAGAAAATCAACAGCACATCATAGACGTCACCGATCATCAGAGGAAAATTATGATATCCACAATGAATGATGTTCAGCAAATCGAGCGAAAAATAAACCAAAAATTGGAACATTTTCGTATAAAATTCAACAATGGCATAGCCATTATCAATGAAATGCACCTATGGTACAAGCATGTTGACGAAAACACCATCAACTTACAAATTATCCAAAATTACCAGTTAGCGGCCAACTACTTAAAAGAAGTCAACAACAAATACACGAAGATCATAAAAATATGTCACGGTCAAGGTCACATTACGGATCTACTTTCGCCAAGTGAATTAGGTAGATTAATCCAGAAATCTGAAACAACTATTCCTTCGGACATGCACATATTGCTCAAACCCGTCAGCAGAATGGAAGTCTCCTATGATGCCAACCAGCTGAAAATAATCACCTTTTTCTTTATCATTCAAAGGCAAAGCTATGACATTATCAAAGTATTACCAGTTCCACTAAAGAAAAGCAAAAACGTATTCATAACACCCAAAGTATCAGATGGACTACTTGCAGTAGAATACAATAGCCAAAAATATTTTGAAATTCATGAACACGAAGTCAAGGAAGCTGTGAAATTACAAGAGGGATTGTACATTTATAATCCTGGAATGGTGAAGAACATGGAACAACATCCTAACTGTGTTATCCAAAGCATATACCACAAAACTGAGAGCTTCGACTGTGAATTCGTCAGCATGAGAGTTCAAGATATATTATGGAAGGAATTATTGAAACCAAATACTTGGATGTTCATCTCTAATCAATCCACCTCCGTCTCGAAACTATGTGGGGGAAAACGAGAAGAATTAACCATCAATGGAACTGGCACCATTCACATTGGAACGGGCTGTCTCCTCAAAACGAAAAATATAATTCTTCGAGCAAAATTCACGAAAGAAATGACAGCAACTACAACATTCAGCAAGCCAATCCCCTTGCGTTTATGGAAATTAAATCACCTCTCCTCTAACGGAAACATAATCGAACCCGAGAAAGCAATGGAAGATTTATCTGCAAATTTAACAGAGCATCTTGTTGAAGAAGAAGAACGAAGCCCACATATCTGGAGACATCTTATACATCCCCTTACTACAACCACGGTAATAGGAATCTCCGTGGCTGTCACACTAGCTGCAACATTTGTATGGATAAGATATATTCATCCACTTCTTCATGCTAGAAAAACCAATCGATCTGCCCCGAAAATTGAAGCAGAAGAAGAAATTCCGTTGAAGGAGATTGTACCTAAACCACAACCACGCCAACAGAATTTCGATCTCGACCAACTTTATGCCGAAGCGAAAACTGAGACCTAAGAAACAGTGAAATGAAGTTTCCAAAGCACAATCTCAGCAGTTCCTGACCCGGCTCACATAGATTATATTACCACTACAATTAGGAATCATGAACTCATAACAACATTGGGTCACAGTCCCCCCACGACGCTACAACAAAATTCATAGCATTTGGCCCTTGGAGTAATGTTCGAAATTCGAACATTTTCTTTTCAAATTATTCATAATTATATTCCTCGAATAATTATCGATGGAAAATTCCAATAAATTCAACGCTGAAATTCTCGTACGATCGAGCGGAAAACGCTGACTCCGTTAGTAAGTGGGTTACCTGTGACGAATGTTGTTTAATTTAGAATAGTATATAAGCTTAGCCTGTGACGAATAAAATTATCATTCACCAAAAGTTTGATCAATATACCTCACGGCAAACTGTGGAGTTAAGACTTCCCTTGAACTTCTGAGTCTGGTTGTTCAGTTTGCCCTTCAATCTTCAAGTGTTGTTTCGAGCACAAAGAAACAACAATTTCAGATATTCGAACGGGACATTTGAATGGCTGTAAAAACGAAACCGTTTGATATTTTTCGATTCTGTTTTCATATTCGTGTTAGGTATAAAAGTAAGTACAATCGTGAAAAATTTCATCCATTTCGAGTGAAATTTTTTTTTCGCTGTAGACATGTAAAAAAAAAGTTGTGTTCGATTTTTGAAAAAATTTTTTCACAGATATCCTTTAAAAATTGTGCTAATTCAGGAAATGAAAATCAATTTGGCAACCGAAAAAAAAAATCACGAACATTGCAGGTTTTCCGCCATTTTGTAATTTTTTTTTCGGAGCTCTACACCATTTCTGAATGAAGCATCCAAAAATACTACGATATGACAAGAAACCATTACTTCCAGTCTTATACATAACCGACCACACTCAATATAATAACGCTCGAAAATGACATTAAACACCGTGTATCTCCCTTATGCTTCGAAAACGGGAAATATGTCATAAGAAAAAAATGATTCTCCCGATGTTCTCTATACGTCATATGAGTTTGTCCAGTTTATGATGAAACACCCTGTATACTGAGGAGTTCATACCAATCTAATCATGTGCGCAGTACTTGAGGAGACTGCTCAAGGTGAAGCAGGGATTGAGACTGTCAATCAGGTTCAATATGTGAATTACTTGAACGTTCAAATATTTCAGAGAAGTTGAGTTGAGTTTATTGAGAGAGAAGACTGATTCCATGATTCACCCTTATGCTTGAGATTGTTCATTCATCTGAAACTCGAGAAAATAATTAGCAAATTTAATGAGAAGTGCATGATTGAGAAATGAGATGACTACACTGAGATAATGAGGTGCACATGAGAATATAATGAATCAAAACTCATTACCACAAATTACGTTCATTTTTGGAAGCATTCAACTAGTATTTCCATTGTGAAAAGTCTAGAGAAATCTGAAAAATCATGAGAACAGCAAAATATATCAAAATATGTATCTTAGAGGAGTCAATTCCATTAGTTAAATGCAATAGAGATTTTCTGAGAGTAAAATGATAGAGGATTACCAGTATTTTTATAGATTTTATGATCTAAAACGTGGACACATTTTCAAACTTTGTAAAAGTAGGAAAATAACATTAAATATGCATTAATGAGAGATGACTTTGAGAAAGGTTCACTTACCTAAATGAATACTTCCAAAAATGAATGAGATGTACAATTAATTTGCGAGGTGACTTTTGAGAATTCTAAATTTCACAAGAGAGGTCTGATCTTCAGAGAATGTCGATACAGAAAAGGATTGATTGATTAATTGATACAATTAATAACGAGCATGAGTTGATCTGTCAACTGAGTAGTACATAGAATTGAATTAGGTTAACTTGAGTTCACAGAGATGAGAAGTCGTCTTGACGTTTCGGTGCGTTCGGACCATAGGCGTAGTTGAGGATGACGTCTGAGGGGCTCAATTTTTAACACACATACTGCTAACGATCAATTTTTTTTTTCGATATAATATGAAAAAATAGACCTTTTTGAGTGATAGTTTATTTCATATTTGAAATTTTCGATTTCATATATGATAATACAAATTCGAAAATATTTCATTTGATATTATTTTTTTAATTTGAGCGATAATTTACTTGTTTCTCTTTTGAAAAAAACTGATTTGAATGACATCTAATATGGAAGAGATATTGGAAAAAAACATAGGGACTCCCACTCCGCGCGACAGCCCTCATGTACCAGCTATGAGCGCCAGCTCCGGAAGGTTAAGTTCGCGTAATATGAAAGGAATTAACATGTGTTCATGATTGAATAAACTCACTGAATGCATTTGAGAGAATAGGTGCAGACGTTAAATGGCAACGCTGTTGGTCGCCTAAAAAACGTGGGGTATACATAATATATACGTTCGGTCGTCAACTTCTACGAACATGAACGGACGTGAGATAGCACTGAAGTGACTGGAAAAAAAATTGGTGAATAAGAAAAACTGAGTACGACACTAGAACCTACAACAACTCGTTTCATCATATACATCATTAGATTTGCGAGAACCCCGTTATTTCTGATGGACCCCAAAAGCCTGGATTTATACGGGACGTCTATCAGCACTAGGATGTATATATATATATATATATATATATATATATATATATAATATATATATATATATATATATTATATATATATATATATATATATATATATATATATATAATATATATATATATATATTAGACTGATTCAAAAAAATCGACTTTTTTTGTTTTCACGAAACCCCCCCCTAATTAGCTTCAGGGTATCGAAAAAAGACCTTTGTGAAAATATCAGCTCCAAATAATAACATTTAGAGGTCGCTCATCAATTATTTCTATTTTGCCTACTAATAGCAGGGGAAAAATTTCTTTTTTCAATAAAAAATTCCTAGAACACAAACCAATTGACGGATTTCTTTGTGTGACACATTTTCGTGTAGCAATCAGATACACTACAAATATGTCCCTTACGATATTTCGATAAAACGGCCTCTTCAAAAGTTATTCGATTCGATGCTAATATTGAGGTATTTTTGAAGAAAAAAAATATTCAAAAAAATCGACTTTACTTGTTTTCACGCAACCCGCCTTCTAATCATCTTCAGGGCATCGACAAAAGGCGTCTGTGAAAATTTTAGCTTTAAATATTAATATTTAGAGGTCGCTCATCGATGGTTTCCATTTTCGCTGCTGATGGCAGGAAAAAAATTCCTTTTTCAATAAAAAATTTTTTTGTTCACGAACCAATAGACGGATTCCACTGTATGATACATTTTAGTGTAAAGAACTAGATACTCTACGAAAATGTTCCATACGATATCTCGATAAAACCACTCGCTCAAAAGTTATTTGAACTTTTTTTTTCCAAAATAACTCAATATAAGGTATTAATATAGAGGTATTTTTGAAGAAAAAGTTCGAATAACTTTTGAACGAGCGGTTTTATCGAGATATCGTATGAGACATTTTCGTAGAGCATCTAGTTCCCTACAGGAAAATGTATTACACAGTGAAATCCGTCAATTGGTTCGTGAATGGAAAGTTTTTTATTGAAAAAGGAAAATTTTTTCCTGATATCAATAGCGGAAATAGAAATCATCGCTGAGCGACCTCTAAATATTAATATTCAAAGCTAATATCTTGACAGACGCTTTTCTTGGATACCCTGAAGATAATTGGAAATAGAGTTTCGTGAAAACAAACGGAATCGATTTTTTTGAATAATTTTTTTCTTCAAAAATACCTCAATATTAGCATCGAAATGAATAACTTTCGATGCGGCCGTTTTATTGAAATATCGTAAGGGACATTTTTGTAGAGTATCTGATTGTCTACACGAAAATGTATCACACAATGAAATCCGTCTATTGGTTTCTGCTCTAGGAATTTTTTATTGAAAAATGAAATTTTTTCCCTGCTATTAGTAGGGAAAATAGAAATAATTGATGAGCGACCTCTAAATATTATTATTTGAAGCTGATATTTTCATAGAGGTCTCTTTTCGATCCCCGGAAGATAATTAGGGGGGGGTTTCGTGAAAACAAAAAATGTCGATTTTTTTGAAACAGTCTAATATATATATATAACAATTGAGGTGGTAACTCCCAGAATTTTAATAATTAGAAAGGTTTTAAGGGGTATGGGAATTGATCAGTCTGTAATTAGGTCACTCTTCTTTATTTCATAAAGCCAACGTTTCGATCGCAATGCTGATCTTCTTCAGGGCTCTAAAAAAATATATTACATTGAAATGGACACGTGGTATTTTTTATAAAACACAATCAAACCTACCGAAATACAGAGGTGTTTTAGGTCTGAAAATTTTAGTACTAGGATCAACATAAAGGACAACAGCTGCCAGTGAGGACGATCTACATTACTCATATACTGTGGTTTTCTTTCAAGTAATAATAATAATAATAATAATAACGTCTTTATTTCAGTTGAAATCTCAAGGGGAAGTTCACCTAAAGGTACTCTACCACTTAACCCTTGTAGAATACAATTACATTTGAACATAACATACAAAAATGAAAATATGTATACAAAATTGAACAAAAAGAGAAAATATAAAAAACAAAAAACCAAGAAAAAAAAAAATTTTATGAGCATATCATTAAAAAAATCCCATAAACTTCCAAGAAATCACACACAACAAGGAACCGAGGAGAAAGGCCTTAATCTTTTTCTTAAAAATATTCTGATTCAAAAGTTCAAAATAATACCGTTGTACAGCCTGCAAATATTGTAGCTGAAACTTCTTTTAAAAGTAGATGTTCTGTGACGGGGACATGACAATATATTCCTACGGCGTATGTTGATATTATGAACGTCAGCTCTGTAAACCAATCTATTGAAGAGATATGGTGGGCTTTTCTTTAAAATGATTTTTATGAAATAAACAAAGACAGTAAAATTCGAAGCAAATCCCCATAGGAAGCCAACTCAATTCCCTCAACTTATGTGATACATAAATGAACCTGATACAGGAGTTCTGCACACGCTGGATGCGTCCCAACGTTTCTTGGTCGAGACAAAAACCAAACACAGGTGAACAATAAGTGAACTGTGACAAGACCAAAGTTTCGCACAGAACCTTTTTAGTGTGCAGAGGCAGGCAAGACCTATGAGGATACAGCATTCTCAACGCTCCATACGCTCTCCGAAGCACACTCACCACGTGTTCACGAAATCTCAGAGAATCGTCCAAGATCAAGCCCAAATCTCTTGCACTATCAACATATCGAATAACATCATTATTTATTGTAGGCTGGTACATGTCTTTAACAATTTTTTTTGTTCTTATTCGAGCCAAATACTAGAGCAGACGATTTTTTTGGGTTCAACTTCAATGAATGTTTTGCTGCGATGTCCGCTAGTCGATTTAGATCATCATTCATTCTAAATGCTGCATCATCAAGATCCCCTACGATGAAATCACAGTAAAGCTGAAAGTCATCAGCGTACATAAAACTTTACAATATCGGATGAACTTAGTGAATTGGCTGGTGTAAATCAAAAAAAGGAGCGGACCAAGGACTGAGCCCTGAGGAACACCATCCAGAACATCTCTAGCCCGGGAGACCCTCTCACCCAGCCTTACACTCTGAGAACGTCCCGTATGATATGACTCAAAGAGTCGCAGAGCATCCCCGCGGACTCCACAAGATTTTAAAATAGCCAAAAGAATATCATATTTAACCGTATCGAAAGCACTGCTGAAGTCTAGCAGAAACAAGCAAACACATTTCGAGTCATCAAGTGAGCGCAGGATATCATCGGTTACCCCCAGTAGTGCGCCAGTTGCGCTATATCCTGAACGAAAACCAGATTGGACTGCAGGCAAAATCGAATTATTTTCGAGATAATCGGAAAGTTGGTCAGCCATTATTTTTCTCCAGCAGTTTGGATAAACCAGACAAAATGCTGATGGGTCTTAAATCGGATAGCTCCCTAGGATCACTGGTTTTGGGAATAGGCGTAATCCGAGCGTGTTTCCAGGAAGCAGGAAATTTGGAACTAAGCAAAATAGAATTGAAGATGTTTACAATAAATGGTAGGATATGGGGACAACAGATCTTAATAAACGACACCGAAATATTATCGCAACCAGGAGCACTATTTTTGATGTTCTTCAAGTATTTTAGGATAGTTTCTTCATCAACAAGACGAAAACTAAACTGTTCAGAGCAAATGAGATTATCTCTATAATAATTGAGTACCGAACTATCTGAACCAGAGGATGGATTTTTCAGAAAATAGACATTTATTTCATCAGGATCATCAAAATTGAGATCTGACCGAGTTTTGTTCGATATTCCCAAAGACTTGAGTGCTTTCCACTGTTCTCTACCAGAATCATTCATGGTCACATATTGAAAATATAATCGCTTTTCTCTAGTCATGGCATGATTTACCGTATTTCGCAAACGTTTGTATTCGTCCCACATAGCTTGTGTCTTATATTTTTTATGTCGTGCTTTAGCCCTATCTCTTTCCCTCATCAAACTCCTTATTCCGTCAGTTATCCACGGAGCATGCCTTTTCGTTGTTCCAATAACTCTTGCAGGAAAATGTTTATTAAATAAATCCGCTAGAGTATCCGAAAAAAACTTCACCTTCTCATCAACATCGTGCATGCGAAATAGCCTCGAAAATCGGAACCCGCAATATCATCAAAAAGTAATCGCTCATTGAACCCTCTGCAATCTCTGATGGTGAAGATTCGTGGCTCAATCCTCGGTTTCTGTACTCTCACTTTACATGCTATACATTCGTGCAAAGAAAAGTTGGATGGTAACGAAAAGCCGAAGAAACAATGCTATTTTCATTGCTCAATATCACATCAATAAAAGATTCTGAAGTAGGCGTTATGTGAGAGGGCCCCCGAATAAGTTGCTTCATACCAATGGAGGAAAGCATAGAACCGAAATATTTCAATGAAGGTAAATTAGCATCAAGAAAGTTAACGTTAACATCGCCCAAATAAATAACATCCTCACAATAAGATAGTGCATGAGTTAAACTAGTTTCCAGAGCATCAATAAAAAGTTTATATGGCATGTGAGGTGGTTTATAAACAACGGCAGTCACAAAGCTTATTCCATTATATTGAATTTTAATAAATAACTGTTCTATATTAGAGTTGTTAGGAATATCAAGCAGTTCAAACCGAAATCTGTTGTGAATATATAACGAGACTCCTCCGCCCCTTGCACCAGTATTTCTATCCACCCTGACAAAATTAAAATCTGCAATCATTAAACTTTTCGTGTCAACTGCATCATTCAACCAAGTCTCAGATAGTGCAAGTATGTCAAATTTATTCTGCTCAATAAAAAGTTTCAATTCATTGAATTTAGGAACTAAAGATTGTACGTTCACATGACCCAACAAAAGCATACGCTAATAAATTCGCCAGTGCGCAAAAGAAGTGCAACAAAGATACAGCCAGCGAATCAAACGAAAATAAAACGAAATAGTTACACACCCGAAATGAGTTTTTTAACACCTGTATCCGACCTGACGAAAATAGCTCCATTAAACGTCCAAACATTCTTCAACCCATATTTTTCCGATAAATCTCTGACAAGTTTCCATCTATCGTGCGTAAGATCTTCTTTCATAACTAAGTTCGAACCTTTGAGAAATTTCTTCTTCCTGAATATCATGTTCTTATATTCCGAATCTCTGAAGACAACAATGAGATGACGGGAATTTCTCTTATTAGCAGCACCTGTTCTGCATACAGAGGTGATCTCATCGGCGACCTGTATGTTGAGTTTATCTTGAAAGAGTTTCTTGACCTGGGTCACCACATTTTCTCCTGGGGATTCCTTGATACCGATAAGACGGATGTTTTTATTCTTTGTCCTCTGCTCGAGAAAATCCACTTTTGTTCCAGTTTCTTACGAGAGTCTTCGGTGAAGTTGTTCTCACTTTTGTCGGCATTAGATTCAATAATTGAATTTCTGCTTCCAAAGAGGCTATCTTAGCCTCATAAACATTGAATTTTTCAGCGAATTTTCTGCTGATTGTGTTGACAATAGCATCAGATATCACCTTGATCACATTATCAGACTTTAATGCTTCGATCAAGGATTTTTCGAATTCAGATTTTTATCGAGTAGTCATATCACTACTTTTCGATGAAGTTGGAAAACGTAAACAAAAAAAAACAGTGGTGGTATTTGAAATAACGAAAAATCACTAGCCGTATCTCGAAGAGCACAACTACACGCGTGTAGTAATTTCTTTCAATTTTCCACTCTTGGGTTTAGCGTTTGACATAGGTTGGGTTGGGTTTTGGGAACACAGAGACGAGATTTTTATTCTGTCACATACATAGAGTTCGTCACTACTTCTTCGGGTCTTCTTTTTTATTCTGGTTTCACTCTCACTGAATTTCATTTCTGACTTAGTTTCATGATATACAAAGGGAACACTGTGGGATTCACTCAGTTTGGAATTTATGTTATTTTGGTGGAAGGTGTTCTTATTTGATGTTGGGTGGTTTTTATTTCGGGTGTGGTCTGCTAGTGCACATATCTTGTTGTTGTTTTTTATATCGCTTTTATGCTGGGCGATTCTCCTTTTGAGTTGTTGGGATGTCTGTCCTATATATATACTTCTGCACATACGGAGCAGGTAATACTGTAAACTACTCCCATCATGCTGCTGACGTCTAATCGGTCCTTTTTACAGCTGAATAGCTTTTTTATTTTGAATTCGTTTTTTTGGTACTATCTTTATGCTGTTGGTTTTTAAGAGGTTTATCAATGGGAAGTTCATGTCGTTGATCAAGGGGATGGTGATATAAGTTAAAGGTGCTGGACTAGTGGTCGTATGTCGGCTATTGTCTATGTTCTGTGGTCTTATGGGAGATGTGTTGTTGTAAATCAACCTCGCCAACAAACTCCTAGGGTAACCGTTCTCTAACATCAGGTGGAATAGAATTCTCAAATTTTTTTGTATGAGGGTGCGATGGGCAACTCTCAATATGCGGTTCTTCAAACCTATTATCATGTTGATCTTTTGTCTGTGGGGTGGTTGGAGAAGTAATTTATGTATCTTCCTGATGATGTTGGTTTTCTGTACCAATCCAGGATAACCTTACCCTCTGGCGTTCTTATGACTTTTGTGTCAAGGAATGGAACGCTTCTACACGTTTCCTCCTCTATTGTAAATTGGATGGATTGATGTTGTCTATCAAATCTTTCAAGGGTGTGAGTTATCTGTCTCTAGAGACAGCGCATATAAGGTCGTCAACGAATTTCTTCATGAGGGGGATCTCAAAGGGGATTTCTGCAAGAATGTGGTCTAGAAGAAAGTATATTACTATCTCAGCGATGGGTTGGCTGAGGTCGGATCCCATTGGGCAGCCGAGTATTTGCTTGAAAAATTTCCGTCAAAAATAAAGTAATTCTTCTAGACCACATTCTTGCAGACATCCCCTTTGAGATCCCCCTCATAAAGAAATTCGTTGACGACCTTATATGCGCTGTCGCTAGAGACCAGATAACTTACACCCTTGAAAGATTTAATAGACAACATCAATCCATCCAATTTACAATAGAGGAGAAAACGTGTAGAAGCGTTCCATTCCTTGACACAAAAGTCATAAGAACGCCAGAGGGTAAGGTAATCCTGGATTGGTACAGAAAACCAACATCATCAGGAAGATACATAAATTCCTTCTCCAACCACCCCCACAGACAAAAGATCAACATGATAATAGGTTTGAAGAACCGCATATTGAGAGTTGCCCATCGCACCCTCATACAAAAAAATTTGAGAATTCTATTCCACCTGATATTAGAGAACGGTGACCCTAGGAGTTTGTTGGCGAGGTTGATTTACAACAACACATCTCCATAAGACCACAGAACATAGACAATAGCCGACATACGACCACTAGTCCAGCACCTTTAACTTATACCACCATCCCCTTGATCAACGACATGACCTTCCCATTGATAAACCTCTTAAAAACCAACAGCATAAAGATAGTACCAAAAAACGAATTCAAAATAAAAAAGCTATTCAGCTGTAAAAAGGACAGATTAGACGTCAGCAGCATGATGGGGGTAGTTTACAGTATTCCCTGCTCCGTATGTGCAGAAGTATATATAGGACAGACATCCCAACAACTCAAAAGAAGAATCGCCCAGCATAAAAGCGATATAAAAAACAAAAACAAGATATGTGCACTAGCAGACCACAACCGAAATAAAAACCACCCCATGGACTATCCATCAACCAAGGTCCTAGAGAAAGAGGAGAATGGAAACAAGAGAAGATTCATGGAGATGTACCATATCAAACGCAGAGAGAACTCAATGAACTATAGAAAAGATGTGAACAACATCAGTAACATTTATTCATATTTGATCCACCTAGATCAACTCAGTGAGAGTGAGTTGAGAAGATCGCGTAACGTGGTCGATTCCTCTGCGGAAAGCGAGATTGCATGACACATCCACCATTTCCTGCATCCAACATCAAATAAGAACACCTTCCACCAAAATAACATAAATTCCAAGCTGAGTGAATCCCACAGTGTTCTCTTTGTATATCATGAAACTAAGTCAGAGATCAGATTCAGTGAGAGTGAAACCAGAATAAAAAAGACCCGAAGAAGTAGTGACGAACTCTATGTATGTGTCAGAATAAAAATCTCGTCTCTGTGTTCCCAAAACCCAACCCAACCTATGTCAAACGCTAAACCCAAGAGTGGAAAATCGAAAGAAATTAGACTTGAAAGAAAACCACAGTATATGAGTAATGTAGATCGTCCTCACTGGCAGCTGTTATCCTTTTATGTTGATCCTGGTACTAAAATTTTCAGACCTAAAACACCTCTGTATTTCGGTAGGTTTGATTGTGTTTTATAAAAAATACCACGTGTCCATTTCAATGTAATATATTTTTTAGAGCCCTGAAGAAGATCGGCATTGCGATCGAAACGTTGGCTTTATGAAATAAAAAAGAGTGACCTTATTGCAGACTGATCAATTCCCATACCCCTTAAAACTCTTCTTATTATTAAAATTCTGGGAGTTACCACCTCAATTGTTATATATATATATATATATAATATATATATATATATATATAAGAAAGATATTAATATTGAGGGATCGGTTAAATACATGGATAAGATTTATTGGACACAACCCTCTGAAACTGTCTATGGTTAATTTCAGTTTCAGAGGGTTGTGTCCAATAAATCTTATCCATGTATTTAACCGATCCCTCAATATTAAGATTTATTGGACACAACCCTCTGAAACTGTCTATGGTTAATTTCAGTTTCAGAGGGTTGTGTCCAATAAATCTCTCATCCATATATATATAATATATATATATATATATATATATATATATATATATATATATATATATATATATATATAAGTACATGGGAAAGATTTAATGGACATAACCCTCTGAAACGAAAATGAACCGTAGACAGCTGTTTCGGGCTTTCGGCCCTCATCAGTACGGTGAAAAGTTGGAAATTGAAATCACATAACTGAGTCAACACATATATATACAGGTGTTTCATCATAAACTGGACAAACTCATATGACGTATAGAGAACATCGGGAGAATCATTTTTTTCTTATGACATATTTCCCGTTTTCGAAGCATAAGGGAGATACACGGTGTTTAATGTCATTTTCGAGCGTTATTATATTGAGTGTGGTCGGTTATGTATAAGACTGGAAGTAATGGTTTCTTGTCATATCGTAGTATTTTTGGATGCTTCATTCAGAAATGGTGTAGAGCTCCGAAAAAAAAATTACAAAATGGCGGAAAACCTGCAATGTTCGTGATTTTTTTTTTCGGTTGCCAAATTGATTTTCATATCCTAAATAAGCACAATTTTTAAAGGATATCTGTGAAAAAATTTTTCAAAAATCGAACACAACTTTTTTTTTACGTCTACAGCGAAAAAAAAATTTCACTCGAAATTGATGAAATTTTTCACGATTGTACTTACTTTTATACCTAACACGAATATGAAAACAGAATCGAAAAATATCAAACGGTTTCGTTTTTACAGCCATTCAAATGTCCCGTTCGAATATCTGAAATAATAAAAAAACATGACACAGCTTGTGTTCTTAGGCCCATAATTTTTGAATTTGTATGTCGAAACATTCCAGATTGCAAAATGAATTAAAAAAAAAATCAGTGAAACTTTATTGAGAGTTGAACTCCCTACTCTGAGTTAAGTATTAATGTGAAATATGAGTCTGTTCTAAGGTTCTGAGTATATTAATTTTCGTTGCCGAGCAACAGTAGCTGATAGAATTTGACAGGTTATTTGAATTTTACTGAATAATTCGAGTATATTGAAACGACTTGTTAGCAAACGAAAATGAAATATTCAGTTTTAGAAAAAAATGATATGGTTCAGGCTTATTATGAAGCGAATGCCTCAGGGAGAAAAGCAAGGGAAATTTACGCTCGCAGATTTCCAAGCCGAAACGTTCCTAATTTTAAAACTTTCATAGAAACAGTGCGTAAATTACGTGAAGAAGGTATTCTTCACCGCAAGAAGAAGGAAACAATACGAAATAACGAAGAACGTATCCTGGATTTAGTGAGTGAAAATCCGATGGTATCAACGAGAACTCCAGCAAATCATCCAAGTGTGAATAAGAGTAAATCCACTGTATGGAGAGTTTTGAAAAGAAATAGCTACCATCCGTACCATTTCCGTTCATGTCAAACTTTAGAAGAAGGTGATTTTGAGAAGAGGAAAGAATTCTGTGAATTTATTTTAAGAAGGACACGTGCGAATAGGAATTTCCTACGTCTCATACTGTTTACGGATGAAGCAACATTCCACAGAGATGGTTTCTTCAACAACAAAAATAATATAATATGGCAAAGGGAAAATCCACATGCAACAGTAGCAGAAAATAGCCAGAAGAGATTTTCTGTCAATGTTTGGGCGGGAATGAAGGATGGATTCATTGTAGGACCGTACATTCTTCCTGAAACATTGACTGGAAATGGCTATAATCAATTTTTGAGGGAAACTCTGCCCGATCTATTGGAAGATATTCCTTTGAGTCACTTTCAAGGAATATGGTACCAGCATGATGGTTGCCCTGCTCACACAGTGAGGAGTGTACGAGAATTTTTAGACTCTCAATACCCTCGCCGATGGATCGGCCGATTGGGACCTGTCGCATGGCCTCCTCGTTCTCCAGATCTTACACCTATGGATTTTTATTTCTGGGGTCATATGAAGAGTCTTGTTTATGATAAGCGAGCTCCAGTGACTTCGAGAGAAGAACTGATTCAAAGAATCGAATAAGCCGCCGAAGAGATTCGCCGAAACCCGGAAATGGTTCGTTCAGCGGTGGATAGTGTGGCGAAAAGGTCGAGAAAGTGTATCCGGAGAAATGGCAATATTTTTGAGAACGAATTATGAATAAATTTTATACTAATAGGTTTTTTTGTTGCGTTTGTGAAATTGTGGAATTATTCGTAGAAATTTCCGCAATAATGTCATGCCATTAATATCTGGGAAGTATTAACCGCCAATTTCTATTCAAACTGCATAAATTGGTTTCAAGATACTTGCATTATTATATTCAGTTAAATTCAAATACTCTGTCAAATTCTATGAGCTGCCATTGCTTGGCAACGAAAATTAAAAACCTTTGAACAGTCTCAATTCAGATTCCACATTTATTTTAATAGGTACTTAACTCAGAGTAGGGAGTTCAACTCTCAATAAAGTTTCACAGATTTTTTTTTTAATTCATTTTGCAATCTGGAATGTTTCGACATACAAATTCAAAAATTATGGGCCTAAGAACACAAGCTGTGTCATGTTTTTTTATTATTTCAGATATTCGAACGGGACATTTGAATGGCTGTAAAAACGAAACCGTTTGATATTTTTCGATTCTGTTTTCATATTCGTGTTAGGTATAAAAGTAAGTACAATCGTGAAAAATTTCATCAATTTCGAGTGAAATTTTTTTTCGCTGTAGACATGTAAAAAAAAAGTTGTGTTCGATTTTTGAAAAATTTTTTTCACAGATATCCTTTAAAAATTGTGCTTATTTAGGATATGAAAATCAATTTGGCAACCGAAAAAAAAAATCACGAACATTGCAGGTTTTCCGCCATTTTGTAATTTTTTTTTCGGAGCTCTACACCATTTCTGAATGAAGCATCCAAAAATACTTCGATATGACAAGAAACCATTACTTCCAGTCTTATACATAACCGACCACACTCAATATAATAACGCTCGAAAATGACATTAAACACCGTGTATCTCCCTTATGCTTCGAAAACGGGAAATATGTCATAAGAAAAAAATGATTCTCCCGATGTTCTCTATACGTCATATGAGTTTGTCCAGTTTATGATGAAACACCCTGTATATATATATATATATATATATATATGTGTTGAAATCACATAACTGAGTCAACACATATATACAGGGTGTACCAAGTTCGACGGCCTATTAGGCGTTTCTGGAGAACTAGACTTATTTGAAATCTGAAAAATGGGATTATGATATTGTTTGACATTATCTACCGAGCTAAAATATTCTTGGAGCCTGACCACTTTTAGTTATACAGGGAGAGAAAAAAAAATTTTCAAAATTTTATTTTTCTGTTTTTTTCTTTTCGACTTTGATAGAGTATGCAATTCTGAATATATTCGTACTCAAATCGTTGCATTCGTCGAAATACTTTCAAAAATATCGAGAAAAACCTGAAGAAAAAGAGAAAAAAGAGTATTCGGTATTATGTTTGTTATTCCTAATCTAGATATCTTAAGCATAAACCGTTTTCACATTTTTGAAATCGAAGAATGTAGAAATATTGTACATTTCTAGAATTTTGAAAAACTCATCACAGGGTGTTCCAAATATTGGGTCAAAAATTGGAATCAAGATTGGCCAATAACTTTCGTTTTTCAAATTAGAACCCTATTTTTTTATGATTGCGTTGGATTGTACAAAAAAAAATGATGATAATGTTTTAACATGTTCATGCTCCTAAAATTGATAATTCTCAACTTATTCAGGATTTTCTGATTTTATGTCGTATGTAGCGTCAAATTCATTAAATCTGTTTCATATCAACTATGACTTTGGTCATACAAGATGAATTATTTCAATAACTCCCTAGTGACACACCTTTTTGTTCAATTCATTCATCATTGTTGTTATGGAACAGATTTTATGAATTTGACGCAATGTACGACATGGAATCAGAAAATACTAAATAACTCAAGAAATATTAATTTTAGAAGTATCAACATGATAGAACATTATCATCATCTTTCTTCGCAGAATCCAACGCAATCATAAAAAAATAGGGTTCTAATTTGTAAAACGAAAGTTATGGGCCAATCTTGATCCCAATTTTTGACCGAACATTTAGAACACCCTGTGACGAGTTTTTCAAAATTCTAAATATGTAAAATATTTCTATTGTCTTCGACTACAAAAACGTGAAAACGGTTTGTGGTCAAGATATCTAGATTAGAAATAGCAAACATTATACCGAATACTATTATCTACCTTTTTTTTGTTCAGTTTTTTTTTTATATTTCGGAAAGTATTTCGACGAACGCAACGATTTCAGTACGGATGTATTCAAGTGTATATCATTAGTGGAATAATTCATCTTCTATGACCCAGGTCATAGTTGAAATGAAACAGATTAAATGAATTTGACGCTACGTACCACATAAATTCAGAAAATCCTAAATAACTCAAGAATTATCAATTTTAGGAGCATTAACATGTTAGAACACTATCATCATTTTTCTTCATACAATCCAATGCGATCATAAAAATATAGGGTTCTAATTTGAAAAAATTGATTTTTCAAGTTATGGGCCAATCTTGATCCCAATTTTTGACCCAACATTTGGAACAACCTGTGATGAGTTTTTCAAAATTTTAAAAATGTACAATATTTCCACAGTCTTTGACTTCAAAAATGTGAAAACGGTTTGTGCTTAAGATATGTAGATTAGGAATAACAAACATAATACCGAGTACCCTTTTCTCTCTTTTTCTTCAGATTTTTCTCGATATTTTTGAAAGTATTTCGACGAATGCAACGATTTGAGTACGAATGTATTCAGAATTGCATACTCTATCAAATTCAAAAAGAAAAAAACAGAAAAATAAAATTTTGAAAATTTTTTTTTCGGTCCCTGTATAACTGAAAGTGGTCAGGCTCCAAGAATATATCAGCTCGGTAGATTAAGTCAAACAATATCATAATCCCAATTTTCAGATTTCAAATAAGTCTAGTATTCCAGAAACGCCTAATAGGCCGTCGAACTTGGTACACCCTGTATATATGTGTTGACTCAGTTATGTGATTTCAATTTCCAACTTTTCACCGTACTGATGAGGGCCGAAAGCCCGAAACAGCTGCCTACGGTTCATTTTCGTTTCAGAGGGTTATGTCCATTAAATCTTTCCCATGTACTTCACCGATCCCTCATTATTTATTCTTATATTATATTATATATATATATATATATATATATATATATATATATATATATATATATATATATATATACACATATTCGTATCAACACGAGATCCGTTATATATGCAGACCCACCAGAGATCCAGCAGTTCAATTTCGAATATCTGAAAAATTATTACAGTAGCACAATCAATAATATGAATTAAGATAGGGAACACTTAGAGGGGTAAGTTAATTTTTGTTTTTTCATACACAAAAAGTTTCGTATACCGAACCAGATCCGGTGATATGTTCTTAAATGATCGAGATCCTCGGCTGTATAAAATGATGTATTGACAGTTACTCGAGATCCTGCGACGTCGCACGATTTGTACCAATTCCTCTAAATAGGTATGAAATTAAATACGAGTTGGTATAATACGGGTGCGGTAATCTAGTGTTTATGTTGAACAATCTCTTGGATGTGAGTTCTGATAACTTTATTCTTTCAATGCCATGAATGAATGATCCCTTGTTAATGCAAATACTCATATAATGTTTTCATCGAATCGTTAGAATACAGCAATGGAAAGAACCGAAAGCAACCTGAAGTTTTTTCATTGATATAGACTGTTGGTTGGAATAGTTCAAAAAAACACTCGAAATGGACACATGAAATTATTGAATATAAAGTTATTGAACTATTTGTAGTCGAAAGATTTCTTGTGAGGAATTCCAGAATCGTTCGACTTCCGATTTCATCAGTAATGACACGAACATCTAGCTTCTTAGTTCATTATCAGATTATTCATTGAAGTCTGAATTGATTCAATGGTTTATTTGCTGATTACTTTTACAGAATTTTCAAAGAACAATTCATTCCAACGGTAATAATGTATTATGTTTTCGAATGAGAATTTCTAATTTTATGGGTTCATGTCAGGGAACATCAAAATTCTTCTCCTGAGTTTATATTACATTCAGCTGAACTTTTGCTATTTCTACGTCTGAGTCCACCATGACATAATCTCCAAGACTCATTTTTCCTAATGAGAACCAATCATGTTTAATTGGTCGGGTGGAATCAACATCAAAAAAATATTGTATAAGTTTACAGTTTTTCTGTTCTGAAATGTGTATTTACCTAAATATGATGGTCATATTCATTCATTTATTTATTTATTTATTTATTTATTTATTTATGTTGACATTAAACGAGTTTAATCCAAGCCTAGATACTAACAACAAAAGATTGCATCAAGGATTTTCAGCGATTTTTGTCCGAAATAAGGCAAAACACAAGTAATATTCTTCACTTATGTGAATTCCAGTGAGTCTTATTTTCCATTCACAGAAGTTTCTACTTTAGTTTCAGAGTGCATCTTTATAATTCTTGACCTGATTGGAAATGATATAAGATTGACGATATGATATCCATTATGAAAATGAGTAATATATGACTCAAAATCCGACATGAATTGAAATAATATTCGAACTGAATAACAAATAACAGTTTCTGAAATACATATGATTTAATCTGAATAAAAAATGATATTTCCTGTTATTCAACTGACTAATCTGAAATTCAATAGACGCTTTCTGAAATTGAAGTGACTAATCTAAAATACAATTGACGGTTTCTGAAAACCATTTGGAGATGGTGTAGTTATGATGCTAAGAATTATTTTTCGCCTTCGGAGTTCGAATGTATTTACGATTTATCTGTTATGATGTATAGTAGAAACCGAACTGTTAACGGAGTATCTGGGAGAACATATGAGGCAAGAAAAAAAAAGACAGAATTTCCATTTCCCCCCCCCCCAAATGACGAAAGGAAAATTTCATAGAGAAAATCATACAAGTGATGAGACCTAATGTGAGATTATAAGAGGTTTCCGATAAGAAATACAATGGTATCACTACTCTTCGATATTTTCATGCTTATCCAAGCCTAGGTCCTTCAAATCGGCTTTTGCTAATTTGGAAATGGTTTCCGCTCCTAAACATATAATTCCTTGTAGGCCCAACTTACATAATTATAAATCCATTACTCTGAATAGATTACAACAACGAAAATATGCTTGTAGAATGGGCATAATGGAATTTTGAAAATAATTCATATCCGAAAAAGATCATGATTTCTAAAGGTATTCGAGATTTCAGCGAAAGTAATCGTCTGTTTTTGCACAAGTGATTTCTTGAGCAACAATGGAAACGGGGATCACATGCTGTATTCTGAAAAAAATTAGACCGATTACCTCAAGAAATAATGATCTGAGACCGTTTGTATATATATATATATATATTACCCTTATCAACTATTTTTCGACTTAGACTGAGCGGACAATCAAAAATTTCATTCCATCCCATTTGGAAAAACATGGTCCAAAAGATTTGATGTCTTCTCGACGGCAGACTTTGCCATAGAAATCGAAACACCTAGACTCTAGAATTTTCATTCGAATTCAATGCACACCAAACACACTCTACAAACTAGAAAAAGATTTAATAATCCTTTCTAAGTGAAATATTTGTTCGATTGCAACCAGCTTGAACACTCAGCCTGGTTTCACATGGTGAGGGTGTTTGCCCGTCCGAGGTTTCGCTTGTCAACCGGCCAAGGTGTAATACCATAGACTAATCATAGGATAAAAGGTCTTTGAGTAATAACGTTGATCAACGCTAATACACAGTGTAGCATGGGTTCTTACACATTTTCCGGAAACAGGGTAGAATTGCCTCATACAATAATTGTTTCGACCTCGAACATATGTATCTTTAAAAGTAATGAAATTCGCGGAGAAAAAAAGGTTCGGTTTAGTGTATAGGCTTTACGATATT
Organism: Hippodamia convergens; assembly: GCA_038502775.1. NCBI lineage: Eukaryota > Metazoa > Arthropoda > Insecta > Coleoptera > Coccinellidae > Hippodamia > Hippodamia convergens. The sequence goes on from CM076610.1 coordinate 37,698,722, forward strand.
TCATTCTTCCCATTGAATTTTTTGTTTTTCTAATCATATAATAATAATTGTGACATCTTTCTTCATGTAACTTGTCAGTATGTATCAGCCACGATTTCCTACACTCTCAGAAATTCACCGTTCGGCGTATTGTAGGTGAAACTCTGGGTGAAATAATTTCTTATGGACCAGAGTCAATAGGCCCCGGAGACTTCTTCAATTTCATTACATTATATTCAAATAATTATACCAGACATTCAATCAATCCAACTCTGAAAGTTGAATGATATCTATCACAATAATCTGAATGATAATATATTTATTGATTGCTATATTATTTGAATTTTCATTTATAAATCAAATCAAATATCTGTATTCCCAAATCAATGTACTGGGTACATGGAGAAGAATATGTCATATATATCTACTTGACGACATTCTATCGTTGCTCGATGAAAGAATATCCATATTCATGACAGAACGTTATTTTTCTTTGAATTAAACATAAAAGTTCGACTTGGTGCAGCTGGGATAACAAAAACAGAAATCCACTTGCCAAACATTGATTCATTTTCTACGGACAATAAAAAAGTAGGTACCACGTTCGAATAATTAAAACCTGTAATATATTGAGGTGTCAGATTAATCGAAGGGATTGGAATTTTTTTTGTTGAAAACCAAAACTCAGTTTCAGGAAGATTTTATATATCGGACTAAGACTACAAGTACACGTTTCACATAATTTGTATGATTCACATGAAAATAATGGAAATCTTCTGAATAATACATCTGATATCTACATATTGTATATTTTAAACGTATAACGATTCATGAGTTCAAAGGAAACACACTTCGTCATTCCGATTCAGTTTAGTGGAAAAGAGACAGGCTGAAGAAGAAAATTTTCTTATATTTCACGTAAATAATTTTATCGCATGAAATTATTTCTGGAATAAAGTTTTCCATTGATGTGATGGATCACACGACCCATATGATATATTCTCCTCATTATCACCTTTATATATCATCACATTATTAATTATATAAGAAATTCAATGAACCCAACTTTTGAAAGTGAGTTCGAACATATTTATTGAAAATTTCGACTTTTCCGAAAATTAATTCAAGTTCGATGATGCTAGGGGCTTCCCTTCAAGATACAACCACACATTAATGAAAGGACAGTTCTTAGTATGTGTGGGATATGGGATATCAACTGATACAATGTAAACTTACATGTGAATGATTATTCGGGTAGAAATTTTATCAATAGACTGCTTACCTGAATATTTAGTTTCAAGAAAGCAAGATATTTCAGTCATAATAAAGAGTGCTTCAAGCAAGAGTATATGGTCAAATAAAGACTCTGAATAAAGGTCTAGTGGCTAAATTCAAAACAATACCACATGGGTGACTCAAGCCCACCGTTTCTGAAGTTATTTCACATAATGTCAAAAATTATCGTCAATTAGACATGCATCATTGATTTCATTGAAAATTTCCATTTATTCGTACAAAAGATGTACCTATTGAATTATTGAAATCCAATTTTAAAGGTGTTCCTTGAAACAACTAAATCAATTTCCATTATATTGTAGTATATAATCATGATCATGAATGAAGTAAATCCGTAGATTGAATTCGTCTACGTTCTTTCAACAATTTCGGTCTGATATTTTTTCATCCTGATTGCAATACTTTCACTCATTTCGAATTGAGCAAATTTTTAAAATGATTCTGATTGTAACATGACCTGTCCTGAAATATCTAATAGTCCCCAAACTAATATATTATTTTCATGTACATCAAGACGTATTATATTTGCAATGTAGAAAAAAGATCATTCCTGCATCTTTGAATCATACCAATTCAACCAACCATACTTGAAGTCTGGGCCCCAATGAATAATCAATTATTCACTCAAAAATCGTTTATAATTTCTTTCTCAAATATTCATATGAGGGTTAATTTACCTTTCGAACAACTTATTTATTGATGTAGAATTTAATTGAGTTTATTTGCTTTTCACACCCAAAAACATTATCTCATTCAACTTGAATTGAGCAATTTTCCATATTTCCGGAAAAAAAATTTAACTCGAAGAATCTTCTGTTCAATGCCAATGGTCGATTATACATATTTAGAGTATCAAACACGATCCGAAACAAGAATATCATTGTTTCAGTGAATACTGCCAATAAGGCAATATTGAGTTGCGTGTTTGATTATTAAAAGTGCGGGTATCCATGATCTCAACTTGTGCTGGTATTTTCAAATGAGAAATCTTAATAGCATATAGCAAGTGCACGAGTGAAGTGTTTGCATAAGGTGAGTCTGGATTTGCTTATATTCATCAGCTATCGATAAAATACTGAATATCAACAAATTATTAGAATTTTACTTTCATATGTTGAATTCTTTGAATTTTTCGAATATTGTCAGCTCTTGCAATCTTCATCTGAGCTGATCTAGAAAAAAATTGATAATCTCAATTTTTAACGGATGGATCTGAAAGAATCGATGTTATTAATAATAATAATAATAATAACTTTATTGAACAAAATCGTCTTTGAAATTATTGTTCTCATTCAGGCATTATCGCTAGTCAATAATTACTATAATTACTCTTTATACTTGCCGAAAAGTGCAATCTCTTCAATTGCCTTCAAATTATGCGTTCATTTTCCTTACTTTGATCATTTTTCAAGCTGTAGGTATAAGCAGAAGCGATTTCTTCGAGGTCTGAGGTCAGCTTCGAATCTGAAATGGGTAAGTCGATACTTTCTATTTCTAAAAAAAAAATGATTTCATTCATTATTATAATCAATATAACGGAAAAAATTCTTCATCATTGTGGTGTCTAGATTTCTGAAAGCTATCGAGATAAAAACGAGTTTCTAAAAATTCAAACGCATTTCATCTGCACATTCATTAATTTTTACTCATATCCACTAGAAAATGTAAAATATGCTGATATCTTTTTACCATAATTTGATAGGGTTATAATGCTTTCAGTTCTAGAAGTATATTTCGAAGAGATCATAGAAAGAGTGAAGTGCTACGATATCATCCATTATTATAATCAATATAACGCAAAAAAATTTCTTCATCACTGTGGTATCTAGATTTCTGAAAGCAATCGAGATAAAAACGTTAATTTTTACTCATATTCACTCGAAAATGCAAAATATGCTGATTTCTTCTTACCATAATCTGATAGGGTTATATTTTTTTTTCAGTTCTAGAAGAATATATTGAAGCTATAATTTCAAAAGTCAGGTGTCACTTGACACCTGCAGAAAGAGTAAGTCAATATTTAGGAAATCAATTATGCAGATGATAATATATAATTTCCCATTTCAGAAGTTACGCACAGTGGTTATAGAGGGGTTGGATGTGGGGCAACCCACACCCCCAGACAGGGAGGCGTTGGGGTCTGTTGGCCCCTATAAAATAATTATGAATAAAAATCAAGAGGGAATAGAAATATGGTGCCTCAAAAGGTATGTTAAAAGGTGAAGAATTATTAGACATTATTTTTATATATTTGTTTCATTTTTTACAGCAGCTAATAAAATGTTTTCAACCTAATGTTTTTATTGAAACCTTATCCTATATCAATTTCATAAGTGATACATAATATATGACATTTTTTCATTGTTTATTGTGAACACGTAATATTTCGAAAATGTTTTTCACAAAATATTAAATTTCATATATTCCGAAAGTACATGGATTAAGTTCACAAAATTATATTATTAAATTATCTGTTGATTATCCACTGATTTATGGATAAATATGTCACTCTGCTATAAATAGTTTTATGTTCAATTGGAATACCATTATTATAGAAGCTTCGTAGAAGATGTTTTGTTTACTGCTTCTTCTTTATTGATTATCTTGATTTTTGTAACTGGATCTGAATTAAACGTGAAATTTATTCCAAGTCCCCATTCAAGGTCATTAGATCCATTTTTGAACGTGAAAACAGTGGAGGGTAAACACATATGTACTTTGAAAACATAAAATGAAAAAAGTCTGAATCATAGGAAGATACTTCCTAATAATTTAAATTATGAGATGAGATGAAAAATTTCCCATGTGAGGATCAAGTAATATGTATTTGAAGTAGGTAAAAGGTGTGTATGCAATGGAGCCAATAAAAAAACCATCATTTATTTATAATAATGTTTCTAGATAATAGAGTAATGAATGTGAAGTATTTTGTCAATAATGTTTCTAATATTGAAAACTTCTTTGTTTCATTAGCATTTATCTCATCCATCTGCTGTTTTCGTAGGCTTTTCATTTCATTTATCGAATAATGACCCAAAGGTATTGTTTCAAATGTTCCAGACACTTAATATCGTTTATCATCTTCTGGACTCAGAACGTAATCGTCTTTTTTGCACAAGTGATTTCTTGAGCAACAATGGAAATGGGGTTCACATGCTGTATTCTGAAAAAAAAATTAGGCCGAATACCTCAAGAAATAATGATCTCAGACCGTTTGTATATATATATATATATATTACCCCTATCAACTTTTTTCGACGTAGACTGAGCGGACAATCAAAAATTTCATTCCATCCCATTTGGAAAAACAAGGTCCAAAAGAATTGATGTCTTCTTCACGGCAGACTTTGCCATAGAAATCGAAACACCTAGACTCTAGAATTTTCATTCGAATTCAATACACACCAAACACACTTATGCCTGAATGCATTATCAAGTAAAAACTAGAAAAAGATTTAATAATCCTTTCTAAGTGGAATATTTGTATGACAAATGTTCGATTGCAACCAGCTTGAACTCTCAGCCTGGTTTCACATGGTGAGGTTTCGCTTGTCAACCGGCCAAGGTGTAATTCCCTAGCCCTAGACTAATCTTAGGATAAAAGGTCTTTGAGTAATAACGTTGATCAACGCTGTACCTGTTAGCTTATTATTATGTTTCTCTGTTTTTTTCGCGTTTCTAGGTTGAGTATTGTAATAGGTAGGTATATGTAAGATAGGTTAGGTTTATATAATGTTGAGATTGTATGATGATCAAGATTTTTTCTTTTTTGAATTGTGAAAACTGTATTGGGTTGAAATGCCTGTTTGTGTTCTTCTTTCTAATAAGTAGATAAATAAATAAATAAATAAACGCTAATATACAGTGTAGCATGGGTTTTTACACATTTTCCGGAAACGGGGTAGAATTGCCTCATACAATAATTGTTTCGACCTCAAACATATGTGTCTTTAAAAGTAATGAAACTCGCGGAGAAAAAAGGTTCGGTTTAGTGTATAGGCCTTCCGATATTTCATTCTTCCCATTGAATTTTTTGTTTTTCTGATCATATAATAATAATTGTGACATCTTTCTTTATGTAACTTGTCCGTATGTATCAGCAACGATTTCCTTCACTCTCAGAAATTCAGCGTTCGGCGTATTGTAGGTGAAACTCTGGGTGAAATAATTTCTTATGGACCAGAGTCAATAGGCCCCGGAGACTTCTTCAATTTTATTACATTATACTCGAATAATTATACCAGAAATTCAATCAATCCAACTCTAAAAGTTGAATGATATCTATCACAATAATCTGAATGATAATAGATTTCATTTATATTTATTGGAGAACATATTATTGATTGCTATATTATTTGAGTTTTTATTTATAAATTAAATCAAATCTAATATCTTTATTCCCAAATCAATGTCCAGGGTACATGAAGAAGAACATGTCATATATATCTACTTGACGACATTTTATCGTTGCTTGATGAAAGATTATCCATCTTCATGACAGAACGTTATTTTTCTTTGAATTAAAAATAAAAGTTCGAATTGGTGCAGCTGGGATAACAAAAACAGAAATCCACTTGCCAAACATTGATTTCATTTTCTAATATATTGAGGTGTCAGATTAATCGAAGGAATTGGAATTTTTTTTGTTGAAAACCAAAACTCAGTTTCAGGAAGATTTCATATATCGGACTAAGACTACAAGTACACGTTTCACATAATTTGTATGATTCACATGAAAATAATGGAAATCTTATGAAAAATACTTCTTTGATATGTACATATTGTATATTTTAAACGTATAACGATTCATGAGTTCAAAGGAAACACGCTTCGTCATTCCGATTCAGTTTGGTGAAAAAGAGACAGACTGAAGAAGAAAAGTTTCTAATATTTCATGTGAATAATTTCATCGCATGAAATTATGTCTGGAATAAAGTTTTCCATCGATGTGATGGATCACACGACCCATATGATTTATTCTCCTCATTATCACCTTTATTTATCATCACATTATATAAGTATATAAGAAATTCAATGAACCCAACTCTTAAAAGTGAGTTCGAATATATTTATTGAAAATTTCGACTTTTCCGAAAATTAATTCAAGTTCGATGATGCTAGGGGCTTCCCTTCAAGATACAACCACACATTAATGAAAGGACAGTTCTTAGTATGTGTGGGATATCAACTGATACAATGTAAACTTACATGTGAATGAGAATTCGGGTAGAAATTTTATCAATAGACTGCTTACCTGAATATTTATTCTCAAAAAAAGCAGGATATTTCAATCATAATAATTAAAGAGTGCTTCAAGCAATGGTCAAATAAAAACTCGGAATAAAGGTCTTGTGGTTGAATTCAAAACAATACCACATAATGTCAAAAATTATCGTCAATTAGACATGCATCATTGATTTTATTGAAAATTTCCATTTATTCGTAAAAAAAATGTACCAATTGAAATCCAATTTTAAAGGTGTTCCATTATATTATAGTATATAATCATGATCATGAATGAAGTAAATCCGTAGATTGAATTCGTCTATGTCCTTTCAACATTTTCGGTCTGATATTTTTTCATCCTGATTGCAATACTTTCACTCATTTCGAATTGAGCAATTTTTTAAAATGATTCTGATTGTAACATGACCTGTCCTGAAATATCTAATAGCCCCCAAACTAATATATTATTTTCATGTACACCAAGAAGTATTATATTTGCAATGTAGAAAAAAGATCATTCCTGCATCTTTGAATCACGAATTGGATATCATACCAATTCAACCAACCATACTCGAAGTCTGGGCCCCAATGAATAATCAATTATTTACTCAAAAATCGTTTATAATTTCTTTCTCAAATATTCATATGAGGGTAAATTCACCTTTCGAGCATCTCATTTATTGATGTAGAATTTAATTGGGTTTATTTGCTTTTCATACAAAAAACATTATCTCATTCAACTTGAATTGAGCAATTTTCCATATTTCCGGAAAAAAAATTTAACTCGAAGAATCTTCTGTTCAATGCCAATAGTCGATCATACATAGAGTATCAAGGACGATCCGAAACAAGAACATCATTGTTTCAGTGAAAACTGCCAACAAGGCAATATTGAGTTGCCTGTGGGATTATTATAGAAGTCCGGCTATCGATGATCTCAACTTGTGGTGGTATTTTCAAATGAGAATTCGTATTAGCAAGTGCACAAGTGAAGTGGTTGAATTAAAAAAGGTGAGTCTGGATTTGCTTACATTCATCATTTTTCTATGCGATAGATTAAACTTTCTGTGGTATCGATACCATCGAAAAATTTCTTCAACACGATAATATCATACTCGTAGACTCAATTCAAAATTTCATTATGAATCATTATCATTGGAAGTTCTGCTTGTGAGAAGAGTTCTTCGATTCTCTTCAAATGAAAATTCTTTACTTTACTTCTTTACAGTAAATCAAACTGAGGTCCTTGTGTCAACATTGAGGTGGAAGGATTCTTCTGGACCCTCATGAATACAGAAATGGTTTTGAATCAACAGAATCTTTTCATGCGGAGGCCGTCCTAGAAACGTTGATCAAAAGTTCTTCCTGGTGGTGCAAAATGAAACTGCGAAAATCATAAAACCTTTTTGAAATTCATTTCTAACGAAACTCGACAAATTATGTTCATATGTATCATAGAAATATTTTGATTAGGGAATAATTTATTTCTTCAGAATACTTTTACTTCTTTCATCTATGCATCCTTTTTCTTCGAGTCTCACTATGTTGTCTATGTCATATTTTTCTTTCACATAATTTATAAGAAAAACCAATTGCTATCGCTTCTGAAATTAACTTGGAAATTTTACGTTTTTTCAGGAATTTATCATTATTATTTTGATAGTAAAATTGGAACAGTATAAAAATATTCTAAGATTTCAAAATGTCATTCGAAACACGAAAATTTTTCAAATGTACTCGAAGTAGAAAAATTTTAGAATTGGCTGTATCAAAACATGATGAATCGAGAGGTGTGTATATTACAAAATACGGCCTTTAAAGTTCTTTCAGTCTTCACTTTTTTTAGAGACAAAAAATTTCGACTTTGAGGATGACGGAGAGGATCCTTGGCATAGTTTCAAGTTGTGGAAAAATGAGAAGAATGCCGAGAAAAAAACTGAAGTGAGTTTCAATTGAGTGAAAAAACACAATTCAGCTCAATATTATATTCCAGGTCCTCGCCAGAAAAAATGTAGAATCGCAGATGGAAATAACTGATCCAGTAATGGTAAATCAGTATTTCATTGTTTCTGCAACATTCAACTTGAGTATTCGAATGAAAATTTTCAGGATTCATCGATATCATCTTCACCTTCGGCTAATGATTCAGACTCAAGAGCATCCCTTCGCTCTTTTAGAAAAACCTCATCAGAATTGTCCGGATCAAGTTCTTCATTGCAGAGTACGGAGACTGAGAATATCGAACAAGAACAGGTACCTTCAACCAAAATTGAATCTTATTATATTCTTATAATTTTTCATTCACAGTTGAATTCAACCGAGAATACGGATAATATTTCAGGCACTTATAAAATGGACATTCAAAACAGAGAATCATCTAGTCCAAATCGAAAGGAAAATAGGAAACCTATCACTGTTTTGGTGAGTCATTCAGGGTGAATTCTGATCGGAATGTTTCTTCTTTTTTCTTTTATATTTTCGATGTTTTTTATTGCATAATTCATCGATTCACATCTGGTGCCTATTGAATCAAATTTTTTCAATTGCATTTCAGTTTTCAGTAATAACCTGGAAAGTAATGAACTGAAAAGTCGAAAGCAAAGTGTTGGGAAAAATATTTTCCAAGACCAATAGTTCATTACTTCTCCCACTCTGAAAATAACATTGTTAAATTAATGATAAATGAAAATTAAATAGATGTTGAGTATTCTGATTGAACAGGCTTCGAGTCAAATTAATTTATGGCTACTTGAGCACGTATTATGATTGTTGAATTTTCAGCAAGGCGATTACTCCATCGAATTAAGTAGGAGAAAAGGACGCGTATGGGATAAGAGGGATAGATGTATATTCTGCAATATTGATGTAACTAATTTTTCTAGACATCTTTTTCGAAATCACTCGCAGGAAGAATGTGTTAAAAAAATTTTGAACTTTCCGAAAAACAATTCGAATAGAAAAAAACTGATCAATTCTTTGAGAAAAGACGGCAATTTCAGTCTTCATGCAGAGAGCACCATAAGGCCTGTCCAAAGACCTTCAATTTTAACAGCTGGGAACTTAAATTTTTTGCCTTGTAAATTTTGTAAGGGATTTTATAAGAAAAAGTCGCTTTTAAAGCATATCAAAAGTTGTTCAATGAAAACTGATGATATTGAATACGGAAACAGATATGGTAGTGAAGGATTGATGATGCTTGCTTTCGAGGAATCAAAAAAACCTTATTTGAATAGATTACGTCTCAAGAAAGAGGTATTTGGTAGTATGCATGCTGATAGGATAACATTAGAGGGAATGAGAGATCCCATCATATGTCAATATGCAGAGGATTATTTGAAACAGCATAGAAGGCCACATATCAAAAATTTAGTCAGTAATAAAATGAGGGAACTTGGAAGACTTCTTATTCAATTGAAAGATATTTTCGGACTCAACTCAATGTTAGACTCTCTTAAACCTGAACATTTCGATAAAGTAGTTTCAGCAGCCAGAATATTATCAGGATACAATGAGTCGGCTAAAACTTTTAAAGCTCCTTCACTCGCTCTACATTTAAGAACAATATTAGTACAGGTCTGTTCGACCGCTGAAACTATGATTCTAAGAAAATCTCCTGTTATTAAAATTGATGACGAAACCAAATCACTCAAAAACATTAGAAATTTCAAAACACTCGTTGAATCAAACTGGAAATTTGAAATGGGTAGTTTAGCTCTCAAAGATCTTACAGAAAAACATTCGATAAATAAACAGAGATTACCGCTCACGAAGGATCTCATTTCATTCAATAAATATTGTTCCGAAGTTGCTGCGAAAGCTGCAAAAAAACTTGAGACTGATATGAATAATTTAACTGCTTTCAAAAGTCTTTCAGAGACTGTGTTAGCACTAACTATATCTATAAACCGCAAAAGAGTAGGGGATGTTCAATATACAAAAATTGAAACATATAATAAAAGCCATGAAAGCAGTGATTGTCTAGATGTTTTAAATGAGGCTGAAAAACAAATCACAAAATATTTTAAAAGAGTTGTGACCATAGGAAAAGGTAGTAGAGCTGTTCCTCTTCTTTTTCCAAGAAAAATCCAAAATTACATCGAAATTTTGCTTCGTATCCGAGAAGAAACTGCTATTGTTCCGAAAGAAAATCCCTATTTATTTGCTCTGGCTGGAAGTACATCAAAATGGATCGACGGTCCCAGTACGTTGAGGAAATACGCCAAATCATGCGGTGCTGAAAATCCAGAAACTCTAACATCTTCCCGACTCCGGAAACAGATAGCTACGGTTTTACAAATTTTGAGTCTTAGCGATGTGGAAATGGAACAAATCGCAAAATTTATGGGACACACGAAAAAAACACATGAAGAATTTTACAGGCAAGGTCATTCACTTTTTTATCTCGTTGAAACTAACAACACTTTATATATTTCAGATTACCTCAAGAATTATTTCAGACTTCGAAAGTGGCTAAATTACTTTTAATGACAATGCAAAAGGGTATTAGCGCAGAAGAACAAGGAAAGACAATCGACGAAATAGATTTCGAATTAGGAACTTGGCAGGATAATGAAACCTTTCAAGAAAAACAAGATATTTCACAAGTACCGGTTGAAGGTAAAATTTTCGACTATTTTTTCTTTAATTGAATAATGAAAATCGTTATACGATCCCTCGCATAACTGAATTCAATACTCACTAAATCAAGAAGTTTTGTGTCACAAATCAGATATCGGTAGTAAAAAGAGAGTAGTGGTTTTCAAGCCATCTATGTCACAATGAATAAAAAAAATGAATTTTCCAATCATAATGAGTATTAATTTTCAACACTGATAATCGATACCTATTATTTTAACATTTCTAATTTGATGTATTTTTGTATAATTATTTCATTGAGTAAAGGCACATTTTCGTTCATAGAATCTAGGGAAGATGTTCGAGAGATTCCAAATGAATTAGATGTCATAGTTTCTGAAAATCGATTAAGTGAAGAATCCTCCAATCATATGAAAAAAAATCATAGAGGAACATGGAATGAAGTCCAAAAGACAATGATGCTCCAGTTTTTCAAAAATCATATAAAAAGGAAAACTGCACCCAGAAAAGGCGAATGTTTAGAGTTTCGAGAAAAAAATTTAGAGAATTTTCAAACTAAATCTTGGTTGCAGATTAAAACTTTTGTATACAATAGTTATAGGGTACACTGAGTAGAAGGTAATGTATTATAGGTAAACAGGGTGAGACGGGAGGAACGGTTCAAACTTCAGGTGTGTATTCTGCAGGTCGAAATAATTTAAAGAAACTCAATATGTTGTTATTCGATTCGCATTTGTTTTCAAACTATAGGGTAATTAGAATATTTTAAATGAGGTCAAACAATATTTAAATCAAGAATTTCTCGGACTATAGATTGGTCGCTGTGGTCCTATTAGTTGGTCTCAAAGATCTCCAGACCTCACACAACTGGACTGCTGAAACTTGTTTGTGGGGCTGGTTCAAGAACGAGGTACACAAAGTTAAAGTTGACTCTCAGGATGCTCTAATTCGACGCATTAGAAATACGGCATTGCTTATTAAAGAAAGACAGGAATCAATCAGAAAAGCAACGAGAGCCCTTCGCAGACGAAATCAAATGTGTTTTGAGGTTAATGGCAGGATTTTTGAGAATTTATTAAAACAATGCTATAGATAAAACCATTCTAATATCGAAAATGTTGTTTTTTATAATGACGCTATTGTTTGAGAACAAATGAGTATTTTTAATTATTCCGAGTTATAGAATACACACCTGAAGTTTGGGCCGTTCTTTCCGACTCACCCTGTATATGAAATTCTATATTCTCATCACTGCTTTCCTTTCTTATGAACTTACTAATTGAACACTTGCTTTCACCTTTCATTTCCACTTATTTTTACACTTGAAGTTTATTCTCCTTCCAAAATTAATCTAACATTAATTAATTGACAATTAATTATTCTCATAGAATGTCATCTCATAAATCTTTAATTGTGTGTATTTCTTGCAGTATTATGTTATATTTTGCTCTATATCAAAATAATATATATAGAATATCTGTACCTACTTCGTCAGTTGTTATATTTTTCATAAGTCAGAAATATATCTGTATCTGAAAATTTTGTGAAATTAATATTTGAGGTATTGAATTTTATGTAATTTGTTGAATTTGTAATTTTTTTATATGAAAATGTAAAATATGGGTTGGCAATTAAAAATTTTGTAAATAATTTTCTCATAGATTATTTCCGTCAGTCATATCAACAAAATGAATATCCCGATACCTTCAGATACCCTCTAGTGAATCAGAAATATGGAAGAATTTTGAAAATCAAATTATTGAAATTTTTTTGATTATCTGTATGCAAATCATCTTACATCAAGATGCTAAATTGATTTGTCAATGAAAACATACATAGAGAATTATTGTTTATTCTAATGTACAAAAGGACAAAAAATATCATTGATGTTGCTTATTATAGATTTTTTTGGAAAATTCCCATTCAACGATGAGTCCCGGAGTTGTTAGAACACATTGATGAAGAAAATAAAATTACCATCAATCATAACATACATTATCTATAGTACTAAATTTTTGATCATATTTGAATATCAGAAATTCAACTGAAATATAAGAAATACATATTTTGTCTTGAAGTTACAACAGTTTTTCAAAGAATAGGTCCTTTCAATGAACACTTCTACATATCGATTGTTAAAGCTTGATACCTTGAATATACTTTTTCGCCAATTTTACAGGAGAGATGGAAAACCGTCTAGAACTTGAAAACCTTAAATCTGAGGTGTCACAATGAAGGCGTAGAATGTTTTTCTGTAAATTTTGGTACTAAAAACTAAACTCACATAGAAAGTGTATATACAAGGTATCACGTGATGAACGTCTTAAACTAACAGTAATTTCAAAAATCAAAATGGTAAGTGAAGAACAAACGTTAAATAAAATTTACGAAATTTAAACATCAATCAGAAATTTGAAATTATTCATTTTCTACATACACCTGACTCTGTGGTATAGCCTTGTAATTGGCACCTTGGATATAGACTTCGTCTTCTTCGAGATACTTTGGAGCAGTAGCAATTCACAAGATATTCCACTTCAATCGTTTTTATTGATGTGCTGGTGGTAATTTTGACTGCAGAAATATCTGATCCTTGAGGAACAAATCTCCTGAACTGTTGTTTTAAATATCTCATAGACTGACATCCAGTTTCGTAGGAGTCACTGTCAGCTAAAAAAATACCTATCCATCGGTGGGGATTTCTCCCGAGCCTCACTTCGGGTCTGACTCCAACAAAGGTGAAGCCAGGTGGTGTTGCATCCTTTATAATTTCAGTTGCCCTAGCTTCATCTTCCTGTGAAACGTCCTCTGTGCAAGGTAGTAAGTTCACCATGTCAACCACCGATGACATAAGCCAAATGCAGTATATCAAATAAATAACAGCAATGATTTTCTGTAACGAAAAAAAAAATTACTTCAACAAAATATTGTTGCGAGATTCTTATGGATAAAAAATATATTCTTTGAGAACATCATTAATGATGAATGAATTGATTGAATGAAATTTTACTTACGTTCTGTCTTGTAGTAGACATCTCGAGCACCAGATTTTCTACTGAAGCCACTAGGGCTGCTTCATGCGAATTTATAAATTATGGCGCTCACTAGCGAACCTGACGTTTGAATTATGGTTCAAGCGAAAATGGACAGAAATGACCTGGATCTCTAATTTCTTCGAATTCAATTACTTTTCAATAGATTTTTGGAACATTCCCCTGAGAAGTAATATGAAAAATTTTCGGCATACCTATGTTATTTCCCACGATATGAATGCTCCAGATTTATCCAAGAAAAAATTAATCACGGTAAAGTAAGTCTTGTTTTCTGATTATCATCAACTCCTGAAGAAAATTTTTCGTTTTAGATATATTCATCTAACTCCATTCGATGTTCGATGATGCTGCTGGTAGTATAACTTATGAGGAAATTTTATACAGGGTGTCTGAAACAGGGCTTCAAAGTGAGACTTGATAAAATAATGAAACCTATTTTTTTTCAAATGGCAACCTAACAACTAGTTAGAGTATGCCCAACATTTCATGCCTTTGAAGTCAGTATTTGTGCCGTTTTTGAATAAAATTCGAGTTTCACGACCAAAGCCAGGTTTCACTCAGTCGAATTCATTTGTATGCTTGTGTTTTTAGTAGACTGTGTTAAGAACTGTCAATCTTTCTTTTTTCATAATGATCGAATAAACAAACCAAAATTTCAGTTTAAAACTTTCACCCAATAATACCTATTCAATCAAATTTTCAATTCAATTAATTCTTCTACGAACTCCACCCTCTGTAGGTGAGATTAATCCCGCAGTGCAACCTGCACCCCAACTTCAAACTCCTATTTTTACAAACCTCTCATTTTATAGTACCCCATAGATAAAAATCAAGGAGTGTTAGGTCTGGAGAATGGGGGGGCCCCTCTGATGGACCATTGAATCTGATATTTTGTTACATTCAGTATGAATAGAGAACCTATTCAATACATCACTGTTAACACAATTCTGATTTTGCTTAGTGCCCGATTCATCAAACGAGTATGAATGACAATTCTCAACAATGCATTATAAATAAATTAATATATTTACTTTTGACAAAGTCAACATGAAAACTATCAGAATAAATCTAATATTCTTCTAAGAAACCTGGCTTTCTTTAATCCCAAATTCGAATTTCATTCAATAACTGCAAAATTACTAATTTAAAAACCATAAACTGTTGGGCATTCTCTTACTACTTTTTGACGAGCAATCTACAGGAATTATAAAATTATTTGGTTGCCACTTCGAAGCCTTGTTTCATCAAACTTGTGTAGAAGTGAATGAAGAACTCAGAGATGTTTACATTTGAAATAACTTACTTCACATTCGTTGATAGAATGGACTATGAAACCAAAATGCAAAATCTTGAATTCTTATTACAATTTCTTTCTCGAGAAATTCTGATGAAACATATAAAACAATCACCCGGTATACTCTCTGTTGAAATATCCTTCCGACTTACGATACTATTTAAGGAACAGTACCTAGAAAATTAAAACGTGTTCGTTAATAATAAAATGATAGATTTGAAGGAGATGAAATCTTTCACTGTCACTATGCTATTTCATCTCTTTCCCCCACATTTATTTCATTCTTGGAATAATTTAACATGATTATGTTTCATGTTCCGAGTTTGATACTTGAAATATATATTGTCTACCATCACGGGAAAAAAACTGGAAACATTGTTTTGAAAGCTCAATAACTTTTCAAAGTTAAATTTCTCTGAGGTAAAATATGAAAATTATTGCCGAATCTGTTAGTTACTCCGATGAATCAATGTTTCAGATTTAATCAGGAAAAAATGAGTCACGTTGAATTGTGTCTTATTCTTTGAAAATTTTCAATTTCATTTTTGGAAAATATTTCCGAATTCCGCAAAATATCATTTCGAATAAAATCGCTGAAAAAATTTATGAAACTTAAATTATATTTTGGGAAAATCTGAGGAAGTTTGTAATAGAATAGAATAGAATAGAAAAAATCTCTATTTCTAGTAACTACAAGCAGCAGAAGATAATAGTGTCAAAAAAGAAAAAAATTACAATTTATTATAAAATTCTTCTAAATCATAAGGCTCTAATGTCATTAATATTTGTCTATATTTGTTTCTCTCCTAATGTGACTTGGCAGTTTATTGTATATTTTCAAGCAAGAATAGTGACAACCTTTCTCAGTCATTGTAAGGTGATGGTTAGGATAAATATGAGAACATTTCACAGAATCATTAAATAGCCAGAATAACATGAGCAGGTCGTTCTCAACTCTATATAGATTTCAAAACGAAATTGAGATGCCGAATTCAAATTCTGCAATAAATTTCAAATGTCTGAAAATCAATCCCAGATAATGTAGGATTCGAATCCGTGAAAGAAATAAGAAAAAGACACCAGAGGAGTGAACGAAATTTTTCTAGTACTAGTTGAAGATGTCACACCATTGAAATTATGTGTTGGGATAGGGTGTGAATCACATTCAAGCATTTTTTTTTAAATCAATGGACACTGAATCAGACCTAAACTTCGCAAGACGTTTGGATTTCAATCTTGAATTCGATACTCTCCGAATGATATGAGAATATATCCATAAACAATCGTTTGAAATGATAAGAAATCGCATCCATAAGCATATCGCGAATATTCAAAACTCCATGATATCAGCCGTCGCAAGTATCCGGCGTTGCCGGCTCGAATGTATCTCATCCTTATAAACGAGACACGATATACAGGTGGCGATTTTGTCGCCGCCAACCGTCAGATCGTGGAACTAAAGCTGTATATATGCATGATGTTTTTCGACCGAAACGGGATCCGATCGAAATTTTCGAAAATGAGTATTTTAGGATCAGTGGACCTAGATCTAACCATATACACGCAAAAAAACACGAGATCCGTTTTCGGATCTCGTTCTGCCAAATGGATCTCGGACCGTTCAGAAAACTTCATGAACGGATCTCGTTCGGATATATTTATATATATATATATATATATATATATATATATATATATATATATATATATATATATATATATATAACTTGCGGTAAATAGGTCCTCCTCTAATAGCCCCGTTTCATGGTATAGGTCCTCCGGGTGCGATAGGTCCTCCGTATACGGAGGACCTAACGCATCGCGTGTTAAATTCATCCTTACATCATAGGCAACTACCTAGCAAAATTTCAGAGGGAGGACTTAGGACCGGTTTTTATCGAATTTGAATACTTTAGTTCCGAGAGTTTACACCGCGAAACAGGAGGGCGCTCTCACGCGTATATTATTATGTATATTTTTTACCATTCTACAGAGGATCGGTCCTCCTCGATATACAGAATTTTACATTTCATCGTTCATAGGTCTTCCGTAAAAACGGCAACACTGTTTCGGTGGATTTGGTTCTGAAGAGGCAGCTGCATTCTGATAATAATAAATTTGTTCATCTTCATCGAATTCGTTCTCGGAAATCTCGGCTCCCAATAGTCGTTGCGTGACATAATGTTATCGTACGGACGGGAATATCTTGCGTTTTGACAATAATCGAATTGATACTTTGATCAGTTTTTTTAACAATATTTTCGTATTTGCAGTACCTATGACTAAATTTGAATGATCACTTTGATCGATAAGTCTTATCTGATGACTTCTATGTAATTTTTAACTTTTTTTCAAAAACCGAAATATTGCCATCGCATTGCGATAATTTATATTACCACTGGCTGGAATTCAATAGAAAGCAAATAACGCGAGCATGTACAGGTAGACGGCAGAGTCACTTGTATTTGTTAATACTCTTTTATCACATTTTTACTTACTACACTGTCCTCTTCGTGGCATCTCTTATGTTTTTCAGAACATCCTAAAGTTGATCATACGCTTTAAATAATTCAGGTCTCTCAAACATCATAGAGAAGAGGGCATTGCACCCGTACTTTTTTATTGAATCTACATGTATATACAGGCTTCGGTTTGCATCCAAGTAATGTTCGTATTCTTAATATTCTCACAAAAGAACTGACATTGTTTAGTTGACTTTGAATGCAAACTGCCAATTTTTCACGACAATTTTTAATAAAAATACTCATATACCCTTTCAATAATTCAGGGCTTTGAAACATCATAGAGAAAAAGGCATCGCATACATACTCTTTTATTGAATCTATGTATATATTTTGTTCGCAGAATAGATGTTTTTGTTATTATTATTATTTCAGTCAAGTGAAACCACCAAAACTGAAAAGTAGGTTGAATATTCAGGCTCATAAGAAACAATATGTTTTACTTTTGTGTTAATTGGTGAAAAAGATGAGTCAATCTGCTCTGAAAGTTAATTCCGCAAAACTGAAAAATTTCATTCTATCAACTGTCAAATCAACCAAAAAATGGAAAAGCGATGGGAGCGATTGACTTTCAGTTGTTTTCCATGGGGATTTATTTAAACGATTAATTTGAAGGAATATATTGAAGAAAATGCATGCAAATAATTCGATATTGTGATTCACATGCTCACGGCACTTTCAAAGTCGACTGAAATTGTTCGATTGAATCCCTATAATTTTCATACGTTTAATAAAAAGCGAAAATCTTTTTGTTCGAATAATGACGGTGAGTGAAAAATTAGCTCAAAAACTGTACTTTGGAAAAAAATGTCACGGATGAAAATTTCCAGGTAGAAAGGGGGACTTGTGTCAATATTGGTACCTACTGTTTTCAAGGTTATTTCGAAGTGAACTTGATTTTTCTCGAACTGAAAAGGTTAAAACAGTTAAACGATTTTTTTAGGAATGATCATGCTTCAATTGATAACATATGATTTCAGTACCTTTACTTCACAATCTGAAATATTTCTGATACAAAAGGAGAGGAGAAAATTTTTCTTCAGTGATGCTTTGATGTGAGAATAGTTTATGAATATATTTTGAATTTGAAACCGATGAAAAAAAGTTTCAGAGAAAAGTTAGTACTTCCTCATGCAGAACAAATATCTGGACTAAAGAATATACGTTTTCATGAAAACAAGATCACTTTGAATTCAAGATCAAGGTTCATTCCCTTTCTCTCCTCATAACTAACAATATTTATTTGAATCGTTTTTTTTTTCTGACTAACATAGGTTTTGGGATAATTAACTATCCCAAGTTAATTGCCTGACCCGATATTCCCCAGGGAAGGAGATTGTCAATTTTTTAATTGGAAGATATCTGCCCCTGAACATTCTTATTAATGTGAAAATTTTCATTGAATTTTTGAAGTAGGTAACAGAAGTTCATAATTATACTGTACTAATCAATTGAAATGCTGTATGATTTGCATTAATAGCCAGACAGTATAACTGTCCTTTCTCAGGTGTTTTCCCCATATTGCTAAATGTGTCGCGAGAAATATTGCGGAATTCTTTAGTAATTCGATCCTTAAGTTCCTCGATGGAAGCAGATTCAGTGTTAAAGAATACGGATTTGAGATACCCCCCAAAAAAATATTTAGAAACATCAAATCCGGAGACCGCGATCGCCACTCGATAGATAACGTAGATTGTGATTTTCAGCAACTTCCCTTTGATTTTCCAGCTGCATCACGATTGAACGGTCTATCTTTTTTTCAATTGTTACCATATCTTGATTAATTTGATCGTTTGGAAAAAAGCTATATTAATTGCCGAAACAAAAATTTTTATGGAAACAGCTTCAGCCGCAATCATACTCGTATTCGTCATGAATTCGCAAAATTTGATGTGTCTATCTGGATAGTTGTCACCTAACTCCTTCACTATTTGTAGTAAATACGTGAAAAACTTATGTCTTCTCAACACCGTTCGCTCTAATTCATAGAAAACGCCTGCATCTCCAGATGCACCGAATGTTGCAGGTTGCTGAAAAATTCTCCTTATATTTCCATTTGAGCAGCTTCATCAAGCACGCGTGGTGAAGCGCTTTTTTCATTCCTTAGGAAGTTAATTTTTACAAATTTTGCCCCCAATTGAAGTATGAGCCAGCTCATGAGAAACAATCATCCTGTTGCGTATACAGGTAAATAATTCAATTCTTTCTGGAAGTGAATAGACCGCAAATACTTCTACTACAGCCAGACGACAGAAACTTAACGCTAATTCTTCGGTTATAAACTTTTCACATTCACCATGCAAATACGATTCAGTATTTGATACTGATAACATGCGTTTTTTCGCTTCTCATGCTGGTGACCATCAGTACAAATCTGGCCACGTGTTTCAATGAAGATAAATGCTTCCGCGAGTGTCACTATTCTTTAGTACAGTTGTCAGGTGCGAATCGTTCGATAATTCACGAGAGAATAGGGTACAAGACATCTCATAACGGAGACGCTGAAAGACATTTGGATGGAAAAGTGTGAAGTTAAAAATATTATGAACTTTCTCAACAGCGTACATTTGACAAAAATGATTTAATTTATGGTGTTAATATATTATGTATCATTATTATTCCATCGCTAATAACCCTTGTGGTTCAAGCGAATTTTATAAATAAAATAAAATAGGGAAGACTATGGTTGAGAACTGCAGTGTATTTTCGCTATTATTCAAGATAGAGACATTCGGTTTTTGCGGCCCTTTGTCACTTTTTTGTAAAACTTTCAGATCCACGAACAGAAATATTACAACTACTTTTGATTCTGAAATACAGAGCGAAAACGAAAAATGTGCACTTTTCAATATGTTATTATTTCTCGGGCCCTGTAAAAGATAGAAAAAAATGGAAACTCCTTCTAATCACAACCTTACCTAAATTTCAGCTTAAAAAATCAGAAGAATCCATATTTGAGTTTGTTTTTTTAATGATACGCCATGAATTCTTTCATACATGCATTTAATTGTTAGTCGAAACACCATGTCACTTGAAAATTTTCTCACCATATTTTCTCTAACACAAATATGGATTTTTCTAATTTTTTAATTCTATTCAATGTTCGGTTGTGAAACATCAATGTATTCAGAAAAATTTGACGTTAAAATATACAGGTGTTCCATTTGAAAAATAGCAAGTTTGTGCTCAATTTTAAATACAGTGCTCTGAATAAATTATTCAACTACCCCACTGACTTCCACTTCCACTTCCATAATTCTTAATTTTTTTTTCTATTTTATACAGGGCCCGAAAAATTATAACATCTACAAAAAAAGCATATTTTTCATTTTTGCCTTGTATTTCGGAAACAAAAGTCGTTGAATTATTTCTATTCGTGGATTTGAAAGTTTTACAAAAAAGTGACACAGGGTCGCCAAAACCGCATGTCCTTATCTTCAATCATAGCTGAGATACATTGCAATCTTAACCAATTTGGGACACAGGTACCTACAGTAAGTACGAAGGCTATGTAAATACTTAAAAGAGTCACTAAAAATTTTCAAACTGGTCACCCCAACCCTAGGGTTGGGGAAATTTTAGCTCATAGTTGTGTTCAAAATCTGTCCCTCTCCCAATAAAATTTGACCTATTCCAGCATTTTCTCTCGAAACATCCCTGACGTGATACAATTGGCCTAGCAAGTTGTCAAATTGATATCCTGTACCTTCTATCGTTTCTTTTGGTGAATAAAAGAGGGACAATCTGCTGTGATAATTGATTCCACAAAACATAACTGCAACATTCAAGAAATCCTGAGATTTTCATCCATGAGAGTGAAATTCTCATGCATTCATGATGACATATAACATAAGAAATATTACATACAAATGATTCTGTCGTTTTGACCCCTCAAAATTTTAAATAATTAAATGATTAATGAATATCACAAATGATCAAATGGAAAATTAATAATGACTTCCCGTTATCTTTCTGTTTCAACGATGTAGCATCTGCAAGGTTAGTGTCGGAAGAATTGCTGAATTTTAACTGAGAAATTCTTTCAGAAATGAATCCAGAAATGAACTATAGAGTACTCTTAATTTCCTTTTGATGTCCCATCAAGTTCAAACGAGTATGTGGGAGAATGAAAAAAAACGGCCACCATTTTTCAGTAAAAACCTCTAATTCGTACGTTACTTCGATATTGGCTTTTAAGGTTATCTCGAAGTAAAATGAGAATTTCAGCCACAGTTTGAATATATTGTACCTCCTCCAATCGTGAATCCAACCGTCAAAAGACCAATACTTTACGTCGATATTTGAAGAAGTGTGTATGAGACATGGCAGAGGCAGGAGGAAGAGCTACATTAGAATTTCTAAGAAAATTGGATTCCACGAATTCAAAAACTAGGATCCACCGAGCCGGATTAACCATCAGGCAGATTAGGCGACTGCCTAGAGTCCTTGCTTCAGATAGGGGCCGGTGCTCCATGCAAGAGAAAAAAATTCTGATGATGGTTGTAAGGGGGTCCGGTTCTGAGGACCCATTTCAGAAAAATTCTTGCTAGTACTGAATTATCCAAAATTTATATTTATAACTAATACGGAAAATATAGGTATGACGTGAAATACACAATTTTATTCACACAATGACGATACCCAGTGGCGCACCCAGGGGGGGTAACCATAGTGATACAGCTACCCACACCCGCAAGCCCCAACCCCCACCCCCGAGATACATTTCAATTTAAAAATGAGACTTTCGATTCAACCTTTTAAACGTATTTGAAACCGTCTCTGAATCACGAGCTCCGCAGCTACTTCTATCTGAACACTCAAAAACAACTGAAAACCCGTTTGATATTGCTCGATAATCGAATATAAAATATTTTCTATTATCCGTCAAAGTTGCATAGTAATGAAGAACCCCCTCCCCCGAAATAAAATTCTTATAGTGTGCCCTTGAAAATACCAACTATAGAAATCCAAGAGGCACGCTGAAAAGAATAGGATCAATATTATTTTGCACATCTGTACTAGACATATAATGAAATTTCCAACTTTACTTAGTAGAACATTTTGGCAACGTTGTCGGGAGACTTATCCACTGCGAAACGAAAAAGTAATTATACGCCGGAGGAACTATTCACCGCATCTTAAAAAATTTTGTATACTGCGGAAGACTCAATGACCGCAATACGAATCAAGAATATACAGTCGGAAGACCTAGAACCGGATTTTTGTCAGGAGGACCTATTGATTGCAAAATGTATGAAGAAAAATATTTTTCGCGGTCAATGTTTTGAAGAATTCGCAATCTATCCTCATAAGATAACCAATATTCGCAGAGAAATCTGATATATATGCACGACTTCTAGGGGAAGACCTATTGCTGGATTCTTGAGGGAGGAGCTATACGCGTAGGGATGTAAATATATATATATATATATATATATATATATATATATATTCCAAAGTGTAAAAAAAATTTAAATAATAAACTTGTTCCGGTAAGCTTGAAACCTTCATACGATTTTGTTCATTCATTGTAAAGTTAAAAAAAAAATTGACAGGCGATTTCGATGAGCACAAGTACCTGCCAGGCTACTCGAAAAGGGTGTAAGATATGAACGAAAATGAAGTTTTTTCTACAAGGCTGAAATTTATAGATGTGGTCGTCTGAGGGAATGAAAAAATAAGTTTTTAGGTTGTCATCGACGAAAACGTTGAGAAGTACTGATGACGAGTAACAACTCAGAAACTAGTCTATTGCTACGTTGGTTCGATGACAGCACGTTCCTGCAGTGTACTTCATGATTTAGCTTTTCACTAGTCCTTGTTATTAGTAATAAGTTTTATAATTAATCTTCATCATCATCTGATATGTTATCATTAAATTCATCATATAGTACAATCCTTTCAAGAGTAGTACACTGTGAGACTGCACTGTATGTCAGCTATGATTGAAAACATGCGGTTCTCGCCACCCTGTGTCACTTTTTTGTAAAACTTTCAAATCCAGAAACAGAAATACTCTTGTTTCTGGAATACAGGCCGAAAACGAAAATGTGCACTTTTTGAAGATGTTATTATTTCTCGGGCCCTGTATGAAAAAGGGAAAAAATTAAAATGCTTATAATAATATTTTTACGTAGAAGTCAGTGGCGTAGCTTAGCATTTTTTTGGGTTGAATGTTCTTGAGATAGATCACAAACTTGGAATTTTTCAAATGGAACACTTTGTTGTATGTAACGTCAAATTCTTGCATTTTTTTCAATACATCGATGTATCACATCCTAACCTTTAATAAATTTCAGCGTCAACGATCAGAAAAATTCATATTTATATTTGTTTTATCAAAGTAAGACATGAATTTTTCCACACATGCATCAAAAAATTACAATATTTATACTGAAATTTTTTTTCGTTTTCTCCATTTTTCAGTTGATATTAAGTGATATGATAAAATAAATAGGTTTAGGTCACATAGATTTTCAAGAAAGTAATGATTAAATGCGTGTGAATATTGATTAAATGCGTGAGATATTTTTTCAATTGCAATTTATTAAAGGTTAGGTTGTGATACCTCAATGTATTCAGAAAAAAATGCGAAAATTTGAAGTTAAAAGAAACAGGGTGTTCCATATGAAAAATTCCATTCCATTCCAATTGAATCTTAAAAACAATGCTTTGAAAAAAATTTTAAGCTACGCCACTGACTTCTACGTAAATATATTATCATATGCACATTTTCGTTCACGCACTGTATTTGGAATATTTTCGTTTGCCTATTTAAAAGTTTCACAAGAAAATGACACAGGGGTCACATAAACCGCATGTCTCTATTTTCAATAATAGCTGAGATATAGTGCAGTCTCAACCAATTTGGCACACAGTGCACTACGCTTGAAAGGACTGTACTATATGATTTAGAAATTAATGATAACATCTCAGATGATGATAAAGATTACTTATAAAACTTATTTTTTCATTCCCTCAGACGAAGACATAAATAAATTTCAGCCTTCAGGAAAAAGTTCATTTTCGTTCATATTTGACACCCTTTTCGAGTCGCCTGGCAGGTACTTGTGTTCATCGAAATCTCCTGTCAATTTTTTTTTAACTCTACAATGAATGAACAAAATCGTATGAAAATTTCAAGCTTACAGGAACAAGTTTATTTTGTAATTTTTTTTTTGCACTTTGAAATATATAGGGGATGGTGACGTGCAGGAGTGAGGGGTGCCAGGCGATGGTTTCCGTCCTCAGCATGCTATGAACTACCACCACAGTATAGAAACTGTGGTTTCTATACTGTGCTACCACTATAAGAATTTCTAGCCTTACAGACAAACCGTTACTCGGAAGGTTCACTAGCTCTTGGACTAACAGTTTCCAGTTACAAATTCTGTAATTAGAGGTTAATAGAAACCAGTTATTGGAAACTATTCTAGGGATTTCTGGTGTTCGAAAAGTGGAAAAGCTGGTAGCTTTGCATTTGGTGTAGCTTCTCTATTGTAGTGGTGTATCAATGGCTCGATTTTGTTTAAATTGTTTTGATTTCTGATGATTTTTTTGCTGAGTTTTCCTATTCTTTCTAATATTGGTTCTATATCTGTTGTCTAATATAAGAGTTGATTAGATGGGTAACGGATTGGGTTTTGAAATTTTTCGTAGCACGTTTTTTCCGCTACTTCAATTGTATTCAGAGTTGTTTTTGTTGAGTTTGAGTATATTGTATGATCATAATCTAATATAATGGTCTGCATATTATTTTGTGAATTGTACTGACTTGCTGTTTTACTGCTGATTCCCATGTTTTAATAAGTTAAAGATCTAGATCTAGAGTGTTCAGCTCTTAAATTGCCGTTTTCTTTTGGAGTTCAAACTGTGCTCTGAAGTTCAAATTATTGTCAATTTGTATGCCCAAGATTTTGAATGAATCTGTTGGAGTTATTGTGTTACTTCCAAGTTTTATATTTGGAGAGTTTGCGTTGATTTTGTAATTTAATATGATGAATTTTGATTTTGCAGGGTTGGGTTGTATTCTCCAATGTCTGATTCATACCGTGACACCTGCCAACTTCTGTAATGAGGAATGTTCACATTTTTCAATTTCTACATATTCCTATTCTCCGTAGAAAATGAAAATATTGGGTCCAAAAATTATTTGAATACGTCAAATAGCGCCCGAGATATCGAGTTATATACATGAGGGTTTGGCTTAGTTTCCGAGACTGGCGATGGATCCGTGTGACGTCACGTTACATACAACGACTAGCGAGGTTCAGTACGTAGCCGGGTCCAATATAAGAGCCTTTCCACTCACGGAGTGAGATGCGCGAATGTAGTATGACGTCACATAGCGGCTGTCCATCGCCGCGAGGAATTGAATATTCACGGGATTGTAAAATCCGAACTACTAGGTCTTTTCGACTGAAACAAAAATTAGTGATTTCATATACATATAGGTTATACTGTGACGAAGTTTCGATCGATTTTGCATACCTGTGAACATTCTTCATTCATTCATATATTCTTTCAGTGTTTTGTGGTGAGATATTAAAGTTGTGTCGTCAAATTGAAGAATGTAGGCATGTGTATTGATGTTCTGGTTCCAGCCATTGTATTCTCTCCATATATCACAGCAGAGCAAATTGAAAAGCAGGGGAGAGAGTGGCAAGCCTTGTGGTAGATCATGGTGGTGTAATTAAATATTCTCTTGTAAAATGAGCATTTTCGATTTGGAATGGTACTGCATTCAGGCGACTACAACATAGGTCGCTATTGCGGCTGAAGCCACTTATACAAAGGTTGCTAACTCTGCTAAATCAATCAGAATGCGCACAATTTCGGCACATAACCGCTGTTTGCACCGTGAGAATGCCAATTTGCCTCTATAGGTGCCACTTGACTTATCGTCACCAAAACAAAACATATGTGGCTTTTAATATACTATTGGTTTCAACATATCAAATTTATGCGCTTGGAAATCCGATGATATTTTTAAAATTGTTTACGAATTTTTCAAGATGAATATCATTTGTCTGAATGGCAGAATCAATTCTATTCAAGTTTTTGCACAAAATGAATTCCAATCGTCAAAACGATGTTAGGGGAAGTGGCTGCAGAATGCAAAAAAGCAACGTCGCGTTTACAATTAAGAATCAATTCTGGCCTGATTGGTGATTTTTGAAGTTGAAAACTTGTAGATGCATCAAATACTGCAAGCAAAAAGACTTCTAAAATTGGGGGACGCTTAATTTCCATAAAAAACACCATGAGGAAAACTAATTTTGGGGTATAATTATAGCCAATGCTCAGGTTGTTTCACCAAAACACATGTTGAAACATAAAAAATAACAACTTATCAGTGTAATGTTGCTTTTTGTTTGTTTTGCAGTATTTCAAAGGGATAGATTCATTTTGACAATTTTATAGTTTACTAAAATATTGGGTCTTGCAGTTTATATTATGATATTCGTAGATTTTCTTTGTTTTGATTCAATATTTCAATGAATATGCAATTGTATTTTCTTTCCATAACAACAGTAGCTACAATTCTTACCACAAAACATTGGGTTTTATGGTTCCTCAGAACAGTAAGTGGCACATATGGAAGCCACTTCAAAAAAGAATCTTCTAACCAAAACTTGATTGAAATCCATTACATACTTTTTGTTGAATATTACTGCATTTCAACCAAATTTTCCTTCAAAAGCTATAACTCCAAAGCAGGGGAGGCCCTATGCGAAGGTGCCCATCCAGCTAATTATAAAGGCGGTGAATTCTACGACAGACTTTTAAAAACAGACAATGTCAACAGCAAATTCAACATCCAACAGAGCAGGAAGATAACTAAGAACCAATCAATGCCCACCATGCCAACACAGCAAACACAAGCTCCAAACAAACAAGAACAAACAAATGAATACCTTAACCACCATAGACAAACAAAAATGCGCAAATGCAGTCAACAATAAAAACCAGCAAGAGCAGTCGAACAACATCAATTGCACCTTGATCAAATTCCTGGAAGAGTTCAAGAGTATGTTCCAGCAATATAGACATTCTCCTAATTAGCGAAACACACTTCACAGAGTGATTATACTTCAAGATACTACACTACGTAACATAAAACACAAACCATCCCGATAAAACAGCCCATGTTGGATCAGCTATACTAGTGAGAGAAAACATGCAACATGAAGAATAACTGAAATACGAAAAAGATCACCTACAGGCCACTGTCATAAAAGTACACCTTGCTTCATTTGAATTGTATGTTACTGCCGTTTACTGCCATCCTCGCCACAAGATTCATAGTAAGTGGAGATTTCAACAGCAAGCATACAACGTTTGGCGCACAGGTGTCAACAACAAAAGGGAAAGAACTTCCAACTCTTATACAAGAAGAAAACTATTCCGTCCTATCTACTGGCACCCCAACCTATTTGCCGACAAACCCCAAAAAATTCCTGATCTTCTAAATTTCTTTGTTACTAACAGTAAATAAATAAATAAAATCTCCTCTTTGTATATATGGACATAAAACCCAGTTATGATCTCTCATCAGACAGTCTCCAATTTCAGTAGTCTAAATATCCACACCCCCCAAATTACACAATTGAAGAACAGACTGGGACAAGTACAAAAACATATTTGAAAAAGACATAAATCTACATGTAAGTCTCAAAAGCAAAACGAAATAGAAGAGGTGTTAAAAGAGTTCAACAGGCTTCTTATACAAACAATGGAAAAGGTAACCCCCGCCATAACTGGGAAAATCTCGATATTCCTCTATTGCACGAAAAAGAAAAGCTAGAGCACCAAACGCATGAAACAGCAGACAAAAATATTCTGAACAGGACATCAAACCAGCTAAACCAAAAATCTTTTAATAAAACTTTCAACAACCACATTTCAAAAATTAATAGATATAACAACTCAATATGGAAGCCAAATAAAAATAATTATGAAAACACCATAATTGCATAGTCCTCCCATATGTGGGCCAGAAGTAACAAAGAAAGAGCACAAGAATAAGCCAAACATCTCGCCAAAGTATTTTCACCTAAAGACAACCACATAAACATTGAAATAGATAGGGAAATAAAAAATTTGCAGCAGAACACACAACCAATCAGTTCAGTCACCCTTCAAAACACTTGAAGTGCAAGACCAAATTAGACAACTTAACCTAAGAAAAGCCGCTCTTGAAATATATCTTAAATGCAATTCTGAAAAACAACTACTGTCCTGAACAATTCAAAACTGCGAAAGTTATTCCAGTCCTGAAACCAGGTAAAAACCGAAACATCGTGACTTCCTATCGCCCAATCAGTTTGCTGCCTGTTTCATCCAAAGGACTTGAGCGACTCGTACTACAAAGAAACAACACAGACCCATACACAGAAAAATGGCTAACACCTCATCAATTCGGTTTTCGAGGGCACCACTCAACTATTCAACGAGTGCATAGAATAAGCCATATTGTGAACCAAGCACTGGAACAAAAATTATACTCTACCTCGGTATTTCTCGACGTGAGTCAAGCCCGAAGGATTGAAATAAAGTACGGCATTCAGGACTTCTGTACAAAGTGAAAAAGTTCCTTCCTCTATCAAAATTCAAACTTATGAAATCCCACCTGATTGTTTAGAGTTAGGATGAATGACAAAAGCACCTCTAACTTCCCAATACAATCAGGGGTACCAAAAGGAAGCGTTCTCAGACGACTTCTGAATCTACTATATTCAGCAATTCAAACAGGGAAAATTGATTGGGTTTTTTCATTTCCTTCAAATTTTGTGACAATTCTGTCATGAAGAATGAATTTCTTCAATGGGTGCAATTTGAAAACAATTAAATTCATTATAAATATCTGTTTTTTTTTAATTTCAGATTAAGAATTTCAGGTAGATTGGTGAAGAGTCTGTTTTTCTCTGTTGCCCATAGAAGAACTACATGAAGATGTTTTTTTGACCGTGAGATGTCCTCCAAGATCCTCTGATATATAATATTTTTAGTAATTTTTTTTCACACAGGCCAGGTCAGGGTTTATTCTGCTGAGGTTATTTCCTTTCCTCATTTTATCATACTGTAGACGAAAATAAATCAGTTTTTTGTTTTCCCTATGAAAAGTGGGAAATGTAAGTTACGTTGTTTGTAAATTAGACTGACGAAATGCACCTTGGTATGTGACAAACCAAACTTTACACGAAGACCTAAAGATACCATAAGTAGAGGATGTTATAAAAGAAAAAAGTGACAGCCACCACAAAAAACTAGAGGGTCATAAAAATTTCCTACTTCAACCCCTTACAGAACCAGTATCAAATAGGACACTACAACGCAAATGGCCAGCAGATCTGATGGACATTCGAAGAAGACTCTTTATGGAGAGAACCTTTACTTGCCACTAAGAGCTTCAAAACTCCGAAGCCAGCACACTTGCTGATAGAGTACATGTTTCAATTGTTTGTAATTTTGTTATAATGAAAAAAATTTATGAAAAATGAAAAAAAATAATTTGCCTGCGAAAGGGTTGATATTATGCTGTCATTAAATTATGTGAAAGTACCTTTATCTTGAGCTTCATTTTTTTCTGCAAACCTAGCCATTGAGTTAGCCAATTTAAGCCCTTCTGCATGCAAGTCATCAACTCGTAAACCATAGACTTTTGCACCAATGTCCAATGAGGTACTAGCTACTTGAAGAGTGTTAATACTTTGTTTTTTGGACATAACTCCCAATAAGTCGATAATATGAAGTTGCCATGCAATTCCTGTTGTTATTTTCTGAAATTAGGGCATGAATATGAATCATACAATATGAAGAGAAGAAAAACATTACACACATTCTCTGCATATAGTTTGGTGCATATTTGAAGGTGATCCTTCATTTCTTGTTCTCCGCTGAATCGAACAGACTCATTTAAAGCAGGGCTCTGTACTACTTGAGCCTTTTTTTGAATTTCAATAATGCTACGCCTTGAAGTTCTCTCAAATTCATCATTAACAGATTCCTAAAAGCAATATTTGAAGTGATGTGATAATTCATTAGGTGTTATGTCGTTATTACTGATGTTATTGGTGTATCCTCTACTCTCATCAAAGTTCTTCTTCTGCCCTTTGCTTTATTATAAATGGGGGTGGACTGTTCCATTTTATATTGAAACAACAATCAACTGACAAAAATATAAAATACGAAGATTTTTTAATAAAAAAAGGGAACGTAGCAACTACTTCAAATCACCAACGGTTTTTTTGATGTATCTGTCATGTCAATCCAAACAAATTTGAAACTTGAAACCATAGAAATATAGAGATATTTCATAGTCTATGGTCTAAGTCACAGAATATCTAGATTTTCTAGATTTAAGTTCATAACACAGAACATAAATGATTTTTCTCCCCTTTATATGTGCTTGGTTGCTAACATATACCTATTAAACCCTATACTGCTAACGTGAAAATAAAATTGATGCAATCTAGTTGCCATGTCCGTTGACCCATTCAACCAAAGATTATAGAGTTAGAAAGATAGGAAACGCCCTTACATCTGTGGTACTAAAATCCGACTACGATTTTTGGCTAGTTTGTTACTTTTGACACCTAGATGGCGCTGAAAACATAATTCAGTACAGAAAACTATTTTAATAGGCGCGAAATTCGAATTATACTTTTCATAAATTTCCATTAAATTGAGTATTCTTTGTCGAGCTTTTAGAGAAACATCCTGATCGACAAACCAAAAGCAGAGCTCCGTTTTTTGATCAGGATTATATTTTCCATCTACACATTGTTTTGAATCGAATGAAATACGTTTTGGATTCTTTATATTTTTATTTGAAATGATTGTGTAAAATCAACTACAATACAGAGAGAGAACTGTCATTTATTGTCATACAAAATACAACAAAAGCCATCGACCTACGGTCCTTCAGCTAAGTGAATTAAACATTACAATAAAAAAAAAAGTTTATGTTATGTATGCTTAATTTATGAAGTACTTCTATATTCCTCCCTGAGTTTCTGATGTAGTGAATGTGTAGGATACTTCCTTTTTGGGTTGTTGTTGAGATCCTCATGGTAGAGCTTGATGATTTCTGCCATTCCTTCCAATCTACTGTAGAATTTTGAATTTAATTTCTGAAACCTGTCTGAAATCGGTTGAATCATTGTTTTTTCATATAATAATTCATTGGGTGGATTGTGCAGTCTATTAAGTGGATGTCTTATTCTTGATATGGTCCTCAGTGCTATTCTTTCTGCTGTTTGTATATTTTTGATTGCTGGGTTCCTGCAATTGATTAATATTGGATGGGCATACTCCAAAATTGGTCTGCATATGGTCTTGTAGATTTTGGCAGCATTGGCCACGGATAGGCCCTGGTTTCCAGTTACAAGCCTTAAAAAGTGTTTTGCACGGGATATTGTTTTCTTCTTCATTTGGCTTGTATGCTGATTGAAATTCATTTTACTGTCTACATAGATACCAAGGTATTTTATTGCCTGCTGTGGATTTTTTTGTTCATTACATATGGAAATTGTTGGAGAGCTGCTTGATAGTCTATGATTGAAGATTATGAACTGAGATTTTGTTGGATTCGGCTTCAATCTCCAAATACGGAACCACACTTCTATCTTCCTCATTAATTCTTGAAGTTGTTCTATACATTTCGTTATGTTCTTCTGATGCGATATCAAAAGAGTGTCATCCGCATACTGTAACACATATTGAAATTGGCTTTCAGAATTAAATATGTCCGCACAGTAGAGGTTGTATAGTAGCGGTGAAAGTGGTGAGCCCTGTGGTGTGCCTTGTTGTGGTACAAAAATATATGAATTGCTGTTCTTAATTCTTACACTAAGTTGACGATTTTCCGAGAAGTCTCTTATAATATTCAGTAGGTATCTGGGTGTTTTCATCAAGTTTAGTTTGAATAAGAGACCTTTGTGCCACACACGCTTTATTTATATCTAGGCTAATTGCTGATGTTTTATAATTCTTCAATGTGGCGTTTTGCGTGTTTGATATAAATATGGTCAGACTACAATACAATAATTATGAAATTGAGAACATTTCAAAAATTTGTTCACATATTAGAGTGTGGAGGATGGGTTAGGATTCCAGGAAAAGTCGTAGAACGTTTTAATAATTTATTTAACAAAAACAAATTTTGAAGTTGGTTAAAACTTATTAGTCTGAAAAGACTGATTTATAAATCGCTGCGGCAGAAAGTAATGGTTTTGTAGTACGTCGACGACGGTTGATAGGTTTAAAACTTTTAGTCTGAAAAGACTGATTTTTGTAGAATATATGGATTCTACACAGCGAAGGCGAGTCGATAATTAGTAATGGAATTTGTCAGGCTGGTTCGTCGTTGGGTTTTAGCGGCTGTGAATGTTGGTTGTTCGAGAAATATTCGAGTACCAGGTAGCCGTTGAAGAGGAATCTGTTCGAAGCTGTGAAACAGATGTTTCTACGTTGAGAGCGGAAGTGTCGAATATCTCGTCGAAGTTGCTGGGTTCGAAGTCTCGATGGAAAAAGGAACTGTTTCTGCTTTCTTGCTGTATTTATGCCAGTTTGTCTTCACCTATTAGGGATGCGAATTTTTTGACCTTGAAAAGGCGTGACTTCGTCGGATCTGCTCAAGTCGGATTTTAACGAATTATTGTTTTCGTTCCAGCTGGACTTGAAGAATTTTCGGTGATTTCGTCGACTTCGTTTTAACGGACTTAGAGAAATTCGCCACAAGAGAATTATTATAACAATTTCAAGAACTTATTCATACAGTGAACTCTCGATAAATCGGACATCGATAAATCAAACAGTTGTTCAAGACCATACATATCTTACCCATGGGTAAAAATACACTATACAACAATAAGTTTAGAGCGTCTAGTAGATGAGTCGAACTGCTGGAAGGGTCGTCAAGAGAACCACCACCTCTATAAGGCTGAGTTCACATGATCGCGCGACAACGCCCGTTTGTAGCTCGTTAACGCGCGTTGATGTATTCAGATGGTCGCGCGTTGATAGCGCGACAGCCCGCGACTACTGTCATAATCTTCTTCTTCTTCTATCGTTCACAATGTGCTGAGGCGATTTTTAGATCCCGAGCACAGAAAAAGTCATTGAAATCTCTGTCAATATTTCAGCCCTCCTGAGCCACCAACAAATTCCAAGCGGCAATCTTCCGTGTTCAACGCCGGCACCTAAGAAGAAGCCCTCCAAATCCACCAGCAGCCAAGCGGCAGTCTTCCGGAGTCTGAGCCAGAACCCGAGAAGAAACCCTCCAAAGCCGCCACCAACATCGTGAAGAAGAGATCCATCGCCAAAAACAAGCCTGCAAACTACACTTTTGAAACTAATCTAGAAGATAGGCGCCGGAGATCCTAATTCATTTAATCACAATGGAACAAAAACTAGAGGAGCAGATCAAGATCGGCCAGGAGCTCAAAAAAGTATTATCCTCAATGAAGAAAGATGGGTCAGCACGCAAAACAGAAGAGTACTTCAAGAAAAAATCCACGGCTGCCGCAGGTCTCGTCAGTCAATTTCAAGAGATCGACGCTGAACTTCAAGCATCTCTCAGCAAAGAACACTATTATTTCACCCAAGATTTACCTGGGCAAATCTCCAAGTGCTACCAGGAAATCAAAAATTATATCGACACATGGCCTCAATCTACCCCAACGGCAGAAGAAGACAGCTACCAACATCCCTCCATTCTAAAAATTCAAATAAAGTTTAATTTATTCGAAGAAGAAATGAAGAGAGCCGGGGAAAGAATAAAGTCGCAGCTACATCCCAGAATCTACAAACTACTAGAAGAAAACTTAACCAGGATATGGCGGGACATAGAGGCACTCTATGAGCAGATTCTCGTCATCAATTCCGAAGAAACCATCAAATATACTAAGAGCGGAGTTTACAAGAAATTCAAAAGTAGATATGAAAATATCATAGAAAGCATAATCACAGCCTCCCCTGCCGAAACCAACCAACATCAACCCAAGAACACGTCTATAAGTCTACCACGAATCAGCATCCCAATCTTCAGTGGTGACTATGAGACTTGGATTACCTTTCGAGACATATTTCTCCAGACTATCCACCAAAATCAAGAGCTAGGGGACGCTGAAAAGATGCAGTACCTAAAGGGACAAACCCGCGGTGAGGCAGCGAAACTCATCCAACATTTAGAGGTGTCATCAAAAAACTACAGTACCGCATGGGAATTAATTACAAAAAGGTACAACAACAACCGACTCCTCTTCATCAAATACGCAGACAACATTCTGAACCTACCAACCCTTCAACAAGAATCAGCATCATCAATCAAGAGACTTCACGACACAGTTCAAGAAAATCTCCGAGCCATTGAAAATATGGGAATCACGGCCGAAAAATTGGGCAGTAAGATAATAGCACATATGTTGCTTAAGAAATTAGATGGTGATTCAAGAAAACTTTACGAACAATCGACCTCATCGCACAAGGACATTCAAGAGCTGGAGGATCTCTTAGAATTTTTGGAAAACAAATTCCAATCGCTCGAAGCACTCAGAGGCACAATCAAAAAGTCAGATCATCAATCGACAAGTCATAGGCAAAGGTTTCAAAATTACCATGCTGACTTCCGTTCCTGCAAATTGTGTGGCAGTAGCCATGAGATTTATCATTGCCAAAAATTCAAAGAGATTCCAGTACAGGAACGAAACGACCTAATAAAAAAGCAACGAATCTGCAAGAATTGTTTGAGACATTCAAACAACACAAAATGCCTGAGCAAGAAACTCTGCTTCAAATGCAAGAAACAGCATCATACAATGTTACATTGGGACAATCATCGGAACCCTAAAAATGGCCCACAAGCACAGCCTGAGACGAGGAACGATACTTCCGAAACTCAACGTTCAAGAGAGCAAGGAAATGATGTCGGATCCCATCTAGGAAAAACTGATGGACCAGCCATTCCCCTCTTAGCCACAGCGTTCGTCAACGTCAGAAACAACAATGGGTACTATGAACTCATGCGGGTTCTCATTGACCCAGGCTCACAAGTTTCATTCATAACTGAAAGAGCCGCCAATACTTTAGGAACTCCCAAGGAAAAGCAACATGCAAATATAACAGGAGTAGGATCATGTAATGCTGGCACTTCGAAATGGAAAATTCACACCATAATGACGCCAAGATTCTCAAGCGACTTCGAATTACAATCCGAGTTATATATCCTACCAAAATTAACCAGCTCCATGCCTCAGCAGCCAATCAAAACTGAGGAAAATTGGAGCAATGTAATCCTCGCAGATCCGACTTATAACAAACCCGGAAAAATCGACATTCTCCTTGGAATCGATTTATACACGGAAATAATACTGGAAGGTGTTAAGAAGTCAAGAAGTGGCCTGCTTGCACAAAACACGGAATTCGGATGGATTCTCTCTGGTAGCACATCAGCTGGTCCACAACTTCAAATATCCAGCATGATTGCCACTGCCGAAGAGGAAAAACGAATAACTAAATTCTGGGAAATAGAAGAAGCCGACTCCTCAAAAATAAATAATGGAAAGGACAACCCCTGTAAAGACTTCTTCGAGAAAACCTACGCGAGAAATCAAGATGGCACATATACCGTGCGACTGCCATTCAAAGAAAAGGAAGAAATGTTAGGTCAATCAAAAAAGACCGCCATCGCCCGACTTTTGCAGATGGAGAAAAAGTTCGAAAGGGACGAACAATTGGAAACAATGTACAAGGATTTCATGTGGGAGTACATTCAACTAAATCACATGATACCAGCGGATCAAATGACCAATAGAAGAAGATACTATATTCCACATCAAGCAGTGATAAAAGAGGACAGAGAGACAACAAAACTTCGTGTCGTATTCGACGCAAGCCAAAGAACCAGTACCGGAGTCAGTTTGAATAATCTATTGTATACTGGATCCAAACTTCAGCAAGACCTAATGGATATACTATTGAGATGGAGAAAATACGAAATCGCCCTAACTGCAGATGTGGAAAAAATGTATAGGCAGGTCAAACTGCATGACGATGACCAAAGATTTCACACTATTTTATGGAGGTTCAACAAAAAGGATCCAATAAAAGAATATCAACTAACGACGGTTACATATGGGACTGCTCCAGCAGCCTACCTTGCTATAAGGACCTTACACCAATTAGCTATGGATGAATCTGAAGAATTCCCAAGAACCGCAAAACTAATTCTTGAAGATTTCTTCGTTGACGATTTTCTGTCTGGTGCCCATAACAAAGAAGATGCACAAATAATCAAACAAGAAGTGAAAACGCTTCTACGAAGGGGAGGATTCAACATTCGAAAATGGAAATGTAATCTAGCATTAAATGATGATGCGTCTCCCCAAGACTTCAACAACGGAGACGATATAACTAAAATTCTAGGGATACGATGGTCCCCTCTAACTGATAACTTCCAATACATCATTAAACCAACTGCAAATAGCACGAACACAAAAAGACAAGTGCTATCTGAAATCGCTTCGATATTTGATCCATTAGGTCTTATGGCCCCAATTGTCATCAAAGCGAAAATAATCATGCAGGACATATGGAAAACAGGGAAACAATGGGATGAAGCAATTCCTGCAGAGATCCAGATAGCGTGGGACAAATTCAAAGAAGAATTACCAATTATAGAATGTCTGCAACTACCTCGATGGTTTCGATATAATCCAGATCAGCCCATTGAACTACAAGGATTCTGCGATGCGTCGCAATCAGCCTACGGAGCAGCGATATATACAAGAACCATCTCAAAGGACAATGCCCAAACGACATTATTGGTAGCCAAAACGAAGGTCGCACCTATCAAAACCAAATTGACCATTCCACAATTGGAACTCTGTGCCGCTACCTTATTGGCAAAATTAATGAATCGAACCGTTACGGCCCTGAAAATCGACGACATAAAATTGTA
Source organism: Hippodamia convergens (assembly GCA_038502775.1). Classification (NCBI taxonomy): domain Eukaryota; kingdom Metazoa; phylum Arthropoda; class Insecta; order Coleoptera; family Coccinellidae; genus Hippodamia; species Hippodamia convergens. The sequence goes on from CM076610.1 coordinate 37,736,651, forward strand.
TGCATGGTCAGATTCCAGAGTTGTGTTAGCCTGGTTACGGAAAACTCCGAGTAAGCAAAACGTTTTCGTTATCAACAGAGTCAACGAAATCCGTCGATTACTAGGTCAAGTTCAATGGGACTACGTGAAATCGGAGGAGAATCCAGCTGATCTACTATCTAGAGGGGCACTTCCAAGTAAACTTCAGAAAAATTCATTATGGTGGAATGGACCTTCATGGCTTAAAACGTTCAGTAAATTCAGAACGATTGAATGGAATCCAAGAGAAATCATAATGAATAACGATAAATTAGAAGAACTAACGGTGCTCACTACCAACATAAATGAACCTCTAGAATTGCTAACAAAATATTCATCATGGAAAAAGACAAAAAGGGTGATGGCCTATTGCAAAAGGTTCATTGATATTTGCAGACCTAGGATCAAGACGGACTCGACACCAAAACGTTTACCGCCTTTCATTACAACAGCCGAACTTCAATGGTCAAAAATGGCACTCACAAAGATGGTTCAGACAAAATATTTCCACGAAGAACTGAACAGATTAAACAACAATCTGACCATCAAAAAGACTGATCATCTGAGGACCTTGGATCCATATATAGACGAACAAGGAGTTCTTCGCGTTGGAGGTAGATTACAAAACTCATCAATGAGCTTCAACCAAAGACATCCCATAATTTTACCAACAAAATGCCATTTGACCGACATAATAGTCAGAAATGCGCACTATGAAACCCTGCATGGAGGAACACAGCTGACCTTGCATCAAGTCAGACAAGAGTACTGGATTCCGCATGGAAAAAACAAAGTTAAATACATCATAAGAAATTGTGTAACATGTACCCGATTTCGTTCAACACCATGCGTACAAAAAATGGGAAATCTACCAAAAGAAAGAGTCAACCCAGCCCACCCCTTCACCAATGTCGGGATAGATTATGCAGGCCCAATACAAATGAGATTATCCAGAGGTAGAGGATCCAAATCTTTCAAGGGATATATCGCCATTTTCATCTGTCTCGCAACAAAAGCAAAACATCTGGAAGCAGTGAGTGACCTTTCTACAGAAGGTTTTATGGCTGCCTTCAGAAGATTTACCTCGAGACGTGGATTATGCTCTGCAATATTCAGTGATAATGGAACAAACTTTATCGGAGCTAAACATGTTCTTGACAAAGAATACCTAGAAGCCATAAATGAAGGTAGACTAGAAAAGGCATTAGCAGAGGAATCTATAAAATGGCACCGAATACCACCTGGAAGTCCACACTTCGGTGGTTTATGGGAAGCAGGAGTGAAATCTATGAAATTCCACTTACGACGAATTGCAGGAGACAACAAGTTGACCTTTGAAGAAATGAGTACACTTCTTTGTCAAATTGAAGCATGTCTCAATTCACGTCCTCTCATTCCAATCACCGAAAACCCTCATGAATTAGACATATTGACTCCCGGACATTTTCTCATAGGAAAATCCCTCAAGGCAATCCCGGAGTCAGATGTAACTGAAAAGCATCTCAGCATGCAGGATAGATGGAGGTTAATACAAAAACTCAAACAAGACTTTTGGAAAAAATGGACATCGGAATATCTCTCCAGATTACAGCACAGGAACAAGTGGACAGACAAAAGGGAAAACATTAAAGTAGGCGATATCGTGTTGATCAAACAGGACAATATCAGTCCCAACTCTTGGCCCTTGGGAAGAGTGACACAAAGTCACCCAGGAAACGACGGACTAGTTAGAGTGGCTACGCTCAAATGTAAAAATGGAAAAGACATCACAAGACCCATAACCAAAATCTGCAAACTTCCAGTAGAGCAAGATATCGAGACAAACGATGAGACAGTCAAAATCAAACATTCGTATAAAAATGGCCTTATTCAAACATTGGTGATGGCAATGTTACTATGCTTAACCAATGCCAAAAACGCAAAAGCACACCACACAATTCACAATCTACCCCGGGATTCTACGTGGAACATTTAGGCAAGGCACACATAAGTGGAGGAGAACTAAGACTGCTTACACCGTTTTCTCTCGGTCAACTTGAAATGGACAGAAACAACCTCAACAGAACCGTTAAAGACTTTCAAGGGTCACGAATTCCAACACCACATCGCAGAAATGGAGTATGACAATATCCTACTTATCGACAGCATCCTACATCTATCTTCGAGATCCAGAAGGGGAATATTAGGCGAACTAATGACATCTATCTTTGGCGTCAACGACGAAGTCTATCACGACATAGACGACCTTCAAGAAAATCAACAGCACATCATAGACGTCACCGATCATCAGAGGAAAATTATGATATCCACAATGAATGATGTTCAGCAAATCGAACGAAAAATAAACCAAAAATTGGAACATTTTCGTATAAAATTCAACAATGGCATAGCCATTATCAATGAAATGCACCTATGGTACAAGCATGTTGACGAAAACACCATCAACTTACAAATTATCCAAAATTACCAGTTAGCGGCCAACTACTTAAAAGAAGTCAACAACAAATACACGAAGATCATAAAAATATGTCACGGTCAAGGTCACATTACGGATCTACTTTCGCCAAGTGAATTAGATAGATTAATCCAGAAAGCTGAAACAACTATTCCTTCGGACATGCACATATTGCTCAAGCCCGTCAACAGAATGGAAGTAGAGCTGGGTCGATCACGACTTTTTCGTAACCCGGGTCGATCGCGACCCGTTTGCGTCGTAATCGAGTCAAAAAGACCCGATCATTTCGATCATTCGATCACAAGTTCCAGTTGGGATTCCTAGACCCGTTCACCGACTACCTGATCCCGGGACTAGGGCTGGAGACTTGAGATGAAGGATCGGGTGCAGAAAAAAGAAGCCAATGGGTTATTTATTCATACCCCCAGATAACGGATTCATATTTCATACTGAAGATTTGTTAACATGTTGATAATTACTATCGGGATAAGAAGTGAAATGAGTGTTTTTTCTTAATCGATAATGTACAAACTTTTAATTGCTATTACCTCAGCATTTTTCAATTAATTCTTGCTAAGAATAGAGACATACACAATTCACTGTTATAATTTGAATATTATTATCATTATTAACAATTTAAGATCGAGCTGGGTTGACGTGGGTTTTGCGTATTCTAAGTGAATATATTTAGATACCCGCCTAAATAATGCAGACATAGTCAATAGGAGATCGAGAAAAACATGAATATATTACATAACTTCATTTTATTAGGTATGTCGAAATAGTAGAAATATTCTGCATTTGTACGTACATTTCATCAAATATCAATTAGAGATTATGTTCGTTGATCGGTCATTCAATCATTCGACATTCTTTCATTTCGATCGCGACCTATTCTAATTCGATCTTCTCTACAATCAAACTCCAGAGAATTCTATGCGTAAGGGGAAACTACAAATTACTTCATTCTGCCATGAATTTTCTGGTTATTGTATTCTATATTCCATAACTACAAAATATTATCAGTCACTACAAATCATCGTATTCAAGAGATAACCAGGATAGCCTAACGGTTCTAACGTATCCCTATTTGTGTCTTCAATTTCGTAGTTTCGTGTCATGACATGAGCATAAGAGCGGGTCGAATGTGACCGAAACGTCCGAAACCGAAACAAAGATGCGAAGACCCGAATACCCGAAAGATCGGGTCTTTTTGAGACTCGTGACTCGATCACTCTTGTATCGGTCATGATCGAATCAAAACGATTCGATCAATCGTGATCGACACAGCTCTAAATGGAAGTCTCCTATGATGCCAACCAGCTGAAAATAATCACCTTTTTCTTTATCATTCAAAGGCAAAGCTATGACATTATCAAAGTATTACCAGTTCCACTAAAGAAAAGCAAAAACGTATTCATAACACCCAAAGTATCAGATGGACTACTTGCAGTAGAATACAATAGCCAAAAATATTTTGAAATTCATGAACACGAAGTCAAGGAAGCTGTGAAATTACAAGAGGGATTGTACATTTATAATCCTGGAATGGTGAAGAACATGGAACAACATCCTAACTGTGTTATCCAAAGCATATACCACAAAACTGAGAGCTTCGACTGTGAATTCGTCAGCATGAGAGTTCAAGATATATTATGGAAGGAATTATTGAAACCAAATACTTGGATGTTCATCTCTAATCAATCCACCTCCGTCTCGAAACTATGTGGGGGAAAGCGAGAAGAATTAACCATCAATGGAACTGGCACCATTCACATTGGAACGGGCTGTCTCCTCAAAACGAAAAATATAATTCTTCGAGCAAAATTCACGAAAGAAATGACAGCAACTACAACATTCAGCAAGCCAATCCCCTTGCGTTTATGGAAATTAAATCACCTCTCCTCTAATGGAAACATAATCGAACCCGAGAAAGCAATGGAAGATTTATCTGCAAATTTAACAGAGCATCTTGTTGAAGAAGAAGAACGAAGCCCACATATCTGGAGACATCTTATACATCCCCTTACTACAACCACGGTAATAGGAATCTCCGTGGCTGTCACACTAGCTGCAACATTTGTATGGATAAGATATATTCATCCACTTCTTCATGCTAGAAAAACCAACCGATCTGCCCCGAAAATTGAAGCAGGAGAAGAAATTCCGTTGAAGGAGATTGCACCTAAACCACAACCACGCCAACAGAATTTCGATCTCGACCAACTTTATGCCGAAGCGAAAACTGAGACCTAAGAAACAGTGAAATGAAGTTTCCAAAGCACAATCTCAGCAGTTCCTGACCCGACTCACATAGATTATATTACCACTACAATTAGGAATCATGAACTCATAACAACATTGGGTCACAGTCCTCCCACGACGCTACAACAAAATTCATAGCATTTGGCCCTTGGAGTAATGTTCGAAACTCGAACATTTTTTCAAATTATTCATAATTATATTCCTCGAATAATTATCGATGGAAAATTCCAATAAATTCAACGCTGAAATTCTCGTGCAATCGAGCGGAAAACGCTGACTCCGAGGTAGTAAGTGGGTTACCTGTGACGAATGTTGTTTAATTTAGAATAGTATATAAGCTTAGCCTGTAACGAATAAAATTATCATTCACCAAAAGTTTGATCATTATACCTTACGGCAAACTGTGGGGTTAAGACTTCCCTTGAACTTCTGAGTCTGGCTGTTCAGTTTGCCCTTCAATCTTCAAGTGTTGTTTCGAGCCCAAAGAAACAACACTTAGCCTAAGTCGTTCTTCTGACCACCATTGCCTCTATGAGTGGAACTTTTTGATCTAATGAATGAGACCGAAGAAAATTCGAACAATATATTTTTGCCCCGAAACCTCTATCCATTTGACAACACTGAAAATAAAAAGCAATGAACTATACTGTTACATGATACGAGTTTCAAAACTTACATTTCCATTCTCTCTGGTAATGAAAAGAATGCACATTCAAGATTATTTTTTTTATTATTTCTGCAATTAATCACCATGCATTTCGAATGTCGGCCAGTTTCTAACACAAAATTTATAACAGAAAAACACACAAACCAAATTTATGGAGTGAGCTAGGTGCTGCTCTTGTAGATTTCGAGTTATTTCAGTGGAAAATACGCGAGAAAATACAATCATCATTCAGCAAAAATATTTATTCAAATATTTCTTTCAAAATTGACAACAACCTACTAATAATCTCTATATAATCTTTGCCCAATGGACCCTAATTAACTACACTCAGGTGCAAAAAATTCGATCCATTTCTTTTTTCTCATTTATTTTAAGTCTTGCGACTCTCAAGTTATTGTATGGCATATGTATTTTCACGTATACCCTCGTATATCCGAAATAAACTCAAATGTTTATATTAGTTCTGCATTTTTTATCACAAAGGCATTTATGTTTTTATTTGAAAAAAATATTCGATAAGCGAAAAGATAAATCATTGTTTATTGCATTTATTTCAACCCGTGTTACCTGCTTAGTGATCCTGTAGTGTCAAACTGCGTTGCATTCTTAATTCTAATTGCAATAAAATGTTCTTAACTCCGACGGATGCAGCTAGAGCGGTGGCTTTAGTTCAAGATGGCCGTAGCCAGTATTATGCAGCTGATGTGTTAGGTGTTAGACGTTCGGTGGTTCAAAGAGCAGTTCAGCGATTCAATTAAACCGACAACTTCACAAGGAGGCCTGGTTCCGGTCGTAGTAGGGCAACATCCGAACGAGATGACCGATTTTTGGTAACTTTATGTTTGAGAAATCGGCATAACACATCAGTTCAACTGGCCAATCGTCTGAATGAAGTGATAAATGTGGATGTAAGCAGGTGGACAGTTCGACGTCGACTTGCTGAAGCTCATTCAGTATCCAGAAGACCAGCCCTATGTCCACTATTATCCGTAGAGCATCGCAGAGCTAGACTTGCCTTTGCAAGAGAACACGAAAACTGGAATGACGCAGACTGGCGAAGTGTATTGTTCTCAGACGAGTCCAGGTTTAGCTTGAGGTCACCAGACGGCCGCGAAAGAGTTTGGCGGAGGCAAGGAGAGCGATTTGCTCAGTGCAATATCGCAGAAAGAATAAGCTATCGAGGAGGCTCAGTGATGATTTGGGGTGGTATAAGTTACGAAGCTTGTACTGACCTAACTATCGTGGATGGCGGTTCTATGACGGGTGCAAGATACATAACGACCATTCTTGATGAGCATGTGATACCGTTTGCCCGTTCATCGGACCCAATTTTCTTTTCATGGACGATTATGCGCGTCCGCACCGTGCTAGGATCGTCAATGACTATTTAGAAGAGGTGGGAATTGTCCGTATGAATTGGGCCAGGTGCCAGTCCTGATCTCAATCCAATTGAGCATCTGTGGGACATAATGGGAAGGCAATATCGAGTACGAATACCTCGTCCAAACAACCTGGCTGAGCTCGGTGCGGCTCTTCAGGAAATATGGTGAGAATTGGACCAAACTGACATCCATAGGTTGATTAGCTCGATGCCACGCCGTATGCAAGCTGTTATAAGGGCCCGAGGAGGAAACACTAGGTATTAATTATCACTGCATACACCACATTTTTGTATTGCCATTTTTTATTTAAGAAGTTTTCATTCATTTTTCAATTTTCTGTATTATGGTGAATGGCTCTATAAAATAAAGACTTATTTTCTGTAAACTATGGATTTTATTGATATTCAATGCGTATTTTTCAATCTATAACTTATTTTAAAGTTTAATATCCAAAGATCTTAATTTTTTATTGAAAAAATCGTATGGATCGAATTTTTTGCACCTGAGTGTATTTTAACCATAAACCGATTACTTTTGAAAAACAGATGTCGCTGACATCACTGTAGTCGCTTCGTTTCCATCTTTATACTCTATAATCGCAAACTCAGAATTTGACAGATAGAGGAAAAGTGAGGTTACGTTTTTTACATCTGTAAAATATATTTGACTAGTGAATATAAATCATATGTATATATATATATATATATATATATATATATATATATATATATATATGTATATATATATATATATATATATATTTATGCCGATCGGTCTTTTCGAGGACGTTTCATATTTTTTCTATATTTTGAATTTTATGATATAGTTAGATTCTATTGTTGATGCTGAACCATATAATCCGATCAATTTCGCCATATGTGAATTTTTTAGCGAACTATATGGAAAAATGCATGTATGTGGCAATTCGAGGACATTTGATATATTTTTTTTTTTCAATTTAGTTTCATCGGAGTAGTGTATTTTCCTTCATCTTTTTGATGAATTTCGTTGATTACAACTTCTTCAATGCTTTTCTGAGGACTTTCCTGATATAACACATAAAATAAATTTTTATTTGCCACAAGACCTCGATAGCTCCTACTTTATCGGGTGACTCCATAGTATTTCAGGTGAAAATTGAAAGCTTGATAGGTTGCTTGAAGGGGTCATGGGCGGTCCCAGGGGGGATCAGGGAGGGGTCGGGGGTGGTCAGGAGGGGTCATTAACCCCCCCCCAAAATGTTAAAATTAGATTTCTTATAGTGAGCTCTTCGTGCAAGAAAACCGACCAGAAAACTTCAAACCCATAACGGCGACCCCCCCAAAATTTAAGGCTAGGACCGCCCTTGCAAAGGGTTCGCCGCACTGCAACTATTCACCTTTTTCAACACTGGACCAGACACGTCCCGCTTTTAAGAAGCGTTGCTTTCAACCAGGATCCCAAAATATTTTTTCGAAGTAGCCTATAAATTTATTTGGGTAATCCATCCCCCTTTCATCCTTTTTCTGTACTTAACTTTCATATCAAAGGAATATTCCGCATCAATAAAAAGTTCAACCGTCGTGATAGTAAATCTGGTTAGCATCTCATAAACATCTGTGTATACAATGGTTTTATAGGTGGTAGTATTTCCTTTCTCCATATCATTTCCTTGTTTGCATTGTAGTAAAATGCTTTTGTATGCCCACTTCCTTGATGATGTCATCACTTATGAAATTCACTGCTGAGCTTATTCAGTAATGCCCACACAAACTCAATTTCCTAACCTAATCTCAACTTAATGGGTTTTTTTCGTAACCTTCTGACTCACCTAGGTTATTAAAGTATTTCCACCAAAAGTGAATATTGGTATAGCAACAATGACATACATCTATCACAATTTTTCAGGGTAACATCCATCAGTTCTAACAGATAAACTTCCTGGCCTATCAAACCTTTGTTGATTGACAAGCAAGGATCCTTACATGCTTACACCATATCACATAATCATTTTGTCACAGTTCATTTCTGGACACTCATATTCAAGCTTTCATTCTATGGTATCTCCATTCATCGAGATAACATGAGCGGTGGCTCTTCAGTGGCGGCAGGGTCTGCTTGACTAGAAATGTTAATTCTAAATCTGTCCATTTTCCGACGAAATTCACAAAAAATTTGAAGGAATAAAATACTCAGCGGCCAAGATTGTATTCATATTGTTGGACCTAAAATATGCCAAAGTAGTCGCAATGGTCGACCCTGATTATTCGGCTCGGAATGATCGTGTAATCTCGATTTGGTTCGCTGTCACAGTTGTCGGCAAGGGATGATTACAGTAATGAATGATTATGTCTCGTCTCAATAAGTTGTTCGTAGAGCGTTGTTATCGTTCGATTCACTCGTGAAGGATTAAGCTGGGTTCCCAGAGCTTCGTAGTGCCGCAGGCGACAGCAACTCAGCCAATCAGAGTATGTGAACAAAACTTCCCCTGGCCCCTACTTTTTCATTTCTGGTTGTCAAAATCTGTCGCGACACGCCCCTTTTGTAGTTGAAATAATTCAACTACACATTGGATTTCAGCGACAATCTCATGAAACAAGGAAGGGTGGGGATTGTCGCCTGCGACAGTACGAAGCCCTGAGAACCCGGCTTAAGTGGTAAGTGAAGTTTCGTCTGAATTACATGAGTCCTGAAATGAAAATTGGTTTTCTAAAACTGATCTGTCATGCAGTCTTGCATAAACTCCGTATGAGTAGTTGATATTCGCCTGAGTGAACGATGAAATAAATTGAAGATTTAAGTTTGTCGAAGAAACCGGTATTAGGAGCTTCAGGCATACATCGCTACATGGCGCAACTATGTGGTGATACTCAAAAGCGTCTTCTCGCATGGCTGTAAGAGCTGGCCTTCGTGGTGTTTGTCATTTTTCATTGTGGCTGTGGCTAAGTGGCACTGATGGCACTATGATGGAATTGGAGTATCACCATCACTTCTCTGTTGCTTTGAAATAATCTACAGACTTTGGTCTCCACTAGTCTAATGTTGAGTTTGTGTGACATAGACTCATGAAAAAGATATGAATTTTTATTCACGGTGCTTTGAATGCGTCAGTGGTAATGGTCCCTAATTAATGCAAAACCTGCGATCTACTTCTATCCTTCCTGAAGAATAAATAAACTTACGTTGGTCTATCTGAAACATTTGTTGATTCTCGTATCGATTGATGTAATCTTCTGGATCTATTTCTGATTATTAATATTCTCTTGGAATCCTAGTGTTTCTATAATCTTATCTTAAATTTTCAATGAGTTTAATGAATACATTAAATCATCAGATGACATTAAATCATCAGATGACATTTATAATGAAATATAAAAACAAAACATAACACATAGAATATAATGATATAGGAACAGAATGTCTGAAACAGACTTACGTAAATTTTTTTTTAATTTTTTCAACTATAAACGCAATGAATAAAAATAATGCTCTGCGCCGAAGTCCGATGTTGCATTCTACAATAATTTTTTTCTCAAATTTTAATGAAGCCACTTATATATTAAAACAGCCGCCCTAAGACAGAATGAACATTAAACACGGGATGTCAAAACACATCATATGCAAAACCATTTTTACTTCGGCCCGTTTATTGTAAAGACCAATCTAACATAACCCTCACATCATAATTTCCCCAACAATCTTCGTTAAGGAGAAAATAGAATGAAATCAAATCGATCGAAAGTCTTTCTCTCACAAATTTATTCAAAAACTACCGGCTTCGGGAAGTCTCATGGCATCTTATCCACAATAAGTTCCATAGATTAATACTATATGCTTATATAACTGGCCTAATAATGGCCGGAACTACAGTGACTTTATACAATATTTGAATAAAGTCACTGTAGATTCCAAAATTTCTAGAGACTTTTGTATATTTATTGGTACCTTTTTTATGAATATAAATAATAAATAAATAAAAATTAAATGAAAAATTTAAATTGAACGAAGTTTAGTTCGGGCAGTTGGCAGACAGAGGGCGCTTTATTCGACTCCATTATTATTATATTTTTCCTGATCAATGATTATAGAGTATACTCTATAATCTTTGGTCCTGATAAAACCTCATACTTTTCTACTTTAATCTACAATATATGTCTCATTGGATTCTGAAGAGTCGCATTCAGAGTCCAATTTGATTTTGAATAGAATTCATTAAATAAGCATCTAAAAGTCAAGCGACCTCTTTCATCTTTCTCCCCCAACTACTGACCATTGAATAACTACAGTTACCCAGCAAACACGGCGATAGAAATGTAACTCTCATATGCGATGTACTCTTTACCTCTACACGAGCTCGCATATGCATCGAAATGTCCTCCACATCAAGTACGCATTTCAGAACAATGAGTAGTTGAATATGCGATCGCAAAACTGGCCACAGTGATACTCCATTTCTTGTCACATTCGAGACGCCCATGCGAGTTAATTTTGAGACCACTTTTCTTTATTTCTTTTTGACGTCGCATAGGAATTTTGATGTGATACTAAAAGATATCTTCAAATAGGGAGCCATTTCTTTTCGCATTTGGGACATATTTTGTTATACTCATTGCGTTGACTAATGAAAGGTTTTTTGTGATAAATATTAAACCATTTTTAATTCAGCCATTTCTTATCGCATTTGGGACATATTTTGTTATAATCATTGCCTTGACTAATGAGAGGTTTTTTGTGATAAATATTCAGATTCAATTTTGTTACTTTATATATATGTGACGTTATTCGAAATTTTCAATTTCAATATTCATTTCGTCCAATAAGAAGATTTGCTTCCAATTACATTATTTTTTTGACTGGCGGAGAGCAAATTTACCAATAAAAAATTTACATATATTTTAGATTAAATCATTGACTGCATGAGGATAATGAAAACAACTATATTGATTAATAACATTAATATAATAAAAAACAAAAAAATGGAAAAAAAAAGTAAACAAAAAAAGATGCAAAATAGGTTTGAGTATATATTATGTAGTAAGTTTCATCATCTGTCTTTCTTTCCTCTGCCTGGCATGTCGCAGCCATTCGTTCACATATTATATTCCGAAGTCTTTTTCCGAAATGCCTGTACTTTTCCTCACCACATCTGAAAAGAATGAAAGTATAAGTTGAAATAATCCTCTTTTTTCAAGCAAGTTCAAGTATTTGAGAAATCATATTAGATTATAGAAGGATTGTACCTTTATTTTCTCCAATCGATAAATGATTAAGAAACCATAATTTATAACTTGAGTTATTTGAACAATTTCGTTCAACTATTCAATTTATTGGTTCAACATATTCCAATTGATGAGAAGATAAAAAAATAATTGTCAACGTTTTGAATTTTTATCGTATAAGTGTCTGAGGGTCGGTTTCACAAAACTTCGTTAAATTAATTGGAGCCACCGCAATTCGTTAAAACTTCAAAACGAGTAATTCGATCGGTTCGAATTTACGTAAGGTTGTTGAATGGTACAATCAAAGCTTTGTGAAACCCACCGTAAGTCATTGAAAAATTTCTGGACAACAAATTTACAAGAATTATTTGAATAACTGCAACGGTTGTGTTTTACAGTATCGCGGCTACACCTCAAATCAATTTTGAAAGAAAACCTCAAATCAACTACCCACTGAATCTTCATAACGGGACTTTCAGCAATTTTATTATTTGACCTTTGGCCCGTCCTCGAACAAAGTTCGGCAGTTTCGTCGGTGAAAGTCCTTTTGAGGCATCTTACCACGAAATCTTTGCTGCCGTTACCCCCAACGGCCTCATATGTTTTGTACGGGAATTGGAATTTGGATAAGGTGAACATTAGTTTTAGAAATTATAAGACATGAAAAATCCAAATAAGATCAGATTTCATAGCAGTTTAACTAAAAATATAATAATTAGTGCAAATCTAGGCTTTCCAAATATAGTGACATAAAAAAAGATATTAATTACTAAGAAATCTATACCGATATCACATAATATTTAGAAAAATTAGACCAGTGGAGACTTAGTTTCTTTCAAGTACACTTACTTTCTCAAAAACCAGAATTTAATTTCATTCGAATGCTTCAATTGTGTTTTTGTGAATTTCGCGTTGAATTTCTCCAATATTGTTGAATCATTCCTCATTAATTTGAATTCCAGATGATTGAAATCGATAATAAATCGAAATTATAAAAAAATGAAGATATCGTGAAATGGTCTCTAGTGATGGTTTTCACAAAAATCGAACCCCGGACTCATATCATCATTTTGACCTGTAAGTCCAGAAGTACCACAAAGAGCCAAAATCGAACAATTTAGGATACAATGTACATGTACAGCACTATTTCAGACAAGTTAACTGAAACTCAATTTTTCGAAGGGTGCTGCGCAGGTCTATTTTATGGAATTTTCAAATATCTTCAGAACCAAATGAAATATAAAAAATTCAACGGCAAACGACAATTCTCAGAAGAAAAATTTTTTTTCTAAATCAAAAAGTTCCTCGCCAACACACATATAAAAACTTCATTATATGTTGAATAAAATATCAAAATATTTAGTTCAGAATAATAGCTGAAAGAATATACTTACCAATTGATGCACTCAAATTGCAGAAAACCAACACTAGTCACAAGATTATGGAATGGATCCAAAAGAAAAAACTCAAGTCTAAAAATTGTTATACGTTGAATCTGTCAGACGTAAACCTATCCCCCTTTCGTCTTACCAGTGCGAATTCCACACTCCACACCGGGTTCTTATCTCGAGAGAAAAATATCCCGGCCTACTGTAATTAGGGGCAATAAAACCCAGATGCGTTAGTTTCTCTACAGTTGAAGATCGAAGAAATACTTACTCGGGTGCAAATTCAGCATTTTTAATGCAAAATTTGGCATATTTGATTCATGTATAGCATATATTTTTGGCGTTGAGCATATTATTGGGCATATCTTCGAAAGGGAAAAGAGAAAAAATTATTGATGGACATTTTCTAATATTTCGAAATCAACAGATGCACAAGAACTGATTTTAGTACTTCATTCACTGTTACCCTCTTCAATCAATCGAACAAAGGAAGCGAGCAGAATTTTATAGTCTCGATAATTTTTATGAGTTTGCAAAAACTGATATATCTGAAGAAACATTTCAGGAGCATTTTTCTTTCAAATCTGCCCGAAAACTGCACTTATATTTTGTTCACTTGTTATTTTACACCTGATTTTTTTAAATCAGATGTTACCGGGTAATCAGATGTTACCATTCCATATCAGAATATGAAATTTCATCGAAATATCTGTCATTTGGAATTTTGAAAAATAAAGAAAATGAAAGAAAAATTGTTGATGGCACACCCTCAAGAATTTTTCAGAAATATAATGCACAATACACAAAACTCATACAATCACGGAAGTTCAATCTAAGTTTTTTTTTTGAAATATAGATGAAAGTGAGACCAAGAAGCTCATTGTACAAGGTGAAATTTTTTTTGAATTTTCACCAAGCTTAACACTGTAATGAAGAAAAAATTGTAATTTTTGGAAAAATAAGAAAAAAATGTTCTGCTCTAAACTGAGCAGTTTTAGCTTGAATGTTCTGCATTCAAGGGACAACATGCGAAGCGAAAGTTGGCAGTAACAAAAATGAATCGATTTTTCCTAAAAAACCTAATGCAAATGGATATAAATATTTCAACGGATTGATTAAAAAAATGTCAGAATATGTGAAAGTTTGAGTTGTTCAACTCCTTGATGATGTAATGCATTTTTATATCTGAAGGAATTCAATCTCCTCCTAAATTCACCGAAAATGTCATTATTCATGTAGCACCGGATAAAGATTAACATTCTACATTACCACAGAAAATATGCTACTCAACGTTACCTAAATTGAATGTGATATACCTATTGTGATATTTACCTTATCCTTTTCTTCGACAAGATTTTTATTTTTGTTTGGGTCCTATTCCTTCATATTAGATTTGAATATTATACTTGCGGTATTATAAGAACGATGTGAAAATGAGAAATTTCGACATGCCTTTTTGGTCAATAATCTCACTTTAATTTTATAAATTGACATTTTGATAACAGGGAAACCTTCAAATTCAAGCATGATTAAAGAGACTCATTATTGACACTTCTATTTTGAAATAAAAAGAGTCAGTGCAATATTCTTTGACTAAATAAGAGATCGAACTGAGTTCCATTCTGCGGACCTACACAACCAAGTGACCAATGGGGAATAATTCGAAAAAATAATCTTCGATTAGCTATTATAATGTTCAAAGTTCGAAATATTAATTATATTAATTCAAGAAACATTTCAGAAAATCGTTTAATGTGTTTTGACGAAATATTTTCAAGTATGACAAAAAATAATCCTTCTGGTTCATTTACTCTTGTGAATATTAAACTTCTAAGAACTTCTTGAAAGCCAGGAAAGTTCTGATTATTGCTCAGTTAGTTCATCAAAGTTTTTCGATCGAAAAACTAGTCGTTCGTCAAATGTTAGCTGTTGTTATTTAATGGTCAAACTAATAATTATTCGATCTCCGGACCATCCTTATGGAAATTCTCAGTTTTTTCGACGAGTTGTGCGAAATATTACAATGGTTGCAAAAGCGAATCGCTATGCTAAGTTTAATACTACAGTTCGAATGTTCGAATATTTAGAGGAAAAATCAAACACTTCTCAATCATTTCACATTTCCAATTAAATTATTTTTACTTTTCTGGGTGGCATTCGATTAGGAAGCTCCACAAAATTTTCAATCAACGCTGATCGAAGAGAGAGAGAGAGTTTGAACGAAAATTCAATCCCTATTTCAAATTCTGGTTCGCATTTCGCAAAATTCAACTTTTCGTTTAAAAAACACATAAATCAGATAAAGCCAAATTCAATGCACACAACACAAAACGCAAAATGCATCTACAAAAATGATTATTTCTCCAACATATTCTCTTGCACTCAAAAAATTTGAGAGAAGTCCGGGATAAGAATTTCTCATCCACGGCTGTATTAAAGAGCCTTGTTATTTCCGTTTACAAACATGAACGTAATAAAATGGGAATGGTAAAACTACCTGCTCCCTTTGCCGCGTCTTCAGCAATTCGTACGTAATGAAATTAGAAACTGAGAATCCCAATACAGAAATACATCTCTAATTAGTCAATATAAACTTCACGATAATGGAAAAAGCCATCATGTGTACTAAAATTTTCCATTCTACAACTTTTGTTTGAACCTTTTTTCGATGAACCTTCCTGTTTTCGAGAAAACGTAATTTTTTCCATATTTTCCCGATTTTTTCAAGGTTCCTGAAAATTTCGGAACCTTCATTTTTGATCATGAATTCCTACTCTCGTGACAATCATTATATCCAAAACGCAGCTCTTTCCGCAAAAAAGTGATTGATGGAGATTTTGATCATCTCATTGTTTTCGAACAAAACGGAATACTAATGTCACCTGCGCTTCATCAAACAAACTTCTACGGGCGCCTATGGGAGTTCGATTCCCGTATTGGATACATAATTTCAATCATACCATAACTGTCAAAAAAGGTACAGAGTGAAAAGAATTTGTGATTTTTTTAAGTGCATCATTATAGATTTTGGGGGACGGAATTGTAATACAAATTCAAGATTTTCCATTCTCATTCCCAATCAGTAGATTCTCATTGCTAGCAAATGAGAACGCCTCTATAAAAATGCACCGCTAATTAGCCACTATGAAAACCTTCTGATTCAGAAAAGTCATAATATTAATAACAAACTTTCGATCTACAACTTTTGTTTGAAACTGTTTTCGATAAACTTTCTGGATTTCGAGAAAACGAAATTCTTAAAATTTTAAAACCTGCATTATTAGAGTACATTTTCGAGACAATCAACAGTCATCAATCAAAAAATGCATTTTTTTTGTGATAAAGTTATTTCAGACCTTTGTTTACTGTACTTATTGAGACAAGCAAGCGAAAATGGGTTATCTCGACGAGGGAATTGAGATCTAAATTCCGAAAGCAGGTAAAAAAAGGAGAGACGTTTCTTCAGGGACTTTTAATGAGGGCCACATGTTTTATCACCAATAATTAAGGGAGATAATTTTCTCTTTACTTATTCAATATTCGCATGAATGTAAAGAAACTTCATTTAGTTCAGATTTCGTTTCTCAGTCAAGGAAAATTATATTAAATGATTTGAAGACACTGCCAGATCCTCCTACGATAATAATAATCTGGTGTTGTTGCATGACAGAAATGATTGGTTTGTGATTCATGTGATTCAAATTGTTTTTATTACGACGGCATTGGTTGTCCGTAAAGTTGATTTTTATTGAATTTTCATCTTTCAGACTGAGTTTTATTCGCAAAAATCTTCAGATATTGAGAAAATATTGAATTTGTCATACAAACTGTATTCTGAATATAAAAAATGACTTTCACAAAACTTGGATTGCTCGATTAAGAACTGTCAAGTTGATTAGAGTTATAGTGATTCGTTGAAATTTCATATCAAGGGATCTGATTGTTTCGATTTAACGCAAGTTTTTTTGATCGGACAATCAGAATTTTGTTGAACCCAACTCACCAACAGATTTTTTGAAAAATTTCGGCTATTTCTGCAAGCTCTCATTTGAATCACATATGACCACCGGTTGTTTCAACCCAGTTTTATATTTCATTTGTTTCATTCTAATTAGGATTCTGAGGACTTGATAATATCAATATTTATTCTTTTTTGTTACGTATAAAATTCATATACATAACGAAATCAATTACTGGAAAAATTTGTGAAAATCCCATCGACGGCAAAAGCTAAGCCCAGTTAAAATAGTTTCAGGCTTTCACGACCGGATATATTGACATTAAGAGAGTCTTCCGGGCTTATTGGCCGTGGTCTATTAGGAATTATTTCACCTAACGTTTCGCCCACAACTGCGGTAGGCATCTTCAGAGGATTCTTGGTCTTAGATTGTAGCTCGACCGCTGAATTTCCGAAAGTGACGCTGGATTCGATCCGTTATTGTTTGAGAAAACAATATTGTTTTCTCAAAGGCAGAAGCTATTTCAAACATCAAAAGTTTCTATCCTAGGATGAACATGGAAGCCATTGAGATATATAAACATAAGAACAATATGAACAGAAGGGAAGAAACTCCTTTGGTACATAGCGCATGGTTGCCGGTGTTGGAAAAGACCAAAATCAAGCCAATATGAAGTGGAAGCGATGGACCAATCAACATTGCGCGCGTAAAACCACTACCTTCTCCCGCCAATGATCAGGGTATAAGTGGGACCAACGGATCGAATTCAGCGTCACTTTCGGAAATTCAGCGGTCGAGTTACAATCTAAGACCCAGAATCCTCTGAAGATGCCTACCGCAGGTGAAATAATTCCTAATAGGCCACGGCCAATAAGCCCGGAAGACTCTCCTAAGCCCAGGTACATGATTTGATACCACACCGCCTTTTCTTCAGATATATAAAAATTTTTTCGAAATAATGCAAATTTCCAGTACCTCATCATTAAGCTTCGGGAAATCTTATTTATATAAACTAATAAAAAAGAAACGAGTGGATTGGAAAAAGTGGACTACAGTTACATACTTCATTGAATCGCATTGACCAGTGGCTGTTTTAACACAGATTTTAATTTACTTCTGTTTCAAATTCAATGGATGAAATTAATATTATTCCAATTTTTTTTTATATTCTTTCTGACTTATCGAAAATTTCAAAAATTATTCATGAATAAGCTTCGGAACATCTTATCTGTAAAAAGTAATAAAAAATAGCGAATAGATTCGAGAAAGCGGACTTGGTTTGAGAGCACGTACCTAGGTGCATCTATTTGCTGAATTACAATTGTATCTTTAACTACTCACTTTGTTCAATTTATGACCTTAATAGCCTGCTACATAAAACCAGAGAAGACTCTTATAATGTCACCACATCCGATCGTGATAGCCTCAAACTTCTAAACAAACCATAATTTAAATTTTCTCAAACGTCCTCAAATAGCCGACCCATTCGAGGACCGTCCCTGAAAAGACCGATACTTGCATCAGCAATTCGGGGACCGTCCTCGAATGGGTAAAATGTCCTCGAATGTACCAATTCATGCTTCAAAATGTCCTCGAAAAGACCGATTGGCATACATATATATATATATATATATATATATATATTTTACAGATGTAAAAAACGTAACCTCACTTTTCCTCTATCTGTCAAATTCTGAGTTTGCGATTATAGAGTATATATATATATATATATATATATATATATATATATATGTATAAGATTTATTGGACATAACCCCCTGAAACTGAAATGAACCGTAGACAGGGGGTTATGTCCAATAAATCTTATACATGTATTTTACCGATCCCTCAATATTCATATCTTTCTTATATATACAGGGTGTGTGCCCATTAGAAGTTTATGGGGAAATAATAATTAGATCATTTCCAAATTTTGTGTGAAGATATAAGCCAAGGAAACCTTCATTTATGATATATTTTTTAATATGAATGACTTCCGCTTTCACCGGAAGTGATATCAACTTTCTTATTTCAAATGGAACACCCTGTATATTATGACTTTTTCAGATAAATCTTCGAATGCCACATTAATTTTATGTATCACTCCCTATAGCCATCTAGAACCGTTTTCGAGTTATTCACTGTTTTTCGAAAAAATTTACAAATTGAGGCTTGTAGAACACTGAGAATTCAATGAAAGCGCAACGCGCAATCTCAGATCCGTTTTTTGAAATGGGTTACTGACAAGATATTCACCCTAACTCTGTAGAGAAAATAACGTTTTGATATACTGGGTGGTAAAATGAGAGTGTCAAAGTTGGAATTCAAAAAAAGCCAAAAACTCTATTTTTTCAAATGGAAACCATATTTTTTTTACCCACATATCAATTTGTGAGGTGAAAATAGGTGGAGTTTATTCAGGGTTTCCTATATCCAAAATGTACCATTTTCGAGATATTCAGGTAAAACTGTTAGCAACGAGCATATTATAATATGTGAGGTATCAATTATGATCTATGTTCACCCTTTCATAAGATTCTGTATGACTTTATTCAAAATAATCCAGGTTTGTTCCTACTGAAGAATTAATCGTGCAATGTATTGGCAGAATTCTGTTACAGAATGAATAAGGAAATCCATCAACCAAGAAATATTGGGAAGGTGGGAAAAATATTTGGAAGTAGGTGGACGAAATTTTCAAAATGTGTTATGACTCAATTTTCTATTCTGATATATCTGAATAAAAGTTCAGGAAGTTTCATGACTTGATTTATAAGTTTTGCATTACAATTTAAGCTTTCGATATGTATGTCATATTTTCCGGAAAATATCTCGTTATTTTCATTATGAGCAGTAAAAAACTAGTGGTCGTTTTCTTTGAACAATGAGATAAGTTTTGAGGAATATCAACAACAGAAGCATGGAAAATTATTCTGAATAAGTCAAAGATATTTATGAAAGGGTGAACATAGATCATAATCGATACCTCACATATAATATGCTCGTTGCTAACAGTTATTTCTGAATATCTCGAAAATTCAATTTACGTTAGAAAAAGAAACCAATGGATCTATACCTTTCCTCGATGTTCTAGTTATTAGAGAAGGGAATATACTTATCACGGATTGGTATA
Source organism: Hippodamia convergens (assembly GCA_038502775.1). NCBI lineage: Eukaryota > Metazoa > Arthropoda > Insecta > Coleoptera > Coccinellidae > Hippodamia > Hippodamia convergens. The sequence continues at coordinate 37,757,116 of CM076610.1, forward strand.
GAAAATCAATGTCTTCTGGAAGATATATCCACTGGCAATCATATCGACCAATAACACAAAAAATAAATATGATTCGGAATTTGAAATTCAGAATCTCAAGCATTTCACATTCGAAATTCAAAAGTAAAAATTTGAAATTATTAGAAGAAATTCTTCGTAAAAATGGATATCCTAAAAAGTGGCTTAACAAAATTCTTTTCAATATTCCTAACAACAACTCAGTTCTACAAGAACCTCAAGAGTTTATTGAAGAAGAATTAAAAAATTTTTTGGTATTACCCTTCCATGAAAAACTAACTAATAGATTGAGAGAATTGATACCCAGAGAAAAATTCAAACTTGCGGTCAGAAATGTTAAACCTATAAGAAAGATCTTCACTAAATTGAAAGATAAAATCGAAAATTTCAATAGATCTAATGTTATATACAAAATTCATTGTAATGACTGTGAAAAATGTTATATTGGCCAAACCTCTACCAAATTAAAACAAAGAATTTCTCAACATAAAAGTAATATAAGAACTCAAAAAGAAACCTGTGCTCTTTCTATACATTCTTTAGAAGAGCAACATCAACCAAATTTTAATGATGTAATAATACTTGATTCCGAAAAAGATTCGAAAAAGAGAAGTTTTCTTGAAATGTTACGAATTTCACAAAATGAAAATTGCATGAACTCAAGAAAAGATATATGTGGTCTCAGTTCTATATTTTCTTATTTAATCCATTTTGATTCAATAAATCACAGAATTTGATAATTATTGTAGATCCAAATTATGATAGTTTCAAATTCAGAAATATGAGTTATGTCAATTCGACGTTCATAATCCAAATTGTATTCAGCTTTTCATCTCTTCATATTTATTTTTGAAATTCCTTGATGTATTATGTTATCGAACAACTGAATATTAATCCTCAATTTCGTAAGTTGAAATCTTCTCAGATATTTATATGTTTTTTCCATCACTTTATTCATATTGTAGTTCTCCTGACGAAGAGAAAATATATTCTCGAAAGCTCGAGTTAAGAAAAAAGAGTATAATTTAAACTCTGCTGCTATTCCCATTATTTATATTTAGTATATATATATATATATATATATATATACAAGAAATGAAGTCTTTGCTGATATAGTTGAAACAGAGAATAGATTCTTGGGATAGCAGCAGATTGGATGAATTACTCTTTTTCCTTTATAGCTTACTTAAGCTTTCGATGTTTGTAGTGCTTCTGAAGAAGATAAAAATAAAGTTATCGAAAGCTTAAGTAAGCTATAAAGGAAAAAGAGTAATTCATCCAATCTGCTGCTATCCCAAGAATCTATTCTCTGTATATATATATATATATATATATATATATATATATATATATTGTTAGAAACTTGAGAATTTGAAGAGCCGCTGCCGGTAGTGAAACAGTTTTTCACCTTGATGAATAGTCACCGATGCTTGGTATCCAGGGCAACGGATGACGGACAGTCAGAAAGAAATGTTTGAGGAATGTGGTCTGGTGGAAGCTGTGTCCACTCTCGGAGATCATGCTGCTCAGATTATTCGTTCTGGATTTTTGTAATCAGCGAAGTTCATTAGAAATTACAATTCTGCAAAAGTTTTTGTATAATTTCTGAAATCAGAAGTGGGATACTGCCCTTGCCATCAAGTGAACTGATAAAGTTACGTGACGATTTCAGATTTTCGAACTTGACTGTGTGAGTTTTTATAAATTTTGTGACTTTTTAAGGAAAAGAGAGAATTGACTCCGAAATAATGGAAACCTTGAGTAATGAATCAGTGAGTATGTCTTCGATACTGGTAGAATTGGTTAAGACATTGCAGGCACAAAAGTCAACTGATCAGATAGACTTACTTCGTTTTCGGATAGAAGTGAATGAATGAATGAATCAAGGAAATGGGTAAGCGAAGTAGAAACTATTAAACATGAATTGGGGTGGTCCGATGTACAACTTTGACTAGGATTGGGCGATATATGCTAAGTGATGCAGATTGAGGAGATTGGGCATCATTTCGCAAGGAATTTGCAGGAGCTTTTCTACCAAAACGAAATCTTGGTTAATTACTCGAAGAGGCTACAAAATTCAATAGCTTTTATGTTAACACTTGCGAAATGTAGGTTCATGAAGTAGCTTTACAAAAAAAAATCTCCGAGGGAATTGGACTGAAAATGATTCAGTGGAATTTATTATTTATGGAATTTCCGAAATAGGAATTCGCAAAATTTCTGAACTGATATTTTTATCTTCATTCACAAAATAACAGCGTTATGATGATTTACAACAGAAAGTGACTGGTACTGGGGGTCCGTTATTTATGAAAAGAAAACAGTTGACGATGGACAAAAATGTTGCTAGTTCTAGTAGGACACATAGAAGATGTTCTCAATGTGAGAAGTAGGGCCATGTGCAAGTTAATTGCAGAGACTAAGAGACAAAATTATCATCCGATAAAAAAAAGACGATTTCAGGGTAAAAATTCACTTAGGCCGTTATTGAAAAACGCAAAATAAATTTTGTACTTCGGGTGAAAATTTGGCGAGTTCAAACGAAGTTTTCGTGGATGGTCATCGATTTTTGTCTTTAGTGTACACAGGTGCGAATATGTCACTGTTTTTGAGAGAATGCATACTTGTTTAAAGACATAATTTCTCCATGTCGTTTTGTGTTGAAATGAATTGCAAATGGTAATGTGACAACCAAGAAGTTTCAGGGTAACACAAAAAAAAAAATTCGGCTGTTGAAGTCTTTGTCACATATGCAGTAATATTGCATTGATCATGATGTAAAATAGGTCGTGTTAACAATAACGAGTCATGAAGGTTGGCATGTTATACGCTGGTAATCAGCAGAAACCAACGCATCTCTAGCGAGCTAGTTACTTGTAACTTCGAGGTACATGTTTCAGGAAAATTCAGGGAAGCGCGTCTAAATGTAATTAAAAATTTTGTTCATATGATCACTACTAGAAATCGTGTTGGCTCAATCAAAAATGTTGATTTGAAAATCCGTCTAGAGAAAGACGTCATTGTCCATCGTCCACCATATCGTTTGTCAGTCAAAGAACGAGAATTAGTTCGCGAAATCATTGGAGATCTCAATACCCTCAATGAGATTATCAGGCCTAGTGAGTCACCTTTCGCGAGCCCAATAATATTAGTGACAAAAAAAGATGGTTCCCCTCGAATGGTAGTTGATTTTCGTGAACTTAACCGTTTCACCATTAAGGATAGGTATCCACTGCCATTGATTGATGATCAATTGGATCGACTAGGTAAAGGACGGTATTTTATATCCTTGGATATGGCATCTGGTTTTTACCAAATACCGATTCATGAAGATTCGATTGAAAAGACAGCTTTTGTAACACCAGATGAACATTTTGAATACCTTAGAATGCCCTTTGGGTTAGCAAATGCTGCAGCTGTTTTTCAAAGAGCAATAAATTTGGCGTTACTGAAATTGAAAGATTTAGTTGCCTTAGTATATGTTGACGATATCTTGATCCTTAGCTTAACGGTTGAAGAGGGTCTTGCTCATTTACAAGAAGTCTTGAGGGCTCTCAGTTCGGTAGGGTTTTCCCTAAACATCAAAAAATGCCGTTTCCTCCAAAATAAGTTGGATTACCTTGGTAGAGAAATTTCAAGAGAAGGTATCAGACCAGGTGAAGAAAAGATACAGGATCTGGTTGACTCTCCAGTTCCAACGAACATTAGGCAGGTCAGACAGTTCATGGGACTTGCTGGCTATTTTCGTAAATATGTGCCCCAATTTGCAAACAAAACGGCTTGCATCACCAAATTAACCAAACAAAATGTGGTGTTCGAATGGGGTGAGGAACAGGAAAATGCCAGAAGGTATGTCATTTATCATTTTACTACACGGCCGCTTTTGGTGGTATATGACGATGAGCTGCCTACTGAATTGCACGCAGATGCAAGTAGCATTGGTTATGGAGCAGTTCTGTTACAAAAACTTGGAAGTGAGAATGAAGTAGTTGCGTGTTATAGTAGGTGTACCACCGATGTAGAGGCTAAGTATCACTCATACGAAATGAGACTTTGGCGATAGTAGAAGCTTTGAAGCACTTTCGGAGGTATAAGCTTGGAATTGAATTCGTTAAAGTGACTAACTGTACTGCGATCAAAGCAACATAAAAAAAAAGATCTTGTTGCTCGCATTGCTCGATGGTGGGTGTACTTACACGACTTTAACTTCGACATATTTTACAGAAAGGGTAGCAGTCTACCACATGTCGGTTATTCAAGTAATAATCCGATGCAACCCATCAAAAAGGTTTGAATTCAAAAGTAGTCATACTTAGAATAAAAAGGAAATCAGAAAGTGCAGAATCTTCTTAGCGAATTGAGGGACCAATTTGATATTTCAAAAATAATTATTATGGATCCTGCAACTTCATTTGAGAATACAACATTTCCAAAATATTTGGAATATGAGGACTATCGGAAACTTCAGAATTGAAACCTAAATAAAGTCAGAATGGCCAAGCGGTTCGTGAAAAATTCAACTGGTTCTGAACAGCAAACAGTACTGTGCAGAAATAAAAACAATTGATGTTTGGAATTCAAAGTTCAGTTCCATTGATGCAAGTGCTGAAAAACGAATCAAAAGACATAACATAACTTTACGCAAAAGATCGCAATGGGATCATGAGCGGGTTGCTGAAAGATAATCATCCACTGCAGACTCATATTAGGTAACGTAAACAGAAGTTTGCCAACCATATTTTGGAATCGAGACCTGATTTCGACCCCGGAGATGGTGTGAAAGAGTTACATGTTTGTGAAAAGGGTCTTCAATTAGATCTTTTGGAGATATTAGAGATCAATAGAGCTATGAGATCCCGGAAATATACCTGCGTTAATGAACAGACCAACTTTGATTGTTTGTTTTTTTTTAACTTTATGCAGGTTGTTTGATCTTGTTTCGTCCTGTTTTTGCATTGTTAATTGAATATATAATTTTACATATTTATAATTTCAGCCAACACTTAGGTTGGAAGGGTATGACATCTATCATCAGTTGGTAGAATGCTTGTGTTTTAACATATTTTACTTTCTTTCAATATGCGATTTTATGCAGTTTTTAATAGTATTTTAATGTGTTGGACATAGATGTCGCTGATATAGGAATTATCACGACGATTTGAACCTATCATTCAGTTCTTTATCAACATTGTTAACATTTTTACTCTCCGTAAGTGACTGCTTTATTGTAATTATTTTTTTATCTATTTGACGCTTCTGTTTTTAGAATGCCTGATGATGGCAAGTTAGCTTGCCGAAATGCATAGCATGTCCTTTTAATTTTATCGGAAAGGATTAAATAATTTCAAAGTGGAGAAGACTTATTCTTCGTATACATCAAATATAGAACTCCACCCATGAACTACTATCACAATCACAAGAAGGAGAATAAATGGCGTTCAGTACAAAGTTGGTGAGTCAGTGTTAATTCACAGAGACTCACAAATGCATTTCTCCAAAGCGATTACGAGTTTTTGGGTCCATATGAGATTATTGAATGTTTGGAGAACGATTCAGGTTGGAACCAAGGCTGCAAAAGAACAGCTCAAAATGTTGCCATGGCAGTGAGAGCCGTCGTGCATCATGGAGGAAATTCTTGAATTTTTGGATGATGAAGTCAAGAATAAGGAGAAAAACGAAAGAGAGTTGTATTCGGTTTCTAGGTCCTGTTAAAGGTAGAACCGAATAATGATTGATTTTGATTTTATTTTGCATTATCTCGGTTTCTAGGTCCTGTTAGAGGTAGAACCGAATAATGATTGATGTTGATTTCATTTTGCATAATTTTGATTTTACAGAAGTAACTACAAGTTCAGTAGAGGGAGTTTGTCAAGTCTTTTATTACTGCCCAAAGGGGTAGATATTGTTTTGGTATTTTTCAGATGAGGCAATAGCTGAAGAGGGTGCCGAGAACGTCACCTCTGTCAGGTTGGCCGTGTTAGAAACTTGAGAATTTGAAGAGCCGCTGCCGGTAGTGAAACAGTTTTTCACCTTGATGAATAGTCACCGATGCTTGGTATCCAGGGCAACGGATGACGGACAGTCAGAAAGAAATGTTTGAGGAATGTGGTCTGGTGGATACTGTGTCCACTCTCGGAGATCATGCTGCTCAGATTATTCGTTCTGGATTTTTGTAATCAGCGAAGTTCATTAGAAATTACAATTCTGCAAAAGTTTTTGTATAATTTCTTATAATATATACGTATATGGTTGCAAAGACCACCTCCTACACAGCTCAAATCATATCATCATCATACTCTTATAATTGCGAAAATATCAACAATGGATAATGGTCGCATATTCAGCGCACCCAGCGCAAAACGCTACTGCGGTGGCAGGAGCGATATTAAAAAATTTTCTGGGCACTCCAAACCGCTCCATGATACTCCATAAGGCCTTTCGGTTGACTGAGTCGAAAGCACAGAACATCAAAATATCGAAAGCTTTGGTCAGATCTAGGAATGCAACGTATACTTGACAATTTTGTTCCTTGGCTTTTTCTTGAAGTTGCCTCAGCACGTGGTCGGTTGTTCCTCGGTTTGGCAGAAATCCATTTCGGGTTTCGGGGATAATCAAATCGACATATTTCATCAGTCTAGAAGCCATTATTCTTGCTAGAATTTTACCGGCCGTTGAAAGAAGCGAAATACCTCCGTAATTTCCACAGTCTGAAGCTCTCCCTTTATTTTTGAATAACTTGGGACACAGTGTACATATAAATTAACGGAAAATTTGGTTGAAAGAAACACTTTTTGTCCTAACCATTTCTTGCAATGTGGCTAGGTTGAAAAGATACAGGCTGTTGAAAAGTCATAAAAAATGATATTTTTCAAATACCTGCATCTCGTAAATGATTTTACCGAATGAAATGATTTTTGGAATATAGATTTTCATTGATGTCACGAATCTTCTACGAACACAAAATGTTACTCACATATCTTCAATATTTTTAATTATGACCATAACATACCATTATGTTCCATAATAGGTTTCCTGAAATACCAAGAGATCCCCACCTATTAAGAGTTAGTTGAATGCTATTTATTGAATACTTTTCGAGTAATTTAACTTAAAAAAAAAATTATGTCGACGAAATAAAAAATTTTAGAGAGAATTATCAGTGACCAACTTCTTGATTTCTCTCTTTCTCAGAATGATTTACTTGATGAACAACACGGATTTGTATCAGGTCGCTCCGCCTTGACCAACCTCATTTCTGCTATTAATGATTGGACCAGGGCCTGGGATCAAGGCTTGAACACCGACGTGGTTTATTTAGATTTCTCCCGTACCTTTGACAAAGTACCGCACAATCGACTACTGAGTGAGTTAGAGCATTTCGGTGTTCGCGGAAATTTGCTGAACTGGATAAGAGCGTTTCTCACAAATCGTTCTTTCCGCGTTAGAGTGGGTAGTACATACTCCTCGGAAGAAAAGAAAGTTACCAGTGGAGTCCTACACCCCTGCTTGGGTGGACGAGTGATTCAGTCGATCACACGTCATTCTGATCTTGGTCTTTAGGTTGCCAATGACCTTACCTGGACTGAGGTGTAACTACAATAACCATATTGCGTCTTTGTCAGCCAGAGCCAGAAAAGTCACTTGACTGCTCCAGAAGAACTTCAACAGATGTGACATCGAAACTGCAAAACTGCTATATGAGACATATGTCCGACCGATCATGGAGTATGCTGGTCCTGCTTGGTGGGTTGTCCGGAGGGGTGATGCGGCATTGTTGGAATCGATCCAACGATGGAATACCAGAATCCCTTACGGCTGGTTACGCCCCTGCTACGAGGAAAGACTCCAATTGTTTGGGTTGACCACTTTTGCAGAGCGCCGTGAGAGAGGTGATGTCATCGTGACCTATCGGGCCATCAATGGTCATTTCAGTAAATCAATCGGAGTCGTGTTCGTGAGAAACCAAAACCATCTCCGTGGACACAGTCTCAAGCTGACGAAGGAGAAGTTGCTTCCTCTCTAACAGGGTCTTTGACGTATGGAATGGTTTTCCGCCCTCGGTGGTAAACGCTCTCTCGGTTAATGCTTTCAAAAACCGTTTCGACAGTTGTGGAAGTTTTAACTCTGTTGATGTGCTGTGAGTGAGGTTACAGTTCAGTTTTTTTTATGTGAATATATTAGTTATTTATGCTTATGAGAATTCTTATTTTTATTTTGTACTGAGTTTATAGGCTCTGCATCAACTCTTATTTTCATTAATAATAATAATAATAATTGTTAGTTTGGCTAAATGCAACTGTGTTCAAAAAGTGGCGTTTTTCAGCTCTACTCAATCAGTGGCGTAGCGCAGAATTCGGGGGCCCCCCGCAAGATTTTATTCGGGAGCCTTCTCCATAGATCTATATTATTCATGATGAGTTTCCCTTGACGACGTTTTTGAAAAAAAATATTAAAGAAAACGTGATAAAAATAATATATATGTATATTGAATAACAGGAATTTCTAACCAAGATAATATTGATTCTGATATAAAAATAACTAGAAAGAAATTAATGTGATAAAATACATGAGAAATTATTTTAAAAAATGCATTAATCTGTTCTAATTTTTTTGTTCAAACATATCTATCAACTTGTCGATATCCAAGCTTCAGGCTACCTCTTGTTCAAAGCTGATAAACGTGTTTGCGACACACAATTATCCTAAGAGAATTTCTGATTATCTCAAACCGAAAAAAACGATCATTTGGCAACGTTTAAAGAGAGTCCCGAAGAGCTTGACGGTATATTAAAACACTGTTGAAAACAGGGTAGCACAAGGAGTAATAATTAGAATTTCGAGTGGAATCATTGAAAACCTTTTATGTTTTTTTTATACCATTTAGGAATATTTCTCTATTTTTTGGGAGTAATAAATGTATCTCCATTGATTTAGTTTTGTCATCATATCATCACAAAAATATATCGAATAGGCAAGTTCAATAGAATGAAATTATTGGGGCCCCATTTGAAGCTTTTCGTTAGGCTTGGGGGCCCCTTAAGTGCCGGGGCACTGCTCTGAATAATTGATTTTGACTCAGCCATTAGCTTATTGAAATATTAAAAAACCTTTCGTTGCTTAGAAAATGCATTTTCTTTTTCTCTCTGAAGTATTCTTTGGCAAGCTCCACTCAGATTTTTTTTCCGCTCTGACAGTTTTTCTAATATTGGAAAAGTTATAACTGCCGTTTCTAATTTGCGCATTTAATAACTTTTTTTTAATCGAAAATGAAAAAATACGAGAGTCGTTTCTTAACGGATAAATAGGATACATAATTAATTCTGAAACTAACCTTCAATGAAATTATAATCCTGAAACCAAACTAAAAAAGTAAGAATATTGAAAACTTTGTCTTTGATTGTGAACAAACTCACAACGTGGATTCGTATTCAAACACTTCTTACACTAGTTTCTCTCACTACTAGAATGAAAATGGAAATAAAAAGATTCAATATTTTCCCCTTCTTCAAAAAAAATATCCTGATTGAAGAATTGACAATAAGCTGCAAGCCGCCTGAGAACAACACGTCAAGCCCCCAATAAAATGATCATGTGGCGACTTTCAAAGAGAAATACCGAAAAGCTTGACGTTATATACAAAATTCTTAAAAATAGGGTAGCACAGGGTGTGATTGAGTGATATGTCGAATCGAATTACTGTAAACCTTTTATGTGTTTTGAATATAATTACGAAATATTTCTTTTTTTTTTCGAGAATAATAACTGTGCCTTCATTGTCTAGGTTTTGCTCGTTATATCATCAGAAAAATATCTCGAATCGACAAGTTCAATAGCTATTGGGGCCCCTTTCGAAGATTTTCGTTTCGCTCGGGGGCCCCCTTAGTGCCGGATGCCCCCCCGCGCTGCGGGGTCTGCGGGGCCCTCTGCTACGCCACTGTACTCAATACCTCTAAATATACTAACATAATACTGGTTGATGATAAAACACCTAAGCAGATCACTGACCTATAAAGAAGCTCTTTAATCGATTGAAGACTACGGAGTAAGCTGGGAAAAAAAAACTAGCCATTGAACATATCAGCGGTACCACAGCCATTGTCAGAAGTCAGAAGATATGTTAAGCAGATTAAAAAAAACTGACCGGTCACCTCTCTGAGTGGACGGTCATTCCTACATAATATCCAAATGTTCAATTCTGGCGTTTTGAACACCGTGAACTCTTACATTTACACATCTTCATAGTGGTGGAACCTCTGGTGATGTGGTATACTTGGATTTCTCCAAGGCCTTTGACCGGGTACTTATAAAAAGACTCCTATCCCAACTTGAGTATCTTGGTATCAGAGGTAAGCTACTGATGTGACTTTCTTATGCCCACTTGCACCGTTTTCTGGTTAAGACAGACTTATCTGAGGCGCCCTTAAATTTTGTGTCAGGCTTTTCACCGCCTTAACGGATCAGATCTTGCATCGCATATCTAATAGAAACTACAACCTCCTTCACGGCTTACTAAATCTAACAGGCCGGAAGGTTAGACGTTGCCGTTGTTACCATCAGCGTGTCTAGTGGCACTCGAAGATATAGAAAGTATACGGTTTTCTTGTGCAATTCGCACTGCTTTCGATATAATTTCGAATTTATTTCAATTCACAATTAAATAAAGAACTGTAGGGAGGAAAGCAAAACAGCATTTCGTTTATCAGCGAATAATTTCTTAATATTTTATCGCAAATAATCCAGAACTCACCACGAGGAAGTAGCTGTTGTATTGAGTTCCACAAGATTACAATCAGAATGAAAATAATTATACTTTATGAAGCGAATAAAGTAGGTGAATGAGCATCAAAAGAGGAAAAGTTACAAATATACGTGTCACCTAATAACCATTTGAAATTAGAAATGGGTACGTTTACTTCGTCTCTAAATACGATTTCGATTCTCAAATTACTCAAGATCTTAAACCCCGATGATATTTTCGAAAATGCCTCCTCAAAATTTATATTGTAGAACTGAACAATGTCATTTTCTTTAACGTTGGAAAGGAAGTTAAAAATTGCCTTGTCTTTGAAATGACAACAAAAATCAGAAAATCGATCTGATCTTGTTTGTCCCAATCGGTGTGAACATTGTCATAATGGACAACTAATTTTTGTCTCCGTTCCTCAGGATCAGTTCTTTTCGGAGTAACTGAAGACGTCATGTAACTCGGTCGATTTGGAAAAATTGAAGGAAATGCATCATCAGTTAATTTAGGAATTTTTCGGGGTATATTAATAACTGAATCTTCGGCGGTTGGATAAGAGTTATTTCTCAAAATATGGGAATCTAGAAAATGTTTTATACAAACTACACTGTCTTTTTAAAATTTTAAAACTACAATCTCTATGAATTGTGTCAAGCCATTTTCTTCTCCTCGCGGGATCTTTCGGAAATCTAAATACTGACACCTTCTCATTAGTAGATTTATAGTTGCTTTTGCCACCGGGCACTGCACGAGTACGAGGCATAGTACTCAAATCGAAGATTTTCAAATAACATTTTAATAAATATTAAAATGAAAAACCTTCCTGTTGATAATCCTTCCAGATATGAAGTCGAGAAATTCAATCACAAACCCGATACACACTGTTTTTGCGACTGCAACACTTATTTTCACTTCATTTATTGATTGAAAAACCGATCACACGAACACGAAAAAACACAAACCTTTTTACACATTTCCCGGTCGAATTTCTGATACGAACTATCACATGTTACGCTTCAAAACAGAACTGCAAGTGCAAAATCGTAGCACTCTTAACCTGGTACAACCCTTTGTGTGGGTTCCGACAACGTCGCATTTTGAAGCAATATTCTGGCCTGTTAAATATCGTAGGCCACGGAACATATGGTTTTGTGTCGGCATTAAGGACAGCGAAGTAAGAAGAACATGCGAATTCATAGACAAACAAGATAATTTGTCTATGCATTTTCCTTTTCAGTATTCTGATTCACAGAACGACATATACTTCGGGACGCTGACGAACAGGCACAGTACAACCTATTTTTTTTATTTGATGATGATTTGATTTGATTTCAACAATTCTTTATTTGTAACTTGAATGAAATTATTCTCTACCTTTGAAATATCATCGAAGTAATACCTACTTTTCACATTTACAAGAGTAAATAGTACCCGCAGAATTAATAATTACATGGTTACAATCAATTTCTCCAATAATTCTAGGAAATCCAGCAATTTGGTAAAATTGGGTGTGGGTGGAACGTAATTCTGCTTCTGTCTGAGGCATTTTCATGAATACTTAGGCTAAGTTCACATGATCGCGCGACAACGCACGTTTGTAGCTCGTTAACGCGCGTCGATGTATTCAGATAGCGCGGCAGCCCGCGACTACTGTCATATTCTTCTTCTTCTTCTTCTATCCTTTACAATGTGCTGTGGTGATTTTTTGATTCCGAGCACAGAAAGGGTCATTGAAACCTCTGTCAATATTTCAGCTTTGTACGTCTAAGGGCGGCCGTACACGGACTGCTCGAGCAGTTAGCGGCTGAGCGACGTACACGGACCGCTCGAGCAGTCGGTGTATGCCTCGCGACCGCTTGCGTGCGGTTGACGGCACGATGGAATTTCGTCATGCAGTTGACGGCTTAAAGCGATCGCGACTGCTCGAGCAGTCGTGTGTACGGCAGCGAATGAATGAATATAGTTTACCGCGCGGGCGCAGCTTTAAGCAGTCGGTCTCAACCGCTTGAAGCATTCCGTGTATGGCCGCCCTAATCGCGCGAATCATCTGAACACGTCTATGCCTGACAGTTGTACTTCAATACGCGCGACATCGCTCGACGTCGCGCGAAACAAGATACTGGCGACATAGCAAAGTCGATCGCGCGTGATCGCCAATATACGCGCGAAACTCAAACAACTATTCTTGATGCTGTAGATTCGTGGATTTTCATCAAATCGGCTACAGGCAATAAATGTCCTGCTGATGCGTAGAATCGCAGGCACATAACGAGTTGACTCATCGGTGATACACTCTGATTCCTACAATCATCAAGGCTTAAACTCCCTTCTTTGAGGTTTGACATCATTATGGGGCCGTTCCACTTGGCGATCACAACGATCAAAATGCTCCTTTAGGCGTTCCACTTAACGACCGCGGTCTTTGTGAGCGCGGCAAAATCATCGCTCACTCCAAGCTCAAATCGACCCACATATTTCGATGTTCTGTGACGACCTATCTCAATAGATGCGTATAAGTGAAAATGGACGTTCAGAATACAGTTTAGATATATATTTATTATAATATTTCTAACTGTTGTACACTTTAATTAAATTTATTGTTTAGTATGACTTCTACTTTTTTCAATATTGTCATTTCTGTCATGACAGCCCAAAACGCCCAATAATCCGTTCCACTTGAGTTAACATAATAGCGCTAGCAAGCAAGTGGAATCGGGAAAAGAGCGGTCGTGAGCGTGAGCGTTGTGATCGCCAAGTGGAACGCCCCCTATACATAAGATATGTACTTACATATCACTGAATCATCTTCAATTAATCTCAGCAGTTGCAGAGTCGTTTTTTTGGTCAAACGAAATAGCCGAAAAAAAATGCGAATTCGTCCGTATCTTGGTAGTGATCGGCCCTATTAAATTCTAGGCTTCTGGGAAAGTCATAATCAATGATATATAATGTGTCGAAATAATCCTCATATAGATCATCAATTTCATTCAATAAAGTTCTATCCGTAATAATTATTAAAATCACGCAATCAAAAACAACACGTCAAAACTGAAGTTCGTTTTTGATGTTATGAATATTTCGGACGGGATAAAGTCTTGCTTAAGCCATGAATATTTGCGGCTCAAAATAGTCATAACTTATGAGGCACTTAAACTGCGGTGCAAGAGAAACGACGTCTCAAACCTAACTTCAAATTTATTTGACGGTGCAAGTGGGCATTAGTGGTGTAACGAAGCGAACTTCGTCACTAAGAACATTCTGTATATTGTTGTCAGTCTGTAGACACAAGCCCCAGTGTTAAGTATTTGTGCTTAAGTCAGCATTTTCATTGTCTTTATAAGGAGCAGTACGACGCCCACAGTTCAGTTCTGAAAGATTTGCCGTGACATTAAGTTCTGAAAGATTTGCCGTGACATTAAGTTCTGAGAGATTCGCCGTGACATTCAGTTCTGATCGATTTGCCTTAAGTTCTATTTCGTATCGTTATTTTCCGTCGTTGTGCCTTTCCAAAGAAACAATAAATCTAGTGAAATATATCGAGTTTTCCTATATCCTACGTAACTTAGTCAATTAAAGGTTTATCGGAACTTTACCTATAAAGTTGCCCTGGTGACAGCGATACTGCTTTAGTTTTTAAAAACTAGTGTGTTTCCGAGAGGAATACAACACAAAAATTGGTGACAGAGCGGTGGGATTCCTAAAGGAGAGCCAACAGGATTCCTAAAGGAGAGCCAACAGGATTCGTAAAGGAGAGCCAACAGGATACCTGAAAGAAAGCCTACGAGGACCTGAAGGATATCTACAGGATTGCAGTCACAGTGTTTCTTCAGAGCCACGAAGATCACACCTTGACCGCCTCTCCATGAGCATAGCTCTTAATAGGAAAAGACCCCAAGCTATAAGCCAAAGCTGCTTTCTTCTTCTGTAACTGGATCTCAAGATTCACCGGACTAGCGGAGTCTACGCAGAAGAAACCACCTGTGTAACTGGATCTCAAGATTCACCGGACTATTGGAGTCTACGCACGGGTTCAAATTCCTAATTCCGTCGAGAAGAAATAAACGTAAGTGCATTTTTTTTTTCTTATCGCCAGCATTTATACACAATTGTTCTCAAATAAAATCAATATCCTCCTATACAAATCCTTCGATATGTCTAATCCTGAACATGAAAGTAAAAGCAATCATTCTAATGACGATCTTTCCGACGATGAAAGCTCTACGAATCATTTACCAATCACGGTTCTCTTCAAGTTCATAAAACCTTTCAATGGCAATCGCTCAGAACTCAATACCTTCATTCAAAATACAAATTCTGCCTTCTCACTAGCCTCATCTGATCAAAGCGATAGTTTGCTACTCTATGTTGTATCACAATTCCCAGCAAACACGTTACATCGCCTGACACTTTTGTGGAGTTACATTTTCAACATGAAATAAAATCTTCATTGTGATGTCGCATATGCGTCCAAAACCTATTAATTTTGTGATATCGCTTTGTTAACGAAATGTGGAAGAAAAATTTTCAACATTTTGACGATGAATAAAGATATCTCAAATGTGATTCCCAAGCGATGCAAATATACGTTCATATTGTGACTCATAGCCGAAGAGTGTTGAGTAATATGATATAAGGATTTCTTCGATCTTCAACTGTAGAGAAACTACCGCATCTGGGTTTTATTGCCCCTAATTACATTCGGCCGGGATATTTTCTCTCGAGAACCGGGTTTGGACTATGGAATTCGCAGTGGTGAGAAGAAAGGGGGTGGTTTTGCGTCTGACAAATTCAACGAGAACAATTTTTACACTTGAGTTTTTTCTTTCGGATTAGAGCTGGGTCGATCACGACTTTTTCGTAACCCGGGTCGATCGCGACCCGTTTGCGTCGTAATCGAGTCAAAAAGACCCGATCATTTCGATCATTCGATCACAAGTTCCAGTTGGGATTCCTAGACCCGTTCACCGACTACCTGATCCCGGGACTAGGGCTGGAGACTTGAGATGAAGGATCGGGTGCAGAAAAAAGAAGCCAATGGGTTATTTATTCATACCCCCAGATAACGGATTCATATTTCATACTGAAGATTTGTTAACATGTTGATAATTACTATCGGGATAAGAAGTGAAATGAGTGTTTTTTCTTAATCGATAATGTACAAACTTTTAATTGCTATTACCTCAGCATTTTTCAATTAATTCTTGCTAAGAATAGAGACATACACAATTCACTGTTATAATTTGAATATTATTATCATTATTAACAATTTAAGATCGAGCTGGGTTGACGTGGGTTTTGCGTATTCTAAGTGAATATATTTAGATACCCGCCTAAATAATGCAGACATAGTCAATAGGAGATCGAGAAAAACATGAATATATTACATAACTTCATTTTATTAGGTATGTCGAAATAGTAGAAATATTCTGCATTTGTACGTACATTTCATCAAATATCAATTAGAGATTATGTTCGTTGATCGGTCATTCAATCATTCGACATTCTTTCATTTCGATCGCGACCTATTCTAATTCGATCTTCTCTACAATCAAACTCCAGAGAATTCTATGCGTAAGGGGAAACTACAAATTACTTCATTCTGCCATGAATTTTCTGGTTATTGTATTCTATATTCCATAACTACAAAATATTATCAGTCACTACAAATCATCGTATTCAAGAGATAACCAGGATAGCCTAACGGTTCTAACGTATCCCTATTTGTGTCTTCAATTTCGTAGTTTCGTGTCATGACATGAGCATAAGAGCGGGTCGAATGTGACCGAAACGTCCGAAACCGAAACAAAGATGCGAAGACCCGAATACCCGAAAGATCGGGTCTTTTTGAGACTCGTGACTCGATCACTCTTGTATCGGTCATGATCGAATCAAAACGATTCGATCAATCGTGATCGACACAGCTCTATTTCGGATCAATGATCCATCATCATTTTGTGACTAGTGTTCGCTTCGAGAAGTTCGCTGTTCGTTTGATCCGATATTTAAATTTTTTGGTTTTCTGCAATTTGAGTGTATTCATTGGTAAGTAAATTCTTTCAGTTATTGTTGTAAATCAATATTTCATTTTAGCTGCAAATAATAATCGTAAATGAAGTCTCAATATGTGTGTTGGCGTAGAAACTTTTTGATTTAAAGAAAAAAGTTTTGTTCTGAGATTTGTCTTGATTTTCGCAGTTGAAGATTTTTTTATTTCCTTTCTAGAAATATTTCAAAAATCCGTGGAATAGGCAATCCGAGCACGTTTCAAAATATTGAGTTTTGATTAACGTGTCTGAAATAGTTTGTGCTGTACAGGGTCGGCAAAATTGGTGATGTTTTCTGCGACATTCACAATAACACAGTTGGAGCATTCGAATGAAATTTAAGTTTTGTTATTTGGAGAGTGAGTATAATTGAAAGAAACTACTCCTTCTAGTGTTCCTTCGGTCTAATTTTTGAGAAATTATAAAATATAGATTTCTTAGAAATTCATATCACCATATTTGGAAAGCTTATATTTGAACTTATTACATATTTCTTTAGTGAAACTGCATTCAAATCCGATCTCATTCGGAATTTTCATGTCTTATAATTTCAAAAACTGAATTTCTAACCTTATACGAAATATACTTTTTCAGTAAAAACCATAAGAAGCCGTTGGGGGTAACAGCAGCAAGGATTTCGTTGTGAGTTGGTGAGATGTCTCAAAAGAACCCTCACCGATGAAGCGGCTGAATTTTGTTCACGGACATGACAAGGGTCTAATTACAAAACAGCTGAATGTCCCGTTATGAAGATTTCATTCAGTGAGTATTTGATTCGAGGTGTAGTCGCGATACTGTCAAACACAACCTTTGCAGTTATTCGAATATTTCTTGTAAATTTGTTGTCCAGAAATTTTTCAATGATTTTGACACCTATAAGAACGTAGTAATCGTTTGCAGTAATCGCCGTTATATCTTTATCTCCTCATCAATTGAAATAAGTTGAACTAATAAATTGAATTGTTGAACAACATTGATAAACTTGCTGAAGTTAGAAATTACTGTTCCTCAATCACTCATCGAAGGATGGAGGAGAGAAATGTACAATACACCTATATATTATTTCTCAAATAATAAAAAAAGAATCATTTTAACTTTTACTTTCATTCCTTTCAGATGTGGTGAGAAGAACAGTGGAATTTCCGAGAAGGACTTCGTAATCTATGTGAAGGAATAGTTTCGACATGCCAATGCCAGACAGAGGAAGGAAAAGTAGATTGAAAACCCAACTACATAACTAATTCTCACACTTATATTGTACATTTTTCTATTTCGTTTTTTCCCTTTTTTGTATTCTAATGTATTCTATCTTGACTTTACTAATTATTATATTTTTGGTTCGAATAAATTTTCTTAGTATCCTCCTGCTATCATTGAATTAATTGCCCATCAAAAATGGTATAATATTCATGTACGCAATGAGCATAACAAAATATGTCTCGAATGCGATGAGACATGGCTCACTATTTGAAGATATCTTTTAGTATCACATCAAAATTCCTATGCGACGTCGGAAGGAGATAAAGAAAAGTGGTTTCAAAATTAACTCGCATGAGCGTCACGAATGCGACAAGAAATGGAGTATCATTTGTGACCAGTTTTACGATCGCATATTCAACCACTCATTTTTCCGAAATGCGTACTTGATGTGGCGGACATTTGGATGCAAATGCGAGTGCTTGGGGAGGTAAACAGTACATCGCATAAGAGTTACATTTGCATCGCCGTGTTTGCTGGGTTATCAGCCAATGTAATTAATGAGTTAGAATTATCGGAAGTTACTTCTTGGACTCAACTAAAAATTCTTCTGAAACAATTTTATGGCCAGACGAAACATTTAGTTCAGACCCATGAAGAACTTGAAACAATTAGACAAGCTCCTCATGAAAGCGTTACTGATTTTTTCAAACGTTTAGAAAAAATTAAAAACGAATGTATTCAATCTGAAATTATAAATTGTTCTCATCCTGACGAACTTCCTGGACTTAAAAAATCAATTCAACAAACAGCTCTTAGAAGATTCATAATTCATTCCAAACCAGAAATTAGTCAAATGCTTAGAGCGAGAAATATAGGTGATTTGAATGAAGCTTATTCAATTGCTCTTCAAGAGGAAAAAATTATCAACTATACTAAATCTAAATCTTATTCTATGAATCGTATGTCAAATCAAAGAACCTCCTTCGAAAATAATCAAAGAAACTCTTATTCTAACAATCAAAGAACCTCCTTCGAAAATAATCAAAGAAATTCTTATCCTAACAATCAAAGAACCTCCTTTCAAAATAATCAAAGGAATGGCACAAGTAATAATTTTCAGAACCATAATCGTAATTATAATACTCGACCTCCTAATCCTTCGAATGACAGATATAATTTCACAAGAAATAATCCAATTGCTATAAATCAACCTTCAACTTCCAGACAAAACAGTCCTTTTAATTATTCTTTAAATCCTAATTCTCAAACCTTCAAGTTTTGCAAGTATTGCAAAAAGTCAGGACACATTATATCAGAATGCAGGAAGCGAGAATTTAATAATTCTAAAATAAATCATTTAAACGGGAAAACGTCGGACCTGAGGAATGCCCAGGATTTCGACGAACTTATTCAGAAGGCATTCAATTAAATTCGAAAGGACTTAGCAATCAGAATAAATCTAATACCTTTTACGACAAATTGAAATTTCTAAGATTCAAAAGCCCCAATTCTCCTAAAAAATATGTAACCCTTCTGGTTGATACCGGAGCGGCCTGTTCTATTTTAAAACATGATGCACTCATTCCTAGCCAAACTCATCTTGACAAAAACGATATTATTTTATTAAATGGAATAAATCCAAATATGCCTATCAGTACCCTTGGAACAACGGAAATATCCCTGTCAGCATTCTCCTTGAAACTTGTTCATAAATTCAATGTTATAAACGCTGCAAAAATTCAGACTGACTTCGACGGATTGCTTGGTAACGATTTCTTCCAAGAACAAAAAGCTATTCTTAATTATGCAGACCAAGTAGTCATTATAAACGGACACTCTATACATTTCAACAACGAAATCAAAGACGATAAAATAATCATACCTCCTCGCTGTGAAGTTATTGCTGAAGTCAATATTCTTGGTAACTTACGAGAGGGACTCGTTGAGAAATTAAATATATGTGATAACGTTCTCATTCCTAACACTCTTGTTACAAATAATAATTCAAAAGCTCGTGTTCCAATTCTCAATTTAAATTCCAAAGAGGTCATTATAAACAGACCATCATTGCAAATTATCGGATTCCTACCAGAACAGTCTATTTATTTAAATCTTCCAATGAACACTAATCGAAATCAATTTGAAAAAGGCAAAAATCAAAGAAACAAAATTCTAGAAGAAAATCTTCGCCTAAATCATTTGAATGAAGAAGAAAAAACGTCAATTCTCAAAATTTGTAGAAAATATTCAAATCTATTCTATTTGCCAGGTGATTCTTTAAATTCAACACCTACGATGAAACATGAAATTCCAACATCAACGAATAATCCAATTTCTTCAAAAATTTATCGATTACCAAAAATTCATGAAAAAGAAGCCAACTCTCAAATTCAGAAAATGCTCGATCAAAATATTATAAGACCATCAAAATCCCCATGGAATTCACCAATTTGGATAGTTCCTAAGAAAAAGGACGCATCAGGCCAACAAAAATGGAGATTAGTTTGCGATTTCAGAAAACTTAATGAAATTACTATAAGTGATAGTTATCCACTTCCTAACATTGAAAATATATTAGATCAATTAGGCAATGCATTTTATTTTTCTACTCTAGACCTCGCATCAGGTTTTTATCAAGTTGAATTAGAAGAAAAAGATAAATTCAAAACGGTTATAGCAACGCCATCAGGACTTTATGAATTTAACAGAATGCCTATGGGACTCAAAAATAGTCCTAGTCGTTTAGCAAGACTTATGAACATTGTGCTTTCCGGCCTTCAAGGTACTAAATGTTTTTGTTATATTGATGATATAGTTGTTTATGGATCCTCCTTAGAAGATCACAATTCAAAATTAGAAGAGGTGTTTCATCAATTACAGATTCACAATCTTCAACTACAGCCGGATAAATGCGAATTCCTTTGTCGAGAAATAACATATTTGGGACATCATGTATCAGAAGCAGGTGTTAAACCTGATCCAAACAAAATCGAAGTCATTAAGAATATTCAAGTTCCAAAAAACTCAAAACAATTGAAGTCATTTCTAGGCCTTATCGGTTATTATCGCAAATTTATTGAAAATTTCTCAGCCATCGCAAAACCATTGCATAATCTACTGAAGAAAAATCAGAAATTTGAATGGACGGAAGAATGCCAACGATCTTTTAAAAAATTCCTAGAAATTTTAACAAGTGAACCAATTCTCAAATTCCCTAATTTTTCCGAAACCTTTATATTAACAACGGATGCTTCAAACGATGCTATAGGCGCAGTTCTTTCACAAGGACCTATAGGAAAAGATCTACCTATTAGTTATTATTCTAAAACTCTAACCAAATGTGAGAAAAACTATTCCACAACTGAAAAGGAATTGTTAGCTATCGTTGAATCTTGCAAACACTATAGACCTTATCTTTATGGACAAAAATTCATTATTTGTACAGACCATAAACCTTTAGTTTGGTTAAAAAATTGTAAAGAGCCTTCGAGTCGTTTATTAAGATGGAGATTAAAACTAATGGATTATGATTACGAAATTCTCTATAAGAAAGGAAAACTAAATCAGAATGCAGATGCTTTAAGTCGCTTAATTCAGGAAAATACTGAAGAAAAATCCTTCGACAGTTTCTTAAATAAATTTGAATCTAAGAACATAAAAAATTCCTCAAATATTCTGGAAAAACCAGGAGATTTATTTGAAGCACCAAGTAATCACTCTCTTGTACACTGCGATTCAAAGGATTTCCAAATGAGTAGCGGAATTGCTTTAAAATTCAGAGATAAATTTGGACAAATAGATAAATTGAAATCTCAAAATAAATCTGTAGGACAAGTAGCTTATATCACTCATCAAAATCGAAGAATTTATTACCTCATTACTAAAGCTTTGTTTTTCGAAAAACCTAAGTATGAGACGGTTTTTGAAACTTTAATGAATCTCAAAATCCTATGCGAACAAAACAATGAATCACATTTAGCTTTTCCTCGTATAGCATGTGGCCTAGACCAGCTTCATTGGCCAAAAATTCTTGACATGATTAAATATGTTTTCCATGATTCCGAGATTAATATAACTATATTCAGATTGCCTGCTAAACAGAAGCAAAGAATGGTTTATTCAATTAATGAAGAAGAATTGACTTTTGAATATTTCAAAGGCTTCCATCAGAGAGAAGTAAGAATTCCTAAACCTAAAATTGTTAACACTCCAATTTCAAGTGTAAAAACATTAATAATTCCAATGTCCTGCGACTACTCTATTTCGAACGAATTTCTCGATTACATGAAAACCTATTTCCCAGACCTACCAGAAAACCCTGTAGTGTCTGATATTGTAGCGAAAAAAACGAACCAACAATCAGTTTTTATTCTCTTCCTCAAAGAATGTTATGATCAATCAGTGACCTATGAAGATTTATTCGCAACTCTTTCTAATTTGAGAACGATACTCAAATTCAATAATATTGTAAAATTCTCAATCCCAAATATAGCTTTAGCTAAAAATAACACAATAATTCGAGAAGATACATTCTTCAGTCTTCTTTATTTTCTATTTCGAGATTTTGATTATGAAATCCTAAGTAATGAGCGTATCATTGTAAGTGATGAAAATTTAATAAAGAAAATATTATATGAAAATCATGATTCACCACTAGCGGGACACCAAGGATTTGAAAGAACCTATGAAAAAATAAAACAATTATATTCCTGGAATAATATGAAAGATCATATTCGAAAATATATAAGGAAATGTAAAATTTGCCAAAAATCTAAAACTGATTTCAAACACAATAAAAGTCCCATGATCATCACAACTACCTCTTTCAAATATTGTGAACAAATTGCTTTAGATATTGTTGGTCCTCTACCTATAACAAAAAGTAATAATCGTTTTATTTTGACCATTCAAGACGACCTTACGAAATTCATTCAAGCATACGCTCTGAACGTACACGACGCACAAACTGTAGCAATTCATTTTATTAAATTCTGTACACAATTCGGATTTCCAAATAGCATTCTTACAGACCAAGGTGTAGAATTCACATCAAAGGTATTTAAGGAGATAAACAAATTAATGTCGATTAAACACAAACAATCATCACCATATCATCCTCAAACACAAGGATCCCTAGAAAGAACACATCTCACACTCAAAGATTATTTCAAATGCTATATCAATAAAGATCTCAATAACTGGGATAAATTTTTAAACTTTGCAACGTTTAGTTATAATACATCAATTCATAAATCCACTCAAAAAACTCCATATGAGTTAGTCTTTGGTCAAAGAGCTCGAATTCCATCTCAAATAAATAATCCTAAACCGCTTGCTAATTATTCAGAACTAGCTGACGATATCGTAAATAAATTGAAGATTTTAAGAGAAACTGCTCGTGAAAATATTATGAAATCCAAAACCAGATCTAAAGAATATTTTGATAAAACTCACAACAGAACATATAGGTTTAATGAAGGTGATCTTGTACTCCTATATGACTGTCAATCAAAAGCGAAAAATAAAAAACTCGCACCAAACTACAAAGGTCCTTATAAGATAGAACAAATACACAATAATCACACTGCAACCTTAAGAATAAGTCCTTCGAAACTAAAAACCTATCATTTCAATAAATTAAAACCTTATGTTGTTGCAGATGATGACGAAAATAATTGTTCTCCTCCAGTTATTCACATTCCAATTAAGTTATGTAAAAACAAAAGTTAAAATCATAAGGGAAACTTATAAAATTATAGCTCATCAGGTAAATATAAGTTCTACTTATAACGTTATAACTTAAACGTGGTCTTATTAAGGGTATTGGAACAGCCATTAAATGGTTAGCTGGTAACCCCGACGCTGAAGACGCTCAATTTTATTCGGATGCAATAAATTCAATAAGGAATAATGAGAAACAAACAAAATTCTTAATGCAGCAGCAAGTGTCAATCCTCTCATCTACTATTTCGAATTTCAATAATTCTTTTTTCAAAATGAATGAAAACATAGGAGTCTTAAATAAGAATTTGAAGGAATTTAACCACTTTGCAAGGGATCTGAATAATATTCAACATGCATATGAAATTGAATCTCAGATATCAAATCATCTCATATTGCTCATTGAAATGACTGATGAAATTTTATTTAATTTGCAAAATTACGTGAACGATGTTTCATTAATACAACATGGAATAATAAATTATAGACTTTTACCTCCAGAGGCTCTCTATCAAGAACTCTCAAAAATTTCAATTAATATCTCACTTCCTATTCCTTTAAACATTGAAAACATTTATTACTATTATAGAATCATGAATTTGAAATCTTTCATAAAAGATAATCTCTTGACGATCGCATTAGAAATACCTATTGCTTCATCCCAAAGCCTTGATCTTTATCACATGTTTTCCTTACCACATCCTCACAATGAAGACAACAGTTTATTCTCCTATATTGAACCATCCAAATCCTACTTATTGATTTCACCTTTGAGAACAATTTATCTGTTGGCCGATAAGTTAGAAAATTGCATGGAATATCATCCAAGGGAATGGATTTGTAAAGAGATGCCAACCCTGAAGAAAGCTGACTCCTCCTGTGAAGTTCAATTGCTGATGAAAATCACCAACGAAATCCCCAGCTCCTGCATAAAAAGAAGCTTCATCGCTGATGTTGAAATATGGCACAAGATGGACGAAAATGAATGGTTGTACTCCCTTTCCAACCCAACTCGAATCTCTATCATCTGTGACGAAGAATCCTTGAAGCAAGAAATACTCGAAAGAATAGTTATTCTAAAGCTCAAACCACACTGCAAGGCATTCACTGATCAAACAAGTCTGGAAGCCAGTTCAGTAATGATGTCTCTCAACTCAAGCTATGAAATCCCATCCACAAACTTAATCGAGGATGAATGTTGCCAAAAATTGAAAAGAAATCTCACGATACAAGCCATCCACATGGAACCAATTAAGTTCACACATGTCAATTTACATGAACTCCAATATGCTCAACAGAAGCTAACTGACTTCGATGAACAACTTCAACAGCAACTAAATAAGCCATTCATCATTCAACATTCTTCTTGGGTAACAACAGCCTTGTCAATTACATGTGGTGCTGTCTCCCTCATCTTTCTCTACAATCTGATGAAATGGTGTGGATGTTTCCAAATACTCCGAAGATTCCTCTGTTGTACCAAAGAACCAAGATCTATTGAAGCGGGTCCATGCTTCCAAATCTTCAACCAATGTCACAGAAGACCAATCCAACAGCCGATCCAGGTGCACTATGACGCAGAGCTCCAACGTCTCAACTACCCAGGTCCATCCGATCCAGAAGTCCGAATATCAAGACCAGAAGACACATCCAGTAGTGGGTCCAAAACTCAGAAAAGAACAAACAAGTCTTTGAAAATCAATCCTCATTAATTTTTGATATTTTACTTTCATTATTTTCCAACCTTTCTCAAATCCAGCTTTTGCAATTTTTCTATATATAAATGATTATACTCATGGTGAATTCCTCATTTTGTGTCATATATGTAACCATGATATCTTTTGATTTTATTCAAATATTTTTTGTTATATCCAATATATTCACTTTTTTATCTTGAAATTGATAATTCTAAATATATTAAAGCATGATATATTTCTTGAATTCAAGTACTTCATATGTAAGGTGCCATACTGCTTCAGAATCCATATTTTAAAGCTATTTTCTACATTTTTAAGATTTTTGTTTTTTTTTAAAATACAACAAAAATCTTCTTTAAGGGGGGAGATGTTGTCAGTCTGTAGACACAAGCCCCAGTGTTAAGTATTTGTGCTTAAGTCAGCATTTTCATTGTCTTTATAAGGAGCAGTACGACGCCCACAGTTCAGTTCTGAAAGATTTGCCGTGACATTAAGTTCTGAAAGATTTGCCGTGACATTAAGTTCTGAGAGATTCGCCGTGACATTCAGTTCTGATCGATTTGCCTTAAGTTCTATTTCGTATCGTTATTTTCCGTCGTTGTGCCTTTCCAAAGAAACAATAAATCTAGTGAAATATATCGAGTTTTCCTATATCCTACGTAACTTAGTCAATTAAAGGTTTATCGGAACTTTACCTATAAAGTTGCCCTGGTGACAGCGATACTGCTTTAGTTTTTAAAAACTAGTGTGTTTCCGAGAGGAATACAACAATATTTTCCAACCATTTCTAAATTCAAAAACGAAAGTATTCGTTTTATCGTATTGTGACGAGGTGAACTTCGTTACCGTAATCAACCTGTATCATTTTCAACAATTTTGAATTCAAACATAAAATTATTTCGAGTTTCATATCGTGAAAATCTAAGAAGCCAATTTCAGATTCCTACCTATGTAGAAAAACTTACGTTCACCGTAGTCGGCGAAGTTATCTGTACCATATGTGTTTTTTGTGCAGAGCGGCAGTTGTTTTCACGATATCCGAGACTCGAAATATTCTCCCTCCAACCGACCTTATAAATTCGGCAGTTTTCAGGCGGACAGTCAGTTCTCCGATAGTTTTTCGAGTTTTTCATTTTTCCGAGAGTCAGTTATTCGAGTTTTCAGTTTTGAGTTTTCATTTTTCCGATAGTCAGTTTTCAGAGTTCTCAATTTTTTCGAGTTTTCGGCTTATAGAGTTTCGAATTTTCCGATAGTCAAGTTTTGAGTTTTCAGCTTTCCGAGTTTTTAGTTTTCCGACGACGGGGTTTCAGTTCCGAAAGTTTTTTTTGAGTCGGTAGTACCGAAGAGTTTTGTGCTGGTTCAACTCCTTATATTCGGTGTTTCCAACGAACGAGATAGGACTCAAGTGTTGTGTCGAAACCAGAAATCCGCAGGATTGGTAAGACCCATTTTATTCACCTGTCTACGTAGCCGGCAAGTTTTCCTGTACTGTTCGACGGGGGGGCGATATCCGGAATTTATACTCATCATTATTGTGTTTTTAACATTTCTTCGCGTGGCCTACGTTTGTGTCCCGGTGGTAGAGGTATCATTGAGTTGATACTCTTTCACCCCTCAGGTAGAGTCGGTCTAGGGTTCCTTGCTTGTGGCTCTCCTTCGCGGGAACACTGAACAGACTCTTCGATCTTGAGGAAAAGGGGCCGGTGTCCTCATTTCCGGGGGCGGTTACCTTCTTGCCAGATATACACATCTTCTGTTCCCCAACTCGTTTTGGCGGGTGCGCCAATACAATCTAAACCTAGGTTACTGTTACTCAGTATTTATTCGCGTGGTCTACGTTTAGGCCCCGGTGGTAGAGGTATCATTGAGTTGATACTCTTTCACCCCTCAGGTAGAGTCGGTCTAGGGTTCCTTGCTTGTGGCTCTCCTTCGCGGGAACACTGAGCAGACTCTTCAACCTTGAGGAAAGGGGTGAATTGTCCTATATTTCCCCAGTGTAGCTGTCATCTGGCCAGCGAATTTCGCAACGTTTGTTCGGACTCCATTTTGTCAGGCGCGCCGACGTGCGCAGTCCTGGTTTTCTTTGCGCCTGTCTGGGGGATATTGGACAGGACTCTTCGAGTCAAGGGGGAGGGGACAGTAGATCGCGTGCGCGCGCAGGACAGGATCACTTGTTGACGGGTAGACAGCGTGTACCGCCTTTCACCCGCTACATCGTATGCTTTTCACTGGTAATCAAAATAATTCGGTTACTGGCTGTCGCTCTCTTACTAAACTGCTTTCAAACCACGCATTTTAACCGCTTTATATACGCCGCCCGCTCACCTCGCTTCATTTTATTCCGTCCGTCATTTCTGTTGAATTTCCTTTGCAACTTTTTTGTGTATATTGTTAACACTGCTGCTTTTTACCTCATTCGTTTCATTGTAGCATTACAGCATTGCGTGTGGCATTAAAGTATTTGTATTTAATGATATATTGTGTCTCGTCGAAGTGCGTTTTATTTATATAGCTCAAAGTCGCTCCTCTTCAGTGGAAGAAATAACAACATATCAATCGCTGCCACCCCAGATTGAATCGAACCTCGTCTCCAACTGTAGAAAAGCTACCCAGGTGGACAACTGTGAGCGACGTAAGGAATTGCGACCTTATAAAACCCATCGCAATTGGCGCCCGAGTAAGCTTGGAAAGGTAGTGGTAGGTGTAAGTCGCAACCAGGAGAATAACGCCGTCACAGTGGCAGATAATTTTTCTTGCGTTTGTCCGATGGTATCTCGAGTCCACGTTCAGTAATCAGCGGTATTCCTCAATTATCAGTTTTGGGGCCGATTCTGTTATAAACGGCAGATTTACCAATTCTTGTGGAGTCTTCCTATTCTAAGTTCGCGGAAGACTTTTAACTTTACAATGACGCAGAAAATTTTTCATCAATTTTACATCGTGATCTGGACGTGGTTTCCCAGTGGTGCGAGGACTATAGCTGTGCTATAGCTGCCCCCTCCGAACTTGTCCAAGACAGGGTCGCGAAATCCGCATGTCTCTATCTGCAATAATAGCTGAGATACAGAGCAGTCCCACCCAATTTGGTACATAGTGTACTTTGCTTCTTATCGGAAAGAAGAACTGAAGAAATTTTTACAGGTTGTATGGGAAAATATTGTCTCCATCTAAACACCCAGATGACTATAGAAACCCGAATCCTTCGTCTTTCCAGGGCTCGTGTCTAGGCGACCCCAGATATCTATCTAGCAAGCAAAGGCTTCGAGTGACGAGCAATTGAGAGAACGTCGTGCTGATTATGGCTTTATTGACCCCTCGAGTCCTTGGACACGGGGCAGACTCAAAGAATACTGTTAGCACCACATGCAAGTTAGCACCGCTAGAGCTAGAACGAACCGGAGTGAATATGGCTTACCTTGACTTTCCCTTGAGACTGAAACAAGACCAAAGCTGAAAGTTAAAACTCCATCCAGAGTACTAGAATTTTATTCTGAACCTTAAATCTTCGGATGGGATGACCCAATGATTAATATTAGTACTTAGTACTACGGCGGTACCGAACTCTCATAGCTCTATTCTCGAAAAAGCGTAGGGGCATTGGCTTCGTACCTGTAACTTGTAAAGGAGGGAGCCCTGGACGCCCGCAGGGAGGGGCCAGGGGGGCCGTGGTTCCCCCTGAGATTTTGATCCGCTTCTTGTTTTCGAGCAAAACCGAATACTGATTCCGTCTGCGCCTCATCAAATCATTATTTGGCTCCCCCTGAGAAAAAATTCTGCGGGCGCCCATGGAGGGAGTAGAGAATCGTCTAAGGCCCCCTGTGGATCTACCCACTACCCTAGTTCCGTAACCAAAACATGGGGACATACGGAAAGGGGAGTCAAACAGTAAACAGTCCCTCCTTACAACGAAAGCTGCGTACTAGATGACTTCTACTGGCGACAAGCAAGCTGTAAACTCACATCCCAGGATTATCATTAATAATCAATATTAATACATGGTCCAAGAGCTAGTGAACCTGTAATGGACACCCCTATATGGGCATTGTCCTCTTCGTATAAAAAGTGACTTTGTTCATAAGGGATTGTCTAGATCAAGGCTGTCCAACGCGAGGCCCGCAGGCCGCATGCGGCCCGCTACCTAATATTTTATGGCCCGCAGAGGGCAGAGGGGCGCTATAAATCGCCAAAGCGGAAAAACCTCTTACTGATGGATTGTGCCATCAAAATGGCGTAACAGTTTAGTGAAACAAAAATGTCGATAAATTCGAAGTAGTCTCTATATCACATCAAACGATTGCAAGACGAGTAGACCATATTGATCAATATAGGTATATCTAAAAAAACTGTTTAACTCAGTTGAAAAGTGTTAGTATTTTTCGTTATCCTTAGTTGAAAGTATTGATCTATCGGATATCATCAGCCAGGTTGTAATTTTTGTCAGAAACGTTCATAGGAGATGCTTGATTTTGAATGGTACAACCAAGGGTACGGATTTTGAAGCTATGAATAAGGTGCTATCGGACCACGGAGTGTCCATGAACGTTCCTATATTGTCACTGATGGAGCCAGAGCTATGACAGGAACTGAAATCGGATTTGCAAGACTCTCGAAATAAAACCACATAAACAGTAAACAGTCTTGTAATACATTGTATTGTTCACCAAGAGGCGCAATGTGGAAAATTGTCAAATCAAATGGATGTCATGAAAGTAGTTGTTGAAATAACTAAACTAACATTATGCGAGAGGGCAATCGTTCTTTGAAAATTTTGAGATTTTCGAGCCGAAGCAGAAGTTACATATGGCGAACTGTTACTTCACACCACCATTCTATGAAGAAATGAATATTTTATTTAAAGAAGTTTCATATCAACTTCGGATGAAATGCATCGAAAATACTGCAGAAGGAGTCTAAAAAAGGTTCAGCGAATTTCAAAACATTGTAAGAAAAGTTTTTGCTCAGCCCTTTCAGAATGTAAGAAGAGCACACCTCCAACTGGAATCGAAACTTAAGGCTAACAGTGGGTTTAATGATGGGAAGCACATATCTGAAAAAGCAGCATTAAGCTGCAAATTTTTTTAATCTGGCTTCCGCACCGGAATTTTTCAAAATGTGGCCCTTGAGGTACGTGAAGTTGGACAGCCCTGGTCTAGATGTTAAGGGGGTTGACAAATGAGAGCGGCTTCACGTCAACCTAACAACAAAATTTGGGCTCTCTCCACCTCGGAGAGAGGGTGGATACGGCCTTCTGCAGAATTGAGAAGGTCTTGGTGTTATTTTTCTTCTAGAGGGTTCTGAGTTTTAGGGATAATTGAAACCAGTGAAGTAACTTAACAAAAATCTATTTTCCAAAATACCAACAAAAAGATAATGAAATAACTAATTAATCCCTACGTGTGTACCTCAGACTGTTTAAAAAAAAATTATAAAGAAACTATACTGAATTCTCCCTTAGGAAACCAATTTGCTTTTCACCTCTGGTGGGTGGGCGTCTCCAACCTTACATTTTTGGGTAGTACCAATCAGATGTGTTGAAATCAAAAATTATTTTTTCTCCTTCTCAAAATTAGGCGTGTCCGGACCATGACTAATTTCTCAATTTTGCAATTCAGCAAAGATTTTCCATCTCACGACCCCTCTTGCTAATTTGGCGTATTCGTGGCTTGAGAACTATTATATTAACGGACTAATGGCGTGAAAAATACTCTTATCTCCAGACGGCGGGTAATTAAATCTCCGCTAACTCTTTGAGATTCGGGTGTCAACTCTCAACCAAGTGAATTGGGCAGTTATTAATTCTCAACTTTCTTGCCTTCAGTTTAACATAAACTGATAAGCAAGTAACGTATTTCCTTCCACGCCAATTTCCAAATGCAACATTGTATTTGCCCTGAACCATTGAAGTTGAGAAATAATAAATCCCATGGTGTTTCACTAGCTTACACAGACTGATAAGCAAATAACGTATGGCCTTTCATAACAATTCCGATTGCAACATTGTATTTACGTTTATTTACAACTATGTGAATTGAAAAATCAATAATTCCCATGATTTACCACAAACCCTCCGAGTAACGGTTTGTCTATAAGGCTAGAAATTCTTATAGTGGTAGTTCATAGCATGCTGTGGACGGAAATCATCGCCTGGCACCCCTCACCCCTGCATGTCATCAACCCCTATATCTTTGAAAGTGTAAAAAAAAGTGAAAAAGTAAACTTTTGTTCCTGTAAGCTTGAAACTTTCATACGATTTTGTTCATTCATAGTAAATTTCAAAAAAAATTGACAGGCGATTTCGATGAGCACAAGTACCTGCCAGGCGACTCGAAAAGGGTGTAAAATATGAACAAAAATGGACTTTTTTTGTAACGCTGAAATTTATATATGTGTTCATCTGAGGGAATGAAATAATAAGTTTTATTATTAATCTTCATTATCCTGATACATATTAATATTATAAATGTGAATGTCCATGTGTTTGTTTATCCTCTATGGACTCTGGAACCATAGATGATCGATTTTGGTGAAACTTTCACTATAAGGCAGAGAATTTATTTTGGGAGGTTTTCATGTAGGGTTCATTCCTACATCAAGAAGAAATGAGAAAAAGATCGAGTTTTCATGAAAAAGTCGGTAATTAACCCGGTTTTTCAGGCCTTTACTGCCGACGCTGGGTAAACTATAAGAGATAGAGAAACATGGTCACAGACAACTTTGTAGTGCTCAAAAAGTTCGTAAAAGTCCGCGACCGCCTATGGACAACCCACGATATCCATTTTTAATATTTTCAGTTCAATTCTGAATAATGTTCAATTTCAAGAGAGCTCCCAATTGGCATGGAATGAATTCATATAAAAATGAATGTGATTGTTATCTGCGGCATTTATTACTGATGAAAAATGCTTTTTACAGAATAGTTTTCTAATGGATCCTTCAAAAGTTAACGCAGGTTCAACGAATGCGAATTTGAGCAAGAAATTATTGAATCTAAGCGATATAGCTTTGTCACGTGCCTGTCTCTCCTTCGATACGAAATTATGAATGTGGGGTTGCTTGCGGACCTATCAGTACCGTTTTAAATTGAAATATTACGCGAGCGGAGCCGGTTTGAGCTAGTAATACATATATATATATATATATATATATATATATATATATATATATATATATATATATATATATACAGTAGAACCCCGATTATCCGAGCCCGCTTTATCCGAGGTTGCGATTATCCGAGTCGCGTGGTTAGCACAGGATAGTTCAATTTCACACGGCCAAACTTTGCTAGCGCTGCAAGATGTCTGTTCTTGACATTTGTTAAAGAACATATTTACATACTTGTGTATTATTTACATATAATATATGTATTTACTCATCTATTCAGTAACTGTTTACGCAAATAAAACTCAATTTGATTAAAAATATCATATTTTTTCAGAGTTATTTAATAAAGTCCGTATTATCCGAGTTTTCGATTATCCGAGGTCGGCTCGGTCCACAATAGCTCGGATAATCGAGGTTCTACTGTATATATATATATATATATATAGATATATATATATATATATATATATATATATATATATATATATATATATTCTTTTGAATAAGAGAGCTAAAATAATACAATAAATGTTGAAACAAAAAGAACCTAAGCTGAGGTAAAAAAAAAGGAACGGGGTACCACAACATTCTTCGTATGATACTATAGTATCATACGATACTATAGTATCATACGATACTATCATCACCAGTATCATACGATACTATAGAGCCAGGGGAAAAAACCTCAGCCGAAAAAACCTGTCTCCCCGTATATGTAATACATATACAGTAGACGCTCGATAATCCGGCACCCGATTTTTTCCCTTCATACCGGATTATCGAATTTGTACAGGAAAAGAAAGCTAACCTCATATGATTTTCACCACTATCCAACTTTCGCAAAATTTGACTGCTATTTTGTCAAGGGACGTTGTGAAACAAGAGAAAACAAATACGCGACATCACTGTAGATGTTAGTTCCGGACTGCCGAGCGAGAGAAATTACTCGAACCGCTCGTTAGTCCGGCATTCAGCTGTATAAAATGCCGCATTATAGAGCGGGTTACCTGAGTCCCAAAGTGCCGGATTGGCGAGCGCCTACTGTATAGATACTGTAACTTATGAATGTTTTTATCGTCTGAAAATCATATAAAAAATTGAAAATTAATGGCGTGCAGACGGAATTGAATTCCGGAAAAATAACCTTCCCCCCTCCGAGGAGTTGTGGGACCTTGACGTGGTGGAGGGGCTCAGTAACCTTAATGATTCATAGAGCAATGCCGTCGGGAGTCTAAGACTCCCAGAAGGGACACCCATGTCGGTAAGGTCGATGATGAAGGGTGAAGCCAAGGACAACTCAAGAGGAGTAAACCTTAGAAAATCCGGAACCCAAGATGTCATTCGAACCGTGTCGACGGGTGAATGGCTCACCGTGACTGAGTCGCGAACGGCGTCCTCTGGAAACTTGGCGCATCCAGTTGAATATAGCCTTGCTGCGGTAAGGGAGCACTGCCGTAGTGGACCTCCATTCTTCCCTACTCGTGGGAACAACATGAACAGTTTTTCTCTATCAAATTCAAGTGATGGAAGGACACTTAAAAACTTTCCAAACGCCGGCTCCGAGACGGTGGAAGCAATTCCCCGGTTCCTGTTGGTCAAGCCCGCCGAAGACGGCGTGGAAAATTTTGATAAAATTAGCCCATTCCTTATTTCAAAAGCATTGTATGGCCTTATTGGTGAAGTTCATTCTGTAAATAAAACTAAAAATGGCTTACTAGTACGAACCAAGACTGAGAAACAAACAAAAAGACTACTTGAGGTCACAAGATTCGTAGACAGAGATGTGAAAGTTGATGCTCACCCTTCACTAAATACATCGAAAGGAGTGATTTACTGTAGAGATTTGATGAATTGTAGTGTTGAAGAGATATTAGAAGAACTTAAACCAAGCAAAGTAATTGCAGTTAGACGTCTCAAAAGTAGGAGAGATGGTAAGATTGAAGACACCCCTAGTCACGTACTCACTTTCAATACAACCACACTCCCATCTTCTATTAATGTTGCATTTTATAAATTACAAGTCAGAGCATACATTCCCCCACCTATTCGTTGTTTCAACTGTCAACTCTTTGGACATGTAGCTGAAAAATGTCAATCAACGAAAATCTGTCCTTGTGGTGAACCACCACATCCTGAATCTCCCTGCACAGAACCAAGAAAATGTGTCAATTGCGACGGCCCCCACTCTGCTGGATATAAGAACTGCCCTAAATATAAAACTGAGTGTGCTATACAAAAAGTGAAGACAATTGAAAGAATCTCTTATAGTGAAGCAAAGAAAAAAGTTGTAATCAATACACCAATACCCAATGTAAGTTATTCAGCCGCCACAAACTCAAAAACCGAAAAAACAAGTGAAATCGTAAAAGAACTATTGCCACACCTAGAAACAATGCTTAAAAACACAATTACCAATCTATGTTCATATAAGATAAACACTGGTGAGTTTGTCGTCCCAAGACTTCCGAGAGATAGATCCGAATCAGTGTCCACTGTCCAGTCAGGCGTATCTAAGAGAGGCTTAGATCAAATCGAATCGACATCTGAAGAAGAAACTAATAATTCTAATTTAAAAAAAAAAGAAACCTAAAAGTGGACAAAGGGGACGATCAAGAATTGAAAAAATAACCTAAACTACTGTGATATTTTGTGATAAAAATTTTACACCTCTACATTATATATTTCTATTTAATTCATTTATTTATTTATTTATTCAATTAATTTATTATTCTATTATCCTATTAGTTCAATTAATCGGTCCATTCAATCCATAAAAATAATCCAATTTTAATATAATCTCTTTCCAATGAACACATTTATACAATGGAATTGTAATGGCTGTATTGCACATATTAGTGAACTTCAATTAATGATCCGAGAATTCGAACCTTTTGGGATTGCACTACAAGAGACAAGATTCAAGTCTGAAGATAATTTTACGCTCCAAGGTTTTCAAATCTTCCGCCAGGATTACGGCCCAACAAGAAGAGCCTGTGGAGGTGTTGGAATATTTCTGAGAGAATCAATTAATGCCACGGTCATACAACTGAATACGGAGATCCAAGCAATCGCTGTGAAAGTTGTTACACCTATTCGCTTCACACTTTGTAATATTTATCTCCCTAATGGTAACTGGACATATCCACAATTGGTTCACCTGATAAGTCAACTTCCTCCACCATTACTCATAGTAGGAGATTTTAACGCCCACTCCAACTTATGGGGAAGTCAAACTACTAATGAAAGAGGTCGGAGAATTGAATCCTTGTTGGAAGATCTTAACCTGTTTCTGATGAATACGGGAGAACCAACCTTTTTTAACGCTCGTTCAAATAACTTCTCCCACATTGACCTCAGTTTTTGTTCTCCTGTTTTGGCCTCAAGACTCTCGTGGAAAGTACTGGATGATCTCCATTCAAGTGACCACTTTCCAATACATATATCTATATGGGACAGCCAGAGAATATTTAGCTACCCCAAGAAATGGAAAATCAAAGGAGCCGACTGGGAAAAATTCAGTGAGAATGTCCATCTCCGCAATCTTCCACCTGACATTGAAGAATCCACAAAAATCGTTACTCAAAGGATCTTGAATGCTGCACATCTAAGCATCCCCGAATCAAAATGCTCTCAACGAAGGAAATACGTACCTTGGTGGAATAACGATATTCGAGAAGCCATCATGAAAAGGAAGAAAACACTACGAAAATTTAAAAGAAACCCCACTTTGGAAAATTTAATTTCTTTCAAAAGACAACGCGCTCTAACTCGTAGAATCATCATTGAGGCCAAGAAAAAAAGCTGGGAGGAGTATGTTTCATCAATGAAAGCTCAGACGAGCATTACAGAAGTATGGAAGAAAATCAAAAGCATATCAGGAAAGAGCAACCTCACAGTCCCAGAAGCTCTCCTTACGAACAATGATGATGTTGCTACTGACCCTGAAGAAATTCTGGAAATCTTCGCAGATCACTTCGAAAAAGTAAGTGGTAGTCTCAACTATGAGCAGACATTTTTAGCCACTAAAGATTATGAAGAGAAAGAATCACTGAAGTTCGAATCCGTAGATGAGTTTGACTATAACACTCCATTTAATATCAGAGAACTTGAAAACGCCCTCAGTACCTGCAAAGATTCCGCCCCTGGACATGACACCATACACTATGCTATGGTCTTCCACCTATCAACCAATGATAAATCTGAATTACTCCAACTCTATAACAGAATCTGGAGAAATGGTTCGTTGCCAGGAAGCTGGAAAATGGCTGTCATAATACCCATCTTGAAGAGCGGATGTAATCCTCTGAAACCATCAAGTTACCGACCTATTTCATTAACATGCTGTTTGAGTAAAATCTTTGAAAAAATGATCAATGCTAGACTAACATGGTACTTGGAGTCAAACTCACTACTGTCGGAGGTACAGATGGGCTGTCGCCGGCAACGTTCAGCTATTGATGGTCTTGTTCGCCTGGAAAATGATGTCAGAGAAGCTTTCTTGAATAGAGAACACTTGATGGCGGTGATCTTCGACTTGGAGAAAGCATATGATACGACCTGGAGATATGCTATCCTCAAACAACTATATCAGTGGGGTCTCCGGGGTCGACTACCGCTTGTTATTCGGAGTTTCCTTGAACATCGCTCCTTCCGGATTCGATTGGGGAATGACCAATCCACCGTGAGAATCTTAGAAAATGGTATACCCCAGGGTTCAGTTTTGAGTGTCACATTGTTCGCTGTTGCCATAGAGTCTATAATAAAAGGTCTCCCAGAGAACATAAGTGAAATCCTATATGTGGATGACTTAACTATTTACATGAAACATAAAGATATTGAATACCTCAAAAACTGTTTACAGGAAGCAACCGATCTAGTGAATGGCATAGCAAAGTCTAGAGGTTTCAAGTTTTCTACAACTAAGACTAACCTAATTCATTTTAGCCGTCTCCGCTCTGAACATCCCACCCCAAAAATATACATGAACAACCAAGAGATAAGCGTGAAGGAATCTACAAAACTTCTGGGTGTAATCTTTGATAAGGGTCTCTATTGGAAAGAACATATAAATTATGTAAATTTAAAATGTCAAAAAGCCATGAATACTATCAGATGTGTTGCTAATATAAGGTGGGGTGCCGATAGGGAAGTCCTGTTGAAGATGTATGTAAGCCTAATTCAATCTCGAATAGACTACGGCAGCGTAGTTTATGGCTCTGCGAGAAAATCTAAACTCCAAATTTTAGATAGATTGCAGTCATCTGCCCTGAGACTAGTTACTGGAGCCTTTCGAACCAGCCCAATTGCAGCCTTACAAGTGGACACAAATGTAATGCCACTGAAATTACGCAGAGAGATGCAGAATTTATCCTACTTTTGTAAAATAGCATCAATCACAAGACACCCTAATCACACACTTCTCAACACCGACGATGAATTTCAGATGAGACCCTCCACAGCTAAACCATCCAGGTCGCGTTGTATAGACGCACTCCGAAAATGCAACCTTGAGGAAAAATTCAATGTTCTCTGTGAATTACCATCTGTTCCACCATGGCTGATCACCGAACCTACAGTGAATAAGAAACTTTCACATTGGAAAAAAGACGACACGGCGGCCTCCACTTACCAAACACTCTTCCTTGACGAACTCAATTCATATGAGGGTTGGGAAAAGATATACACTGACGGTTCTAAATCAGAAGGCGGTGTGGGTGCCGCATTTGTCCACCAGTCGACTTCACACTCCTGGTCTCTCGACGAAGCTTGCAGCATTTTCTACGCTGAGTTATATGCAATTTGGCAGGCACTGCTCTATGTAATGTTTTCTTCCTTCAAAAAAACTGTAATCTGTTCAGACTCCCTCAGTGCCATTACTTCTCTGGAGAACACATTCACCAACACAACTCAGATTAAGCGTATATTAGAGCTGAACAATCACCTCAATGCATGTGGAAAGATAGTACACTTTTTATGGATTCCTGGACATGTTGGAATCACTGGCAACGAGACTGCCGATGAATGTGCTAAAACCGCTGCGTCAAGACCACCAGATGCCAACATATACATACCTAAAGAGGATATGAAAAAGAAAATAAAAACACAAATTAATAACCTATGGCAAATCGAGTGGGACAACAATGGCGGTCATCTGAAATCTTACAAACCGAAGGTGGAGAAATGGACTTACCCGCACAATTTATCACGAAAAGAACAAGTGGTCCTCTGTCGTTTACGTTTGGGACATACTCATATCACGCACTCTTACTTGTTAATTGGGGGTTCTCGACCTAGATGCCAGTCGTGTCATGATAGACTCACAATCCAACATTTGTTTACCTGTAACGCTTATGCCAATTCAAGACACCGATTCCAATTAGACAACGTGAACCCACTACAAAATAACTTGAACTATATTCATTCCATATTAGCATTCATAAAAGAAATCAACTTTTTCGGGAAAATATAGAGCAGAAATATTGAATGATGGATTGTGATGATGATAATGGCTGAATGACCGTAGTAGTCGATGCCATAAACAAAAAAAAAAAAAAAAAAAAAAAAAAAATAACCTTCCCGAGCAGGACTTGAACCTGCGACCTCCGAATTACTAGTCCCTAGTCCGACGCACTACCAAATGTGCCAGGGTAATTCGCAGGTCGCAGGTTCAAGTCCTGTTCGGGAGGGTTATTTTTCCGGAATTAAATTCCTTCTGCAAGCAGTTCAGAAAAATTAATTTCTGAACTGTAATCTGTTGCAGTGGATTGGCAGGGTTTCAGATTAATAGTGAACCACAGAGAACATGCTGCCATCGTGCAGAGGATAACGACAGACAAGTTTCTCGGATGTTTGCCAACATCAGTGTTAACTTATTTCTCAATAATAATGTACCATAAATTATCAAGACAAAAAAAAGCAAGTGCACAGGGTGTGTCTTTGACTTGTACATACACACTGCGCAAAAAATTAACGCACATTATGGAAATCTCAAATTTATTCTACAACTGAAGGTGTTCTCAATGATAATTATTTTTATCAGAATTATGCATGCATATTTTATCCACTTTCAACGTTTTTCTTCAATACAGATGTTTTTTCCCAGCAGGAATAAAAAAGATGATATCAGATTTTGAATGAATTGGCTCCATTCTAAAATCAGTTGTTCTCGATCAATTCTAGTGATCAATAGTTTTTCTTTCGTTTGATTTTCTACACTCGATCGCGAAACACGCAATTTCACCCAAGAGGAATGTGCCCAAGCGGTAGTTTTGCGAGAAGAAGGGACATACACAAGAATTGCAGAAAGGTTTGGAATTTCCCATACAAGTGTGTCCAGAATGTTGCAGCGATTCAGGGAGACAGGTATGAATGTCCGAAGACCAGGACAGGGTAGACCACGGGTAACAACTGCCATTCAAGAACGTTACTTGAGAGTTTCTTCGTTGGGACAACGGTTTGCAACCGCTCGCCTCCTTCAAAATCAGCTTGAGCAGACTCATGGGGTGCAAATTAGCACTCAGACAATAAGAAATCGCCTCAGAGAATATGATTTAAGGCCCCGTGTCGCGGCAAGAGCTCTTACCCCAGCCCATCGAAGGGTGCGTTTGGATTTTTTGAGAGAGCATATCCATTGGGAAGAGGCCGATTGGGACAGACTTCTCTTCACAGATGAGTCTATATTCTGCCTCTACTATTGTGATCGACGTTCCCTTGTATACAGAAGACCACATGAAAGATATGCTCAGTGCCATTTCCTGAATACTACTGGTTTCGGGGGAGGATCGATTATGGTATGGGGTGGAATATCTGCTCGCACAGACCTAGTGGTCGTTGATAATGGAGCTATGAATGCTGATAAGTATATAAGGAACATTCTTGAAGAACATGTATTGCCATTTGCCCCATACATTGGTGAAAATTTCATTTTTATGGACGATAATGCCAGACCCCATCGTGCGCGAATCGTTCAGGAGTACCCTGAAGAGGTTGAAGTCTCTCGAATGGAATGGCCAGCAAGAAGTCCAGATCTCAATTTGATTGAGCAGGCTTGGGACAACCTCAATAGAAGGCTGAGAAGTTCAGAAAATCATCCATCCAGCTACTCTTAATGACTTAGGAATCCAACTCGGAGAAATCTGGGAAGGATTAGATCAGAACATTTTAAGATCACTAATTTTGAGTATGAACCGTCGTTGCCGAGCTGTTATTAACGCAAGGGGTGGAAATGCCAAGTATTAAATCACTTATCAGCATTTCAGTATTTTGAAAATTATTCATTTCTCTTCTTTCACATAAGATTCGGTGAAATCCTGATTTTTTCTTCCATTTAATGTGTCTTGTTTAGTTTAAAACCTTCCTGAGAGAACATAAAAAATAAGTTATTAAGTCAATGTAGAGTTAACTTTCATTAAAATTGAGATTTTCAGAATGTGCGTTAATTTTTTTGCGCAGTGTATTTTAACGGGAGATTCCTGAGGTCAAAAGAACCATATTTTGTCTCTACCATTTTTTCCGATTCGGCTCGGTTGGAAAGATACAGGCTGTTGAAAATGCATATAAAAATTTAATTTTCGAATATATCTCGTGAATGACTTTATCGAATGAAATGATTATCAGAATATAGATTTTCATTAATGTGGCAAATCTTTTACTAACATGTTATATTTTGTTCATTATGTCCAATATACAGGGTTGGGATAAAGTATGGAACCAAGTAAATATCTTTTAAACGAAAAGAACGATATTTATGAAAATTTGCAGATAAGTGCAATGGAACAAAACGCATCTGACGTAAATTTTTTCGATAATAATGTACTTCCGATTTAACCGGAAATGCCATCAACTTCTTTAATTTAAATGGGACACCCTATATATATTTTTACAGATTTTGAAAGAGCTTGTTATTTTGAATTCATACATACTGAGTTTAGTGTAAAAAAAAATTGTAAAAACGAGGAATATAGCACTTTAACCAACCTCCTTTGAGTTTTTTGCATTAGAACAAAAAACTATTTTTTATCGACGGAAACTTGAATGGTGACAAGTATTTGGATCTACTAAATAACAAAATTATTCCTGCACTTCAACAGAATGGGCAATTACCACGAGGAATAACTCACTGTTAGTAATACAATAGATGTACATTTCATTATTTTAGAATAATGAGAAACAAAATTACTTCAAATGTTCAAAATGCTCGCCGTTTACTTGCTGACAATATGCCATCCTATTAACAAATTCTTGAGTCACTCTTTCCAAGACTTCTCCACGTATTAGTTCACATTCATCAATAATTCTTTGTCTCAATTCCTGTAGGTTTGTTGGTCGTCTAACGTAAACACGTGATTTTAGATAACCCCAAAGAAAAAAATCTAACGGGCCTTAGCCCGTTCTCCGGATCTTAATCCGGAGAACGAGCAGGCCACTCTATGAATCCTCTACGTCCAATCCATCGATTTGGAAAATTCGCATCCAGAAAATCCCTAACCCGTCTATCATAGTGGGGAGGTGGTCCATCTTGTTGAATCCAAATATTTTGTGGTAATTGCCCATTCTGTTAAAGTGCAGGAATAATTTTGTTATTTAGTAGATCCAAATACTTGTCACCATTCAAGTTTCCGTCGATAAAAAAT
Organism: Hippodamia convergens; assembly: GCA_038502775.1. NCBI lineage: Eukaryota > Metazoa > Arthropoda > Insecta > Coleoptera > Coccinellidae > Hippodamia > Hippodamia convergens. The sequence continues at coordinate 37,799,276 of CM076610.1, forward strand.
AGTTTTTTGTTCTAATGCCAAAAACTCAAAGGAGGTTGGTTAAAGTGCTATATTCCTCGTTTTTACAAATTTTACACTAAACTCAGTATGTATGAATTCAAAATAACAAGCTCTTTCAAAATCTGTAAAAATATATAGGGTGTCCCATTTAAATTAAAGAAGTTGATGGCATGTCCGGTTAAACCAGAAGTATATTATTATCAAAAAAATGTACATCAGATGCGTTTTGTTCAATTGCACTTACCTGCAAATTTTCATAAATATCGTTCTTTTCATATAAAAGATATTTACTTGGTTCCATACTTTATCCCAACCCTGTATACCAATACATTCCAAATTATATCAAAAATTCTATGGTCCCTACTTTTGAAAATAAGTTAGATGCTATTTAATAAATATTTGGCCATTTTGGAAAAAAAAAAGTATTCTTCATGAACGTGAAATGCGCATTTTTCGAGTAATTGATGATTTAAAAAAATCTATATCAGCGAAATTGATAAAATTGGTTCCTTTGCCTGGACGCAACTTTGATCAAAAAATTTAGAGGATTGAATTTCTGATACATTTTCTTGAAGGTTTAGTTAGTAGATTTAACGCTCAGAAAAGCTTTAGTGTCATGTTTCCAGGGGGAAGCATAGCTCATTATGAAAGTTTAAAATGGCCAGATCTTTTTATATACGCTGAATCGGAAAAAATGGTATACGAAAAAAGTATTTCTTTTGACCTGAAGAATCTATGGTTTAAATATATGTACAAGTCAAAGACTCACTCTGTATAATTTCCTCCTTTTTTATCTTTCTGTCTGTCACAAATTCAAACAAAACTGCTGTTTTCAATATCAGTGTTAACTTATTTCTCAATAATAATGTATTATAAATTGTCAAGACAAAAAGAAGCAAGTGCACAGGGTGTATAATTTCCTCCTTCTTTATTTGGGTTTTATTTTTCTGTCACAAATTAAATTCGAACAAAACTGCTGTTTTCCTTTCAATCACCTAGTACCAATGCAGTAAAATAAAAGTAATATTAATATGAATCGTTATATTCTGAATGCTGCCTCTAAAGTGGCTTCTGCACTTTGGGTTACTCAGGAGCATTGCTCTATGGATAATAGAGAACATCGGATCAGCTTAACCTGGATTGATAATAGTCTCTCACTGCTATTCAATAAATTGAAAGCCCTAGAATTTCCATCCAACACTAGGATGTTTTATATCTCAAAAATCACGATACCACTTCTGGATTGGACTGCAGTCCTTATGAAATTTAAACCATTTCAGAACAGAGAACTTTGTATGATATGGAAAACAAAAGCAATGAAGACGTTTAAATGTGTATTCTTCCACAATTTAACTTCCTGAAATAAATAAATAATATGTAGATAGATCTAAGAACTTCTAGTTCACAATATTTAAATATGCTTTGATTCACTTATATTTTAAAGAAGAAACATTGATTTAACTTCAATATATTTTTTTGACATTAGGGGATTCAAACATAAGAACATGTATGAAAGAATACTTGATTAACAGATTAAGCGCAATTAAAAATGACATTTCAAATTATTCTATCAAATATACACTCAATTTCAATTGTGATTAATTCTACTAGGAAATTATTGTTAATTTGGATTATTGGACTGATATTTTCAGTTATTTGAATTATTCTCTGGAAAATGATCTTATCAATTGTAAGGAATAACATTCTTCTATTGATATGGTTCTTTGAAAAAAAATATAATGAACCAGCATGAACAAACTTCCAAAAACTTGCAACAGTTTGTTCCGACATAAGGTAAAATCTATAAATGCATCATTCCTTTGATGTTATCAGAAAATAAAATTGCGTGGAATTTGTCTCAAAAAGAAAAACAACTCCAAGATGCACATCATCAAGCTTCAAAATTATTCCACACATTTCTTTAATCTATTTTAGTGTGAATCTTGACTATGTTTACAATAGTTACCTATCCACAATTCAATAATTGATATTGAATATTTATGAGTGGATCCACTAATGATAGTATGTATAATGGAGACTAATTCAACTAAACTTAGGAGAATTTCACAGAATAAAATGCTATATAAATAAAATAATGAGAAGAACGTCTTAAAGTTCAATGTTTGTAATGCCCCGACAGATTTTAAGAATTTGAACATTAGAAGCTCGAACCTGAAGTCATGTGGGTAATTATTTTTGTAATGAAGATATAACAAGAATGGGAGGTACATTTCACTAGGTTTGTCAATTTTCCCACCAATCATCTCGATTGTTAGAATTATTTGCATTGTTGCTGCTGCTATTGTAATTACCACCAAAATTGGTACTCCTGTCAAATCCCCCATTGCTTGGATACGAACCTCCTGCAAAAATGATAATTTATAGGATTAATAATTTGTTAATGTTTACTTGGTAAGTTGAAGCATTTTGGTTGCATTTTGCAAGCTTGTTTTTGTTAACAAGATCGTTTTGTCTAAATTTTCGAATTTTTTGAGCCGAAATTAGCCGAAAGATTTCATATTTTCAACAATTCGAAAAACACAGAGTGCACCTGATTAAAGCTTTGTAGTTGCGACACGCAGGATTTTTATTGGTTTTTTTGTCATGACTTCTGGGTTTTTTTCTTTCAGAAGCTACTTATGAGCAAGTGCCTGAGTTAAAAGTTCTATGTATACTTTGTTACTGTATCCAAAGGTATACTACTGTTAATTATTTATCGAACAGTGAATGGTTTGGAGAGTTCTCCATTTCAGAAAATTTCTTTCTTGGCAGAGGCTCGAACCCCGATGTATTTGGTGGGAGCTAAGGCCTGTAACCACTAGGCCACTCACACTATATGGATTATACCAACCATTTGTAGGAATTGCATCACTAAAACATAATCTTTTCACAAATATTATCTGTATTATATTTCATATTATAATTCTGTTACTCGATTCTTCAAAAGGTCGATTTTATGGAAATTTGTTCTGTTTGATAAGAATTGAAGCATAATAGATTCTTAACATGGAACGCTATGACCATGAATTTGAATAAACTATAAAAAAAATCCTGACTTCAGCTCGGGACGTTACTGAAACTGTCAAATATCTGGCAATTCATGAAAATATTCTCTCTGAGTTGATTAGCCTAACAAAAGATATACAACTCTTGTTTCATCGTTAATGTTTGTCACATTGTCATATGAAAGTACACTTACCACTATTTCCATATCCATTACTGAAACCCCCACCAGATGAACGATTGTTGCGAGTCATATTGCCAGGTTGTTGACGGTAATCTCGACTTCCAAAATTACCGCCCGAGCTTCCGCCAAATCGTCCTTTGCCTCCTCTGCGGCTAGAGCTTTGAACACGTCCGTCAGCAGCTATACTCTCCAACCAGGAGGGATACTCTTGTTTAGCTTCCACCAAGAGGTCCAGCATCCCACTGGCAAGATTCTGATTACGTTTGTTGAAGAAAGAAGTGGCGACTCCCAAGTTACCCATCCGACCTAAAATGTTTACCGTAATTATTGAACTACAAAAACGTACACTCTGGTTATTGCATAATGACTATTTTCCACGATTCATTTTACACTTTGATGAAAACGTCTTTTCCCTTTTGTTACTCTACAAAGTAGTCAAACAGTTTTTATTACTGTGTTTACGTATGAAAGATTCTAGATTTACCCACAGTATAGGTGGAAGTCCATCAAAGGAAATCCTTCAGCCTTTTAAATAATATTCTTCGTTCATTGCGCAAAACAACAGAGCTATGGATCCCAAGAAAACTATTTTTTTGGCAGGATATCTTACTATCAATGGAGAGACAATTCAAAGATAACAATCTCACGCCATTTGTTCAACCAAAGAATCCGCAATTTAACTTACAAGGAAAAGAATACTTCAATAGGACGGTAACAAAGTACCATGTGGAAAATAATAAATATATAACAAAATATGCAGATTCAATTTCAGGTGAAATATACAATAACCAATGATAATGCACTAAATATAGAAATGTACACATTACTCATCACCCAATTTATCTTCCAAACAAACGTTAATTTGTCATAAGCTATATTGTGTTCTCTTTTTCACAGTTTAATCAAGAATTCGAATATGAAAATACTAACCAGTACGCCCAATTCTATGAACATATTCCTCAATGTCTGATGGCAAATCAAAGTTAATTACATGTTTCACATGAGGAATATCAAGTCCTCTAGCCGCTACAGCAGTGGCAACTAATATAGGAGTATTTCCTGATCGGAACTGCTTCAAAGCATCTTCTCTTTCCCTTTGGATACGATCACCATGTATGGAAGTGACAGGATAGCCTTCATTGTGTAAGAATTCCTCAAGGGAATCCGCTCCTTTTTTAGTTTCCACAAACACTAGGGTTAAATGTTCTGCAGAGGGTTGAGTAAGATCAGCTGCATTTAGCAAGTCCAACAAAAAAGATCGTTTATCATGTTCTTCCACCCAATAAAGCTATAAGAAAAAGCAAAAAAAAACATCAGAAGACATTTTTTATAACAGTGCACAAGTTTGGGAAATATTATTCAATTATATATAGATTCAATTTTTTTTCATTCATAATTTCTTCAATAATATCTGTGATTAATTTATTGTTTGAAATTTAGTAAAAGTTATAGACTACAAAGAAATATACACAAAATAGATCAATGCAAATTTTCTTTTCAAATCTAGGTCATTTTATGGCGAGGCGAATGACTCAAGGTGGGTTACATAAAACTTTGATTGCGCAATTAAAAATGCTTATGTAAATTTGAACCAATCAAATCAATTGATTTGAAATTTCAACCAATCTCGGTCCCTCCAATCAATTTTTCATCCTTTTTCTGTAAGCCCAAGCATCATCAAAGGAATGGAGTTCATCAAAAACCCTCAACTTACCTTTTGGGTAATATTTGGGAGGTAGAACCTACTCTACCTACAGCCAAGAAGATATAATTTTCAAGGAAATCTCTAGCTAATTTCTGAATGGGTGCAGGGAAAGTGGCTGAAAACATCAAGGTTTGACGTTTTCCTGTTTTGGGCATTCGATCGTTCTCAACAATTTTTCTGATTTGAACTTCAAAACCCATGTCCAACATTCGATCTGCCTCATCGAGAACCAAGTATTGACAGTCATCAAGACCTATTTTACCCCTTTCAATCATATCAAGGAGTCTTCCTGGTGTTGCTACTAGCAGATGGCATCCACGATCCAGATCATTCATTTGTTCTTTTATCAATGCTCCACCATAACTAAAAAAAAAAGATTAAATGATTTTCAATTTTGTCCCAATATAATAAAAATAAGTGATTGTGAATATTTTCATGCATACTTACACTACACAGGGGCGTACTCGCGATCTGTAAGCGAATTTTCGACTTTCATCATAGATCTGTGTGGCCAGTTCTCTCGTTGGTGCCAAAACCAGGCCGAGTGGATATTGCTTGCGGCGACTTCTTCCTTGGGTCATAGCTGGAGGTCCACGTTCATACATTTGATTCAAAATTGGAACCAAGAAAGCAGCAGTTTTTCCGGATCCTGTTTGGGCACAGGCCATCACATCTCTCTTTCCTATGATGATAGGAATAGCGTATTTCTGTACAGGAGTCGGAGTATCATAGCGAGCCATCGCGATGTTACTTCGAATGATCTCAGTCAGCTGTACTTCCTCAAACTGCAAGATTAATATACATGAAATAGGATGGCATGGTCATATCCAACATGAGACATTGGAAAAAATTTCTTGGGAATATAATGATATATGCATTTCAGAGGCGAGTACAGAATTATTTTGAGGAATAGAATGTTTCTTTGAAAGAAATTTTGTCATTAAAAAAACCGTTACAGAATGTCCCAAAATTAGTGAATCAAACGTCACACCACGACCCAAAAATACTATCGATATTTTCGACACCATATTTTGGAGTGACGCGTCCTTGTGTCGAAAAGATGGCTACATAAATTACTCTTGTATTCTAGATAGTGATAGGTTTAACAAAAATTGTTAATGTTGGTTGAGGCTTTCGCGGCCATCGTTCAATGTGACATGTTCTTTCGAGCATTTAGGCCGTCGTCGTAGATTAGTTCTCGACGTTTCGCCAGTTCGAGTGTCTGGCATCTTCAGGAGTTATATTTCAGGAGATGTTCTCACTGGACTGAACTGCCTGAGTGTGACGGGGACGCAGATTGTACCTCCTTATATAACCTCGGTCGGGGGGCGTGGCTGCGCTTGACCGGTCCCGTCCCAATAACGAACGCGCGCCGGTGTCCGACCGGTTCACAACCGGTTCCCGATCTTCATTCACTTCATGAACCCGGTTATATCAATAGAACATGGGTGCCAGTACTCAAAAACACAAAACCACTTCCCTATAATAATAACCGGGTTCATGAAGTGAATGAAGATCGGGAACCGGTTGTGAACCGGTCGGACACCGGCGCGCGTTCGTTATTGGGACGGGACCGGTCAAGCGCAGCCACGCCCCCGACCGAGGTTATATAAGGAGGTACAATCTGCGTCCCCGTCACACTCAGGCAGTTCAGTCCAGTGAGAACACCTCCTGAAATATAACTCCTGAAGATGCCAGACACTCGAACTGGCGAAACGTCGAGAACTAATCTACGACGACGGCCTAAATGCTCGAAAGAACATGTCACATTGTTAATGTTATTTACCAATTTTGAATTTTCATAAAATAAGTAGGTTTTCAAAACTGTTTGCAAAAGAAAATTTACGTAATTTTTTTAAACCAGAGAGAGGCTATATTCAGAGTTATAAAAATTATGTAGAAAAAAGAATTCATTTAATTTACTTTTATTGAAGTTTTTGATTACCTATTCAGAATAATTTCAATTATAGGTGATAATACAGTAATCTAGGATTAATAATAATAAAGTTTTCTATTTGGAATTATAATTCCTAACAGACCACCGCCGGAAGACTCTCTTAATGTCAGTATATCTGGTTGTGAAAGTCTGAAACTATTTAATAAAGTTTTTTATTCAGTCTATTCTGGCACTCCAAAAAAACCTTGAAATTCAGATCCATATAAACCGATTTCAAGCGAATAACCAGTAATGACCGCGGTTATCTACGGTCCTGCCTGCGGTTATCTACGGTTATAGCCTTCAGGGATATTCCTTGTAAAATGATTATAACCTACAATGACTGAAGTTGCTTGAATGCAGTTGGTCCTAGTTGGTAATTACCAATGAGGACCAGGTCATTCGCTTGAAATCGGTTATAAATTCTTTTCCTGATTGCAAAACAACAAATCTATAGCTTACGCTGAATTTCAATAATACAAACAAGAAATACTTACAGATGTAATGTGGTTAGGAGTATTGTTCCCGGTTGCTTCAACAGGTATATCTTCATACTTGCTAAAGTTGATTCCAGTATTGCCCGTCCCGAATAAATCGAGTTCCACATGTTCATCCCGAGGCAAAGGGACCGTCCAGTCAGTACTGTCCCCTCGACGATCTCGGTTTTCATTCCATCGTCCATTGTCTCGTCTATTGTCCCGATTATCACGCCCGTTTTCCCTGTCTTCTGAATACCGGTTACCCCTTGGTTCCTGCCTTTCTGTAGGTTCCTGCCAGCGGTCATTACGCTGTTGCAGGTCACGCTCCCTGTCCTGAAAACGATCCCTGCCACCTCGACCCCAATCTCCCCCCTCACGCTCTCTCGGTTCATCATCTCCACGTCTATTTCTGTAAGGAATACATTTACTCAAATTCCACCAAAATCAAAGATTTGAAAACCACCATTAGGTAAGGTAGCCAAGAGCATAAAGCAGCAACCATGGATTCCAAAATTTGAGAAATAAATTTGTAGAGTCATTGGAGGAAAAATTCCTAATCTCACAAAGTGGAGAGTTTTTGAATGAACAAGTGTAAGAATGAGCCTTCTGTACGAGTTTTAAACATCATTTTCTCTAATTCTGTATCAAGTCCGTTCATTCAACCACATATTGTTGAACAAAATCGGGAGGGGATATTTCATTCTAGCGCAGTTTTTTGGTAATATTTATTGATAACATGTTGGCCTCTTGACACGGATTTATTTATTATATGTCAACTTTATGAAAAAGAAAACAGTTGTGAAAATCAATAGAAAATCACATAACGATATCTTTCATTTATTTCAATAAAATTCATTGAATTAGAAAAAACAAATTATAACTTCAAACTTATGGAAGAATATCAGTGCCTTCTGCACTTGTATTATAAATAACTATTCTCTAATTCACTGAATTTTCATTGAAATGAATGGAATGTTTCAGTAAATATCGTTTAGGGATCATTTCATTGAAAAATGTTGGTTGGCAGAATCATAATTTTGACAGATAATAAATATAGTGACAGGATGCCAAAATAGTAAACAGGGTGTATAAAAAAAAGGGATTTCACCTCTAGGACAGATATAAAACTGAAAACTAATTGAGGTTCAGTAAAAAATATTTGTAACGCCATCCTTATTCAAGGTAGAAGGCGTTGAAGAAAAAAAAAATTGTATCCATTTTTTACGATTTTGCCGAAACTACAGGCAACATTGTAATGAAACTTTGGACGAATATGTTTTGGAAGCTGATACATCCAATGAATTTGTTTTTATGTCCGATTTTCATAGAGGAGTCTAGTTACTAGTAGTATTGAACATAACTTTTTCGATATGAGATTTATTAAGCAAAATTTCAAGTGAACTCAAACATCATTTAATTTTACACCAAAAAGGTCATCTTGATGAAACACGATACTGTGTACCGTTTTCGATATATGTTGATTTGAAAACTATGAAGTAATAACCGATGCCGGTAACAAGTAATGATAAATGTGTTAATTCAACAAAAAATCACAAGATAAAAATTAAAAAAGGCTTATAAAATAAAATAGAATTCAATTAGAGTAGGCGTCTTAAATGTCCTCCGATTTCACGAACACACAAGTCTTTCCTATTTTCTAAAGAATCCATTAATCTTCAAAAAAGATAGAAGTCAGCTATGAGCTCACTATCTAGTTCATTAAAGAGACATTGAATTAATTCTGTTCGTCAATCCTTGAGGTGAATTTACCTCTGTAGCATAATCTGTTTCTATAAGATATGACCAAACTGTGTCGGCATGCGATTAAAATCGCATGACCAAGGTGGCCAAAGAATCTGAGCTTCTGCACCTCTATCATCGATTCGGAAAATGGTTACTCAACAAATGAGGAATGTTCACAGGTATGCAAAATCGATCGAAACTTCGTCACAGTATGACCTATATTTATATGAAATCACTAGTTTTTGTTTCAGTCGAAAAGACCTAGTAGTTCGGATTTACAACCCTGTGAATATTAAATTCCTCGCGGCGATGTGACGTCATACTACATTAGCAAATCACACTCCGTGAGACGAAACGCCCTTATATTGGACCCGGCTACGTACTGAACCTCGCAAGTCGTTGGATGTAAAGTGACGTCACACGGATCCATCGAACTCATGTTTATAACTCGATATCTCAGGCGATATTTGAAGTATTCAAATAATTTTTGGACACAATATTTTCATTTGCTACGGAGAATAGGAATATGTAGAAATTGAAAAATGTGAACATTCCTCATTATGATACCTCCTTACTAATTAATAATAATTATTAAAAATACTAATTAATATTTTTATGAATACTTTATAGCAGCATCGGGTATTACTTCATGATTTTCAAATCAAAATATTCCGAAAACTCTACACAGTATCAAGTTTTATCAAAAATACTTTTTTGGTGTAGAATTAAATTATGTTCAAGTTCATTTGAAATTCTGCTTAATGAATCTGATATTGAAAAAATTATCTTCAATACTACTTGGTACAAACTGTGTATCTTGCGCCCTCATTTAAACAAATTCATTGTATGTATCAGCTTCCAAAACATATTCGTATGAAATTTCATTACAATATTGCCAGTACTTTCGGCAAAATCGTAGAAAATGTGTATAATTCCTTTTCTTCAACACCTTCAACTTGAATCAGGGTTCGAAAATATCATGATATTTATATAAATATCAAAATATCGGATATATATCGATATATATCCGATATATATCAACTTTCTAATATTTATTTTTACGAACAATTTTTCAAATATTTTCTTTAAAGAAGTCAATAAATCAAACGTATTTAGAAGTTCATTCACCAAATTCATTAAAAAAACTAATCAAGATTCTAAAAAACATAAAACAACAAAAAAAAGTTGATAAATTCATAAAAAGTTCGTTATCCGGATTATTAAAAATTTCCTGTGCAGATGCAGTGGCCTCATCCCATATCAATCTCAAATTGCTATTACATAATGCAAACTTCAGCTGTATACGTGAACGTGCTTTCTGTTCAAAAATTTAAACAAAAAAAAACAAGGGCACAATGAATAGTGCAATGACGATTTTACGGCGAAGTTATAACATCACTATCTGGATTCCCCGAAAATACGTTGCTCCTTCAATCGTATAAACGGTCGGTATGTCGGTATACATTGATGACATTGGTGTGCTCTTAAATCGCGATTGATTATGAAATTTTTATGCACAGTCGCAGATTTTGGTAAATTTATAAATATCCTTGATATATATCAATCCTTATAAATATCGATATATATCATGATATATATCAGGATAAATATCGGCGATATATATCGGTCGAACCCTGACTTGAATACGGATGGCGTTGCTAACATTTTTTAATGAACACGCCCCAATTATTGTTCAGTTTTCTATCTGTCCTATAGATGGAATCACCTTCTTTTGAAACACCTTGTATAATGTATATTTCGACTGTCAAAGTTGAAAATAACGCTACAGTCTATCCAAATCCGAGAGGCCATCGTAAACAAACCGACTAACGCGTGATCATATTAGGAGTATGCTCCTATTGGTCGAAGCCTCAAGAACGCCACGTGTGCAAGCGAAACCCTCTGCAGAACCGCATTACGTTTAATTGTGTGCGAATCTTTGTGCAGGAGTTTTCTCTCGTTGTCTCTGGTTGTCGTCAGTACACCTCTGGGTTATCACGTTCTTAATGCGTCATCACTGCATGCTGCAATGTTTACGCCTGGCCTCTTGGATTTGGACAGACTGTAGATCAGTACTACTCGACCTGAGAGCACACGTTTCTCTATTCAATGCTGAGGGAAAGGATATGAAATGAGAAACTTTTAATGCGACTTCCTGAATTGTATGAACATTGAGTTTTCGCAATACTTGAAGTGCAAAACTTGTAAAACAAAACTTTGCAATAAACGCACTATGAAATATTTTTGTATTTGCTTATGGTGATATTCAGAAGAGTAACTTCTTACTCTTTCTTACTATTTTCATTTTCTTTTTAACCTTAGTTACTTTTGTTATTGATTTCCATATAATATCGAAATACACCAAAAAAAAAATATATATATATATATATATATACATCTGTTGGGGTGAAGTCAAATTGGTTCATTAGGGATATTAACCCTGAGGTGAAAGATCCCTCCCTTGATCTTTTAAACGGAGTATCCATAGATCGTAGCCATGGATACCATTTAACACTTTCGCTGCGACTTTTTGGGTAGGAGATTCACCTACAGTTCATCCAACGAGGAGAGATAGCTCGACAAAACAACAAGGTGTGGCCAAATTCATCAGGACCGGATTTAATGTACCGATCGCGCAACCGACGCCGTCGGAAGCAATTGAGAATTTCAGATGAATCACTTGATTGTTGTAATACAGATCTGGAGAAGACGGAGATAGCACTAAACGGCAGCCAATGAAAATATTCATATCCCTATGGGCGTACATTTAGTTGTTTACTGGCGCTATCGCGTCTCGTTGGATGGACTATAGGTGCAATGTTTTTTGTAGACAAAAGTTCACCTAGGAGCGGCGATGTTTTTTGTAGATAAATCATTCTTTCATATGTAAAAATGATATTGGTGCATGAATTTTAGATTAGATTCTCTAGAAAATTTTTTGCTGTTAAGAACAGGTTTAATACAATAACTTGATCATGATGACACTAAGGCAGAAAAAAATAAAAGATTTACATATTAGAAATAAATTCCCTGCATAAGAAAAATAAAAAATGAATTTTTTCTTCTCATACATTCTACATGATTGTAGTATTGAGATGTTTTCTAAAAAACAGTAACTTTTTTTACTCAGTCTACTCCAACGAAGATCTATTATGTTCCAAAAAAGTTTATTGAAAGTTTTCTTTTCCTACTCATCTCATACTTCTTTAAATTTCTCCAAATATGATGCTAATTTTATTTCAATGAACTTGAAAAGAGTTGTTGAATACCATCACATATTTAATGAGGAAACTCTGTGTATACACGAAAATTTTAAGATTTACCTCGAGTTGAAACTTGAAAAGTCTCTATTATCACGACCACCACGATTATAGTTGCTTCTATTTCCTCCAGGATTATCTGACTTCTGATCGTTTCTGTCTTTTTCAGGACTGGTTTCAGACCCCTTATTCCTTAGGTGTGGAGGTATGTAGCGGCCGCTCGATTGACGGCTCTGCAAGTCCAGACCAGCAAACTAAAAAAAAAATCAATATAAAAATTGACAGGGATTTAGGTAGTAGGAATCTAATAAGCCAGAAACAAATAATCTTTATATAGTAACTACTTCATTTGTATATACATTAAATATTACTAATTTTCTGAAGAACACTTGTCCAATAGCCAATACCGCCAATTGTACTGCACTGTTGTCATGACTATTAAAGTTTGTACAGAAGGAACATGTTAGAAAATGAGGTGATAACGTCATCTAAACTACAACAGAGGTTTCAAGTTGAGCTCAAAAATTCACATACCTAATTTTTAGTTTCATAAACACATAAGTTTCAATGAATCATAAGCTTTCTATTCATAACATCTTGCCAACATAATTTGAGGTTATAATATTTGCAGACGTTTCATAAAATGTATTACTAATAGCAGTAACAAATTATGCATATTGAAAATTGTTATCTTGCTATTAATTGACTCAACAGTAAGAGGAAAAGAATTGATACGCAGACATTAATTTGGGAATGCATTAGATATTTTATATATCACTTCGTTTATACAACGCGAAAACATCGTTTCATTAGAAATTCCATTTGGTCGATCGATATTAGAAATAGAAGTGACCTCCATTGTGTCTTCCGGGTCAAAAAAAACGTGGTGAAAAAGAGTGAAGATAATTTTTTCACCTACCTGCTGCTCTAGACCTGATCCATTTTGGTTGGGTGCATCACTCATATTACTTCAAATCAAGGCGAATAGTAGAAGTTTTTACGAAAAAAACCTCCGATAGTTATTGTTCCAGGTATTGAAAAGCGTCTTTGGCAGACAGTACACCACTGACAGTGAAATTTGACAGATTTGATCATGCGCTCCCTGAAGGTAGAGACGCAAAACAATTTCAGTCAGGTTCACCATAATAATACTTCTAAAACCAAATACCCTATGAAATAAGATAAATTCTTGTAGAAGTCGTAACGATTTATTTAAAGGTCTCAGATCCATATAATTATAACGAGTAAACAAATAAATTTGTTTGAAAAATAAGTTTATTATGTGAAGTGCGTTCAATTACTAAAATTGATTTCGTTTTTAAATTGTTGATATGGTGTACCTCAAAAAGTTTTACTTCGGTATGCATTTTGAATCCACCGATTCCCACGGAGCGAAATGAAAGTTTTGTTCCAACTCAATGCATCGACAGTATTATGCGCAATGAATGAAAATCATTCACTGCGCCGAATTCTGAGGACACATTTTACGATAATTTTCTCAAGTTGGAACGGAAAAACGGAAAATTATTTCCGTGTTTAGAGCCACTTATAAGCTGGCCTGAAACCTAAAAATCTCGGTTTTCGTTTGAACAAAAATATGTTATAATTGTAGACACTTTTTTGCACCACTTGACCCACCCGATCGAGTTTTCTTATCTGTTTTCAGGAAGATGTTAAAACATCTGACAATTTTTACCTTTCATTCGCATTCATATCTCGAACTCGAGCTTCGAGCCCCCTGCAAAGATTATAGAGTATATGCTCTATAATCTTTGCCCCCCTGAAAATTGCTTTCAAATGGTTATATGACCAACATTAAAAAAATATTTAATTCGATTTGAGGTAGCGATGCACAAAAGTTGACTGCACACTGCACAAAACATCCTTCTGGAATAGATTGCTTTGATTGATATAAGAATGGCTCCATGGGCAAGTGAAAAAATAGGTTGACAAACATGGATCTCTGATGGACAAACGACGATTTTCGATTTCATCTTATTTTGGAATGAACCACTTCACAGTAGAATACAATTCACGAAAACACATTTGAAATTGAATGAGGGATCCAACAGTTTATTCAAACAATTCATGGGAGCTACTAAACTAACAGTTTTATCGTGGCTTCAATGTCAGGAACATGAACGATTTGAAGTAAATATACCTCTGACGACAACACGAAAAATGATCAAGAAAAAATTGATGATATAGAACAGTCAATATGTACTATCAGTACTATCAACCCTGTTAACCTAGGTACATATTAACAAGACGGACGTAAAGTGTCGGTGAAGTTTACAGGGTAATCAAATTGTCGCGGTGTTAAAAGTCTAATTTATTGCAACAAGCTACAATTACTACTCTAGTTTATGTACACAGTCTACTCTAATGTATACCCGGCTCCATTCAGATACTAACTGAAATTCGAGCAACTTATTACTTGATATATTTTCATGATTTTTTTCATTTGTCATACCTCCGTTCATTTTCATTATCCAAAATAAACACTCCGAGAAATATAATTTTCGCATTATGTAGTTTATAATAATGTGAATAGGTAAAATATGTTTTTTTTATTTTCGTGCAGTTGCCATTTTTTTCTGTTCAGAAACCTAGTTCGAACTTTCAATAAAATGTTGACAAAAATTGAGCCTATTGTTTTTTCAATGAATTTCGTATTTCAATTCCGGTAGGTATATAAATCGTGAAAAAAGGCCTGGTTACGAATTGGTAACCATCCTTAAGTTCTAAAATTTTCCTAGGTCCGCACCACTTCATACTTTTTCTCTCACATAAGAACCTTTACTAGATAATAAAAAACACAACCAAAAAAAATATATTGGACACATTGAACATTGTCATTGGATATTGGATTGCAAATTACTTTAAAAAAATCGGTTCCAGCTGACAGGAAAATACTGAACAGTTCAGTTCATCACTTTTATTTCATTATATCGATGAGCAGAGGGGGAGTTTGTTGCGGTAGAATGTGAAAGGATTGAATTGAATTCAACTAAAGCAATTAATTTTAATGAAGGAAATATGTATTTCTCTATTTCAGTGTCAGAATGAGTTCATTCAGTAGGATGAATAATCTGAATTTGTTCTTGAATTTCGAGAGTATTTCACTGAAATAGAGAAATTTTCGTCTAATACTCTTGACAGAAGACAATTCTGCGTTCGAAAACTCGCTCCTTCGTCGCTCGCGTTGGAATAGGAGCCCATTCTGCAACTTGTTTCAGAATATATTATTTATGGCCTACATCGATTTCGATAAAAATATATCGTTTGGTGATTTTTGAGTCGAGAAAAGTTAGTTGGCAAAACCAACTATGTAATCACTAATTTGACATAACGTGCGTTCAAAAAAATTCATCGTCAAGTAGGCTATGGAATTTTGCTGAACTACTTGACGACGAATTTTTTTGAACGCACGTTTATCCCCTACAGGACAGTTGGAAGTACCGAACTTATAATAATGAAATGTCACCATGAAATCTGTGTGAAATCGAGATATTCCCGCACGATTTTTTCTGCAAAGTATTGTAAAGTGAACTGAGGTGGTTGTAGAACGAATAAGTGAAAAAAGACATCTCTTCGTGGATAGCTATAGATTCCTATTCTGAAAGATCTATAGGGGACAGTTCGACAATTGGACCAAAATAAGGGTTCAGGACCGGAACGATCCCTCCTGTTTTCATTAGGTCCTATGGTGAACTCCTTGCAGAGCGACTCCTATAATTTTCAACAATTCATTGCTTCACGGAATTTTCCCCGAAAAGTGGAAAGTGGCGACGTTATGGAATCTATCATAGATCATAGCTATTTGACCGCCCGCGAACTTTGTTACTTTCAGATGAAACATTAATTTTTATTAGATACTTGGTTATTTTTGCTCACTGAAATACCTGCTTAAATATTCAACTTTCTTTAATAAAGCATTCTAAAATTTCATGCTCAATTGAAAGTATAGCTAAATAACTTAATATTTACTGGAACTCTACTGATCTTAAATAGTTTTTGATAATTTTTTGTTTTGAATAAGATCTTTCACCAGATGCAAAAGAAACCAACAGTGTAAATAATATTCTTAGCTCTGTTGTTTTGTTCGGAGATATGGAAAAACGCTTATGAATAGATATTCTAAGAAGGGTTTCTGGATCATTTTTGATTATCAGGTTTCTTGGAAAATGCAAGTTTAATGCATAATGTTGATTTCATTTAACATCAATACTGTCAATGCCTGATTCATTATACTTGAGTACTTAAATATTAACAATGATTCATTAATTCATTATTTTAGTACATATATAAATGAATTGAAAGATGATGGTAAATATACGTCACATGTAGAATTCATGTGTATTATGGATTTTCATGGAATGTTTTGTATGTTGAAATAAAATATATATTTTCAATGTGGGGGTCGTAGAAAAAATAATGTTCCTAACTTGTGCAGAAATTATCTTTCCCGTACTCGATTGCTTGCCCGAACGACGCGGAGCCGAGCAATCTCGTAAGGGAAAGTAAAACTTTCTGCACTTGATAGGAAAATAACTATTTTTGCGGGGAATTTTTTTCTACATTGAGTTTGTGTGCCATTTATAACATTATTTTGAAGTTTTCATCCGTGCGACATTTTGTGATCTTATCAATTAACTTATTCAACAATTTTATGCAGATTTGATCATTCATAGTGGGAAGAATAACAATAATTTATTTTTTCCTAGGCCCGCAGAAGAAAAAACATTAATAAAATAGTTTCTCTATTTCAGTATCGTAATGGGTTCATTACAGTACTAAAAATTTTCCTAGGACCGCCTAAGAAAAAGCATTAATAAAATAGTTTCTCTATTTCAGTATCGTAATGGGTTCATTACAGTACTAAAAGTAGTGCTGTAATGAAACTCATTACAGCATTGTTTTCAGTTATATGTTTCGTTTTATGGTTGTCAGTACTGACCTCCGATCGAATTAAGTTCCGAATCAAAACAATTCAAATTCCGTGAACTGTCAAATTTCGTATGTCACACCAACTGCCAAGATACAAAACAATAGTCACTAATCTGAATTTCCATTTGAATTTCGAGAATATTTCACAAAAATTGACTGAAATAGAGAAAATGCCGTCTAATACTCGTTGCAGAAGACAATTCCAACACTCATGCTTCGCATTCATGTTGGAATAGGAGCTCATTCTGCAACTTGTTTTAGAATATACTATTCTCTATTACAGTACTGAAAGTAGTGCTGTAATGAAACTCATTACAGTATTGTTTTCAGTTATATTTTTCGTTTTGTGGTTGTCAGTACTGATTTCCGATCCAATCAATTTTCGAATCCGTGATCTGTCAAATTTCGTAAGTCACACCATAGATTAATACTATATACTTATATAGATAGGAAACTGGCCTAGTAATGGCCGGAACCGTATTTTGGCGCCATCTTTTAACCTGGAAACAATTAATATCGGTATTTGACAATAGTTAATAGATGACACTAGAGAAAAATAGCAGAAATCTGTTTTTTCCAACCAAGCACATTTGAAGGACAAGATGAAGACTCCATTACCATATGATATATATGCTAATGTAGGATCTAAACACTCTCAAGCAATTCAAAAATGGTTGTAACGAAGAGTTGATTGCTTTTCCATACATTAGAAACTCTTTCAAAATATGAAAGTGTGTTTACAGTGACATCTATCGGACTGGAAGGAAGTACGAATCATTTCCAATCTCAATGAATCGCAGGAAATTTGATGGATCTGGATTCGGTTCCCAATAGATCTATTGCGCAACCAATCTTGATCTATCAAATGCCAATTTTCGGCTATTTAATGATATCCGAAACGATTTGTACTTCTTTCCAGGCCGAAAGATGTCACTGTAAACACGGTTCCAAAATTTCTACGGACTTTCCTATCTATATTAGTATTTATCTATGAGTCACACCAACTGCCAAGCTACAATACAAAAGTCACTAATCTGAATTTTCATTTGAATTTCAAGAGTATTTCACGAAACTTGACTGAAATAGAGAAAATATCGTCTAATACTCGTTGCAGAAGGCAATTCCAACACTTATGCTTTCGTGCTTCGCATTCGTGTTGGAATAGGAGCTCATTCTGCAACTTGTTTTAGAATATACTATTAATTGTTGAAAGATTATTATTTCGGCTGTTTCCGTCATCTTTGTGGATTGTGCATGTTTGTCGATACCGACCATCTTCAGGGTGTTGTTGATCCTGATAAGGAGCGGTGTTTTCCGAACTAGTTCTGTCTGGACTTGTGCCCTCCATACTTTTTCATTTCGCAATTATAGGGTGAGGATTCGAACGCGAGTTATCCGAGGTGCAATTTATGAAATTTCTCTCACTGTCTACCGAAGCAAGGAATTTTATAAAGCATGGACCAAAAATCTATGGTTACGAAGATGTGACGGTTTTTCAACTTTTTTGAAATTTTCTGCTTCGTCATCGAAAATAATTCATTCTTCTAAAAACTACTTGACTAAAAATCATCGGAATAGTTGACATGACTCGACAAATTACAGATTAAATTACCAAACTGTAAGTTGCCGGGAACGGCAGAAAAGTAAATTTTCTTGAATCGCAATTAGAATAAGTTTAACAGTTTGGTAATTTAATCTGTAATTTGTCGAGTCATGTCAACTATTCCGACGCTTTCCGAAAGTGATCGAACCATGAGTGAAATAGGGGAATACTTTTTTTCGAGAAATTCTCAATTATTCCATCGAAATTTCATGCCAAAAAACAGTTGCATCCATTTATGACCCTTTATATCTCGGGTTATATAAGTTTTTAGTTAGTAATTTTTCGAAAGAAATGATGATTATCTCTTCAGCTTAAAAAAAAATTCCTAGAATATTTATAGTCGAGTAGTTTTTACAAAAATGAATTATTTTCGATGACGAAACAGATAACCATAGATTTTCGGACAATGCTTCACTAGACGTAATTTGCTGCAAATGACGTCTTGTATATCCTCTATCAAAGATCACGTCGAATGACCAAACACCCTCTATATCAAGTATAATTTTTTCATCAGAGGTCACCTTCACTCTATCTCTATTTTCGCAGATGGTATGTGCAGTAGGTTAGGTTTAGGTCAGATCTGAATCGATTTCAAGCGAATAACCGGTAAATACCGCAGTTATTGTTGGTTATGCCCTTGGTTACTCAAATGAATGGCTTGTCTGAATGACCAAAAGCGCTTGAAAGCAGTTGGTAAATACCAATGATAACCGGTTATTCGCTTGAAATCGATTTTGGTTTTTGTATAGGATTAATTGCTTCCTTGGGCCAGGTTAATCCTCCTCAATTCTTATCTTAGCATAGGCATCAAGAAATCCTTTTATTTAAAGAGAGGGCGTGGTGATTGGGTTAGGGGTGATGGCAATGAAGGCTGCTTCTTCCAATTTCCTCCTTCTCTATCCTTCTTCCTTTGATATTATGGAAGCTTTGTCTCATCGTTCCAAGCATGTTACGCTATCTTGGATTTCTCTGTTTCCCAAAGTTGAGCTAGTTTTTGGTGCTCTTTAATTCTAACTTTCAGGGGGCGTTTAGTTCCCCCAATGTAGGTTCTACCACATTCACATGGTACGCAATCTTTAGTTCTTTGATTTTCGTTGTCTGGTTTCACCGCAACGAACTATTAATACAGATGGAATAGGAAAATAGGCACTCGACGAACTAAGGGATGTCTGAGTGAGACATAGAAAGAGGATAGCGCTACACCAGGCATAAAATCATTTATGTGGCTTCGCAAGCGCGTCCGGGAAAGAGTTTCTGCTGATTATTCTTGAGTCATATCGCATTCAATGATATTCTGAATTGATAATATATAAGTTTGATTATTGTAATGAAAAATTAATGTCTCGTCTGAAAAAAAATTATAAATCCTAGCTTAGATTTGCTATATGAAGAGGATTTTTCTCCTGATTTTTAAGAACAATGTATATTAAACCATAACAAAATTTTGAATTGTGTAAAATCATTGTGATATAATTGAATATATAGCAGGATTTGTCAGCAGAAAACTTGTTAAAACTCTAAATTGCAAGGAATGTGCCCGTTCTCGAACTACTTCAGATTCTACCTGCATGCTATTGAATAGAAAAAATAGAGGTGGTCTAAAAAGCATCTAAGGATGTTGTGAAGATTGTATGGTTGCAGAGAATATATTCAAATCAGAAAACAATTTTTCAGTATCGATTATAAGGTTGAAGTTGGTCTCTGAAGCAACCATTCTTTAGATAAAGATCCACTTCGTGGTCATGTTATTCAACTGATTCTACTCATCCTGAGAAACTATTTCACAATTCGGCTACACTACATAAATTCCACAAAATGATTAGATTAAGGCAGAATAGTTATTTATGAAACAAGTGCAGAAGGCATCATTGATATTCTTACACGAGTTCAAAATTCAAAAACGAGCCACGAAGTGGCGAGTGTTAGAATGAGCCTTCTGTACGAGTATCATACATTATTTTCTCTAATTTGCTGAATTATTATCGAAATTGATGAAATATTGACGTGAATATCGTTTAGAGATTTTTGCATTGGAAAACATTGATTGGCAGAACTGTTTTCTATCTCATAAATTTGACATATGTTGAATGAATCCATGGCAGGAGGCCAACATTTCATCATTAAATATTACTGAAAACAATGCTTGAATGAAATATTCTAACATTGTTTTGTTGTACCAGAATGAACTGATTAAACACATAATTAGAGAAACTAAGTAATCTTATTCATGCAAACTGGACAAGCTGGATCACAAATGATTTTTTCCAAGATCTTAGACACAGTTGAAATGAGGCTGATTAGGCGATAGTTTTCAGGTGATAACTTATCGCCTTTCTTGTAGATAGATGTCACGGAAGCCCTCAACCAATCGCCCGGAAAGATGGAAGTGCTCAAGGACTTCCTGAATATGAGTTGTTGTCTACCCGGTGATAAAGTGGTGACAGGTGTCAACAACCAACCACACAGATATTGGAAACAACCCAAATAATCTTTCAACAAATATGCCATTATCAAGAATATCTCATTCACAATAAAAAATAAATTAAGTCGCTCGATTTGCCGCCCGCTTACGGCGGGCCTGGGCTGGGCGTCAGCATTTTGTATTCTGTGGTCAGCTTGGTTTCTTCAGGAGTAGATCCTGTTCTGACTTTCTGATAAATTACTAGTTCAACTAGAGACTACCCCAAATTGAAATTTCATCACTTTTTTAGAACAAATGTGAGATACCATTCAGTGTTTCTGAGAGTGATGCTATTTTATAATTGGCAGATATTACATTCAAAGATGCTCTAAACGTGTCAATGGAACATTTCAGAACACTCGTATAATAAGATATTTGTTATCATCGTATGATTGAAAGTTTGAGGGGATGTGCTGGTAGTGTACATGTTTATTGATGTACCTACCTAATAATAAGGTTCTTGAATGCAAAGATTTTTTAATGAAAAATTGAGTTCTTCATATGTATGATTTATGTATTTTATAGGACGTTGTTAGACGTTATGAAACCACTTACGTTTTAAAGTAGGAATCTAATATGTATTTAATTTTGTGAACCTCTGTATTGGGTTTTCTTTTTAAATAAATAAACAAAACAGAATACCTAATTGTCTAATGATAAATGAAGGTCTACTTGCCTTATATCTTCAAACAAAATTTGGAAGTGATCGAAATATTATTTTACTCCATACACTTCTAATGGGCACCCCTGGTAGGACACCCTGTATATTCCAATGGGATCGCGCCAACTTGATGTATAACTTGTTAAATAAAGAAAAAATTGCCACTGAAAATACCCTTTAAGTCCAGAATAAAATTTTCTTATTATCTTGCATGATGTTCATTTTTCAAAAAATAATTAAAAATGTTCTGTCGATCAGGATTTTTTTAGACAACCTATTTTTAATACATTTTCTAATATACGAAATTTATTATAAAATAAGTTTTATTCTATCATCAGCTCGGTGAAGGTCGATTTACGTTCGGATCTTAAACTAATTTAATCATAAGTTACATTTAATACTACTATATCTATCTCATTACCCAGAATAACGAATGGAAATATATGTAATTTTCCAATTGAATTCATTTACATTAGTGTACCACAAATAATCAAAAAGAGCTTTTAGTTTTACTTTGAACTTTATGAGGTTTTTGTCACGGATTATATGGCAAAATTAATGAATTTTTTTTAGAACCTTATTTCCATTACACAAACAAATTTTTTCAACGCATCCTCACATACTTTTAATACTCAGTTGCTCCTTTGTATTTCAGCATTCGTATTTTAATTGACAGTATTTCAGGAAAGGCATATTGTGAGAAAGGGCAACACCAACAATTTTTGTAATTCTAGGATCCAGAACTACAGGATGATTCCAGGGACTATACCCATCTTAAAAGAGGTTGAACTCAGTGGTGCGGAGAGCCATTTTAATTTGAGTTGGAATTTATTCTCAAGTATTCTTGCCATGCCTTTTAGGTTTCTGTTAAACCGCTCAGAAGCTACTTAAAACGTAGCGTGTTTTTTGGATAGACTTCGTAACTGTGTTCCTTATGCACAACGCTGTTGATTGTTTACCCAACAGTGAATGATTCGGCGAATTCTCCAATTCATGCCATGGAGTGCACTTTCTTCTTGTAAGGTTTTGCCATTTTAAGAAAATGGAAAAAATCTTTGTCTCTGAGAGATGTGGGATGCTGATGAAACTAAATAAGTATATAAATTGAAGATAGTACTGTTTTCAATTTATTTATGTTTCAAATTGGCTGCTTTAGTCTGGGTTGACATTTAAGTAATATTCAAGTAAGTAATATTAAAATATAATATTAGAACTTTTTTCGATTTCCTTCACAAACAGATGACGCTGGTTAGCATCAATTTTTTTTCTATAGCTACCTATGCCTTTGTATGGGGTAGATAATTTAAAATAAATTTTAAAAAACTGAAATTTACATAATTCAATTGCTATAATACAAATCAATTTAATTGAATATAAAGCTTCCATCATGATACATATATTTTGTATGAAGATTAAAATATGTGTCTTCAAAGAATATACAAAATAACAAAAATTATATCAATGTGAATATTTTTTCCTTTTGGAACTTTTTCCTTTTGCTTTCGGGGTATGTTTTCGTTTTCTTTTACTTGTTGCCTTTGAATTACGATAATCAGTAATTTCAGAACCTAATATGCCTAGAGTAGTCAATTTGCGGCTTTCATGTAGTTCTGACTTACTGACTGGAAGGCGGGTCATGTATTCTTCCTCATATTCTTGCCTCTCCTTTTGCTGTTTGGTCAAAATTTGTTGTGCTCTGCTGCCCTGATGAACTTCTATGGGAGTGTCCAGATACTCTTCACACAGATCTTGCAGAATTGCTGAAGAAACTGCATGTTTCTTTGATCTGTCTTGTAGCCTTTTATTTCTTTCTTGGGCGTTTTCATCTCCTAAAAACAAATAAATTTGAAAAATGCCAGCTTAGACACATTGTATTTCAGGAAAATATTACGTAAAAACATTAAATATAATGAAATTCGTGATTTTCATTCAACATATCGTCAGCCTCATTTGTTAACCTGCTAAGTCCATTGTTTTAGGATGGATTTGGCCGACAATATTCATTGTTCAAACCATTCATCCACTTGATTAGGGCCAACTATTCAAGGCCATTTCAGATATATGAATGTTGCAAAACTTACAAATAGAATATTGCTTATGAAATGATCAGATGCAATTAATAACATTACACATAACTAATCTCAAGCCATGAGATGAAGACTAAGGGCCGTATTCATAGATCACCCTTGAGGGTGAGTGTGAGATTGCCCTCAAGTAGCTTTTGCCATGTCATAAACCATTCTCACTGAGTTGAGTCTGATATACGGATATTTAAAAGCATTCTCACAGACTCTTCATTGTTGTTCCGGATTGTTTTTGGTTATGTTGATATTTATGCAGTTGTTCACATGAAAATATATTCGAAACATGAAATAAATCCTCTAGAAGAAGTTCTTATTTTCATTGCGAACCCGAATTGATATCAAGATCACAGGAGTTTTAAGAGGTATGTGCGAAAGATGATGTCTCGAGGTGTCCTTTGAGGTAAAAAATACCTTGAATTTTATGCGTATTTGCAGATGTTGCCAGTTGTAGCCTTCACTCAGGTAAGAAATGTCGGAGTTCGCTTTATGAAATGGCCCCTGAGGATGAGTACTGAGTATCTCTTACCAAAGTAACCCTCAGACCCTTATCTTGAGGGTTGACTATGAATACGGCCCTAAACAGTTACCCCAAGTTTTGGGCTGAACGTAAATTTTACAATAAATCTTGAAGGATATAATGAATACTTTTCATTGCATGAGATGAAACTGATTTAATTCATAAAAAAATTTCTCAATTATTACCTGGATAATGAACAGCTGATAGTTTAGGAGGTACATACACTCCAGTTTTATTTTTGGGTAAAGATTCTCCATCATCACTTTCTCCTTCATCATTTTCATTCTCATCATTTTCCTCTAAATTTTCCATATTGTTCAAATTAGCCCTAAATTTCTTAGTTATATCTACTGATTCATCACCTGCAGCAGATTTCACTAATCTATCAACCTGGAACTTTAATTTTTGATCTATAGGTCGTATTTTCTCCAAAACAGTTCTTATTTCTATCAATCGGTCTATGCAAGGATCTTTTTCAATTTTCTTTCCTGATGATTTGAGGGAAACAAAATATGTGGTATTGATTAAATAACTCAAGAGCATAATGTTTTTCATTTCCAAAAAGCTTAAGCCTTGAGCTGTAATTAATTTTCCTGCTTTAACTTTTTGGATCATGTTATCAACTAACTGAGTTACAAGTTCAGTACTTGCATTGATTTCATCTAAAACAGTAAAAGTTGCTTCGATGTCTTTATCATCAGCTGCTATATCTTGGGCCTGAAAACAAAAATCACTTCTTATATCCACATATTCTGAAAAGTTCGTTTCTGAACGGTTAATTCACATGATTTAACAAAACTCCTTACCTGTTCCATTGTTTCAATATTCAATAATTCAACCATCAATAACAGAACATTCAGTTGTGTATATCCCAAGTTGATATCACAATCCACGAGGACATTTCAATCTTTTGAGTAAACAATCAATTAGGTTAAGTTTCGTTCAGCATCATAGATATACAAACAGCACAGAACACGAATAAACAGTAAGTTATAAATTCTATGGTCAGCATCATCAGCACCATAGAGATAGTATAAGGGGAGATGCGATTTCGTGACTAAAACGGTACCAGGTCCGCCACATTGGTACGACACATTTGTCAAGCGGTCGTTGACCTTGATGTTTCGTGTTCGGTTGTGAGTTTTGTGAAAATTATTTATATTTGAAGGACAATCTTCGTTGAACTAATTGAACAAAATTGTTTCTTATGCTGTGCGAAGTTGCTGTAGCCGGGATGGCGTGGATAAGAAGAAATCATCAGGAATTACATTTCATAGGTTAATATCAACAATGTACAGGGTCGGTTTAAGTAGATTTGATGTCTGATACTAGAGATTCCTTTTTATATTCATTTAGAGATTTGAAGAATGTAAAGGGTCTTCAATACCCTTCAGAGGATGTCATCAAAATTTGCTTTAAGACCGAAAAAATCATGAAGCGAGAAATCATTATAGTTGGTCAAAACTGTGTGTCAATTACAAGTATTAATAATAGGGTATTTAATGAAGTTGTTTCATCAAACATCTTTTCATTTTTAATTGATCACAATTTTCATCAGTGTTTTTTGAATAATCATCGATTATTATTGATCAAAGGCATAATAAAGAAAAATTACAATATAAGAATGATTTCTCTCTTTAAGTATAAATTTGACAAATCAACTGGTATGAGGCACCAAAATAACAAAATTGTACTGTTTGAGGGACAGTAAAACTGTTTATCGAGTAAATTTTCTGTTTGTGAAAGGAGAACTTAGTTATTGAATATGAGAGAATGTTTGGAACATTCAGATATTTCTAAGATTTTATGTAAAAGTTTCCTGTCATAATATGAATTGGAAATATAAATTTTTTTAACTAGGTGTACATATTTTAATATATATGTAGGTATATTATATAATTTTTTATTTTCATTATTTATATTTTAAATAAATTTTGCACCTTATACAAAATCTGTACTTTCCTATTATTATACGAGAACCTACCATAAGAGAAAGTAATATCTACTCGTGTATATATCCTTCAAACCAAAAAAAGGGTAGGTATTCTATAATAAAAAATCTAGCTGTTTTTAATATAAGGAAAAAATTGTTGATCTTCCACCTATACAAACTGAGTCATGATGGAAGAAGTAGCTCAATATTTGAAGGAACGTTAACGAGTACAACTTCCAGAGATGTTATTGAATATCACTAGTTGTTTCTGCTAATGAAAGAAAACAAAATTTTCCCTTACATTAGAAAAACTCAGAAGAATTGAATCTCCATTAAAAATGTTCTCAAAATAAGATAAGTATTGTTTAGTATATAAACTGTTGAAATTCATTTTTATTTCATAAATATTAAAAATCATGATGTTTATTCTGCTTCATCCATAAATTAGCCTGTAATTTATTTAGTCCGACCCTGTCCAATTTGTGGTTCTGTGGCCGAAACCGCCACATTGGTACGACACTTTGCCCCGCCCAGTGGACCCGTTTTATGTGGAAATCGTTGAATGCAACAGCGTCTCCTTCTATACTATCTCTATGATCAGCACAGAATAGCTATCCACACAGAACATACCGAAGGGTTATTTGTGCAACCAGTTGGGAAAAGCATTATTTTTCGTAATGAGCGGATACTTATACTATCTCTATGGGACTGGCTTATGTCAGGACTAATTGCTTCTTTGGGCCGCGTTCGTCCTCCTTAATTCAGATCTCAGTACGGGAATCCAGATATTCTTCATTTCCAGAGAAGGCGCGCTGATTGGGTTGGGAGTTATCGCCATGAAAGCTGATTCTTTCAATTTCCTTCTCCTTCATCCTTCTTCCTTTGATATTATATATATTCTATATAGAATATTCAGATACAACAATTTTATTTTATTTTTTTAACGGGGAGACAGGTTTTTTCGGCTGAGGTTTTTTGCCCTGGCTCTATAGTATCGTATGATACTGGTGATGAAAGTATCGTATGATACTATAGTATCATACGAAGAATGTTGTGGTACCCCGTTCCTTTTTTTACCTCAGCTTAGGTTCTTTTTGTTTCAACATTTATTGTATTATTTTAGCTCTCTTATTCAAAAGAATATATATATATATATATATATATATATATATATATATATATATATATATATATATATATATATATGGAAGCTTCGTCCCATTTGACGTTGTGGTCCTCGTTCCAAGCATGTTGGGCTAGCCTGGATTTTTCTGTTTCTCCTAGTTGAGCTAGTCTTTGGTGCTCTTTGATTCTGACTTTCAGAGGGCGTTTAGTTTCACCAATGTGAAAAAAAAAACAAAAATTGCATCTATGAAATACTATGCGAATGTGGCAGATCCTACATTGGTGAAACTAAACGCCCTCTGAAAGTCAGAATCAAAGAGCACCGAAGACTAGCTCAACTAGAAGAAACAGAAAAATCCAGGCTAGCCCAACATGCTTGGAACGAGGACCACAACGTCAAATGGGAAATGGGACGAAGCTTCCATAATATCAAAGGAAGAAGGATGGAGGAGAAGGAAATTGAAAGAATCAGCTTTCATGGCGATAACTCCCAATCCAATCAGCGCGCCTTCTCTGGAAATGAAGAATATCTGGATTCCCGTACTGAGATCTGAATTAAGGAGGACGAACGCGGCCCAAAGAAGCAATTAGTCCTGACATGAGCCAGTCCTGACGTAGCCTAACCTACTGTGCAAACCAACTACACAAGAGATAAGTATAGTTGATTTATGACTTCTTCTTCTTCTTGAAGTGAGACTGAGTCTTGTCAATTCTGTCATCAGCCTTCTTGTGACATTGATGTTCATTATTTATTCATGACATTTATGTCCAAGTGTCAGAACAACTCGAATTAAATGAGAATTTCCTACTTCAGTAGACTGTTAGTCAGAGTGGGTTGAGTTTCGGAGTTTACACCTCTGACAGCTCGCGTTTGCATTCCCACAACTCAGTTGGATAGTATGGAGCGCAAAAGTCCAGACGGAACAAGTTTGGCAAAGACCGGTCCTTCTCAGGACCAACAACACCCTGATGACGGCAGGCGAATGCTTGCCGAAACGTCGGTAAATACTTACAATATAGATAATGTCCCAACAAATATTCCATTATCAAGAATATCTCGTTCACAATAGTATATTCTAAAACAAGTTGCAGAATGAGCTCCTATTCCAACACGAATGCGATAGCATGAGTGTTGGAATTGCCTTCTGCAACGAGTATTAGACGGTATTTTCTCTATTTCAGTCAATTTTTGTGAAATACTCTCGAAATTCAAATGAAAATTCAGATTAGTGACTTTTGTTTTGTATCTTGGCAGTTGGTGTGACATACGAAATTTGACAGATCACGGAATTTGAATTGATTTGATTCGAAACTTGATTCGATCGGAGGTCAGTACTGACAACCATAAAACGAAAAATATAACTGAAAACAATGCTGTAATAAGATTCATTACAGCACTACTTTTAGTACTGTAATGAACTCATTACGATCCTGACATAGAGAAAGTAAATTTCGCCATTGATTGTGAAAAACACAGAATCGTTGTGAGACTAAACTACTTGAACTATGTACTTCCTTACTTCCTTCATGTATTACATATTATGAAGATCAATACATTTAATATTCAGGTAACTGTAACACGTGAATGGGAATATTAATTACACAATTTGAAGTTTTTTGTATAGCATTAATTTGGGTATTTTCTTTGTGATTTTCTCCAAGAATGTTTGTCGCAATCTCCTGTTTAGTAATTAGGGAATTCTCCACGTAACCTTCAGCAACTGTATTGGACTTAAATCCTTCATGCTATTTGATTCTCAGCAAATCAGCTCCAGAATCCGCAAGCAGAGTAGTGGATGACGGCCGAAAACAGTGACCAGTATATAAAGAAGGATTTGGCAACTTTAAAAACTGGGCGATAATTTTCGGAATATTTCCAAATGTGTTTATACCTACAGGTATATATATATATATATATATATATATATATATATATATATTTCTCGAGTTGAGAAAAAAGAGTATAATTTAAACTCTGCTGCTATTCCCATTATTTATATTTAGTATATATATATATATATATATATATATATATATATATATATATATATATATTCTTATGAAAATAGAGAGCTAAAATAATACAATAAATGTTGAAACAAAAAGTACCTAAGCTGAGGTAAAAAAAGAACGGGGTATCATAACATTCTTCGTATGATACTATAGAATCATACGATACTATCATCACTAGTATCATACGATACTATAGAGCCAGGGGAAAAAACCTCAGCCGAAAAAACCTGCCACCCCGTAAAAAAAATATTAAATATCAGGAAAAATCTTGAAAGACATCAGTGTGAGATCATCTTCATGTTATCCGTCGATAGATTCTTCCCAAAACGGCTCGCAATTCTTAATCTGAAATGAAAAAAGAAAAAAGCAGAAAAGAAACCAAAAATTCAGAATAAATCAAATAATTTTGAAATTAACCACCTACAGGTTGCACTTCACATCTTCCATTCAAATATTTCACAAAAAATCTGTCATGCTTAACATTTGATGGCCTTAGATTAACGTATTTTTGAACCATTTCGATGCAGTTCATACCGTCAAAAGCTCCAGCGGTTATAGCAAATTCTCGACATACTTTCGTCTTTGTGTTCGGAATGGTAACTTTAACAAATTCCTCCTGAAACACTACATTTTCTACGCGAAGAAAAGTTAATTCACCTTTTCGGCAAGCTACAGCAACTCCAACGATCAATGCTACCTTATTCATTAAATGTTGCCCATCGGAAGCTTCTTTCAGAAAATGGGCAATGTTTTCTTTACTAAAAACTTTCGACTTTTTAGGTTGGTAACCTTCAGAATGACGTTTTAAAAAAGCCACTAAATTTATATATTTCTTGATATCAATATTTTTCTTCAAGCACAATTCGGTTCTTAACATCGAATATAAGCTCCATAAGGTCGAACTCTCCATTCCTTTTTTTCTTGAAAATACGCTAGCAAAACTTTTTCGTTCAAATGAGTAATCCGTTTTTGTTCGCACCATGAACAGAATTTGGCATAGGACAAATCATACTTGCTCCTCGACTTCTTAGGAATAATGAGGAATGTTCACAGATATGCAAAATCGATCGAAACTTCGTCACAGTATAACCTATATGTATATGAAACCACTAGTTTTTGTTTCAGCCGAAAAGAGCTAGTAGTTCGAATTTTACAACCCCGTGAATATTCAATTCCTCGTGGCGATAAGACGTCATACTACATTCGCAAATCGCACTCTGTGAGACGAGACGCCCTTATATTGGACCCGGCAACGTACTGAACCTCGCAAGTCGTTGGGTGTGAAGTGACGTCACACGGATCCATGGAACTCATGTTATAACTCGATATCTCGGGCGCTATTTGAAGTATTCAAATAATTTTTGGACACAATATTTTCATTTTCTACGGAGAATAAGAATATGTAGAAATTGAAAAATGTGAACATTACTCATTGTATCTTAGAATATAGAAAACCAGGAAGGAGCATATCATGCATTCTTGTGCGACGAGAATGGTGCACTCAATATGGCCGATACTCGTTTCCGTTTCGCAGTGGCGTAGGGCATTTGAATTTTCAATTACATTTTATTAACGAAATGGCATATTCCAAATCGGTCTAAAAAATCTTAACGAAGTAGGGGAGCAAAACACAATGCAATTTTATATTGTTTTTATTGATTCCTTAACAAAATTAATCTGTTATACAGTTCTAATTCTTTCATCATCAACCGTATTTTTACAAATATAATTCAACCTGGTGATGAAAAAACAATTAGTTGTACTTTTTATCAAAAGTATCAGACGATATATTCATTTCATGGTCTTTTATTCTTTACTTACACATTCCAACTGATCGATTTCAATTGTTGGAAAGCTGCTGGAAATAACCTGATAAAGGCCACAGATGACCGATTAAAACAATCGCCTGGAACATAAAAGGCTCCTGTCGTTAGGACAAAACCCAGGTTTCTTTACGAAACTCATCCATATCACTCTCTGTTTTTCATCTCTGGGAAATCTGGAAAAATAATTGAACTTATAAATTGTGAAGAACTGAATAAAAATTAATTCAACGATACAATCATGGTTTTACTTCCGAAATGTCCCTTGAGACGAAATTAATAGCGCTACCAACTATCAGTGTCAGTTGGTTCAATGAAATTGATTACCGAACATCACCTACGCCCATGGTTTGTTACGGATAACCTCCAAATTCAGCAAAATTGAAATCCCGTGTTTTTCAGGAAAAATGAATCATTTCAATACCAATATCACTTACCTGTGAAATGTTACACCAAATTCTTGTTTTTTTGGTGTTTTGAAATTGCCACACTCTGCACAACTAATCATTTTATCGAAAATGTTCTAAACTTGGAAAATGTCTTATAGCACTAAATTACGTGTATAAAATAGTAAGAAATTCACGAATACACCTTTAAACCTCGCCTAAAACTTAATTCAATACAGTTAAACTGCGGAAATATCACAAAAACCAAATAAAAGTACAATTTGCTGAGAGCACCACTTTCTTATTTCAAATTCAAACCAAACGATGACTCATTCGTGGTGCACTCTTGTCGCACTTCCGCTCTTGCATTAGGTGCGCATAGGCTCCTTCCTGGTATTTTATATTCTAAGCATTGTATATAACGCAGATTGCGCTGCTTCCTCGATGTCGCTCGGTACGTCGTTCTCTGAATCAGACATTGCTGTATAAACCGATTTCAAGCGAATAACCAGTAATGACCGCGGTTATCTACGGTCCTGCCTGCGGTTATCTACGGTTATAGTCTTCAGGGATATCCCTTGTAAAATGATTATAACCTACATGACCGAAGTCGCTTGAATGCAGTTGGTCCTAGTTGGTAATTACCAATGAGGACCAGGTTATTCGCTTGAAATCGGTTATATTTTCTTCTACTTTGAAACAATTTCAAGGAATTATTTGCGAATAAAGAAGCGATTATGATATTCCACTTTTTTGACAATCAAAATTACGAAATGCGACACTGTCACTAACGATACTTCCATAGCAACGAAGTGAAAAATGAATATGTATCTCCGAATTCACTTGACGCTTGTAGGGACGTTTTGATACTTTCAAGTTGAATTCAAATAGTCACATCCTATTCAAAATTAGAAAAAATATTGTGTGAAACACGTTGGGAAACACTATTTTTCGTAACTCGCGTTCTTTTGTATAGTATCTAGAGATAGTATATACTATCTCTATGGCCAGTCCTGACATAGCCCATAGAGATAGTATAAGAGGAGGAGCGATTTCGTAACTAAAACGGGACCAGGTCCGCCACATTGGTACGACACATTTGTCAAGCGGTCGTTGACCCTGATGTTTCGTGTTCGGTTGTGAGTTTTGTGAAAATTATTTATATTTGAAGGACAATCTTTGTAGAACTAATTGAACAAAATGGTTTCTTGTGCTGTGCGAAGTTGCTGTACCCGGGATGGCGTGGATAAGAAGAAATCATCAGGAATTACATTTCATAGGTTAATATCAACAATGTACAGGGTCGGTTTAAGTAGATTTGATGTCTGATACTAGAAATTCCTTTTTATATTCATTTAGAGATTTGAAGAATAAAAAGGGTCTTCAATACCCTTCAGAGGATGTCATCAAAATTTGCTTGAAGACCGAAAAAATCATGGAGCGAGAAATCATTATGGCTGGTCAAAACTGTGTTTCAATTGCAACTATTAATAATAGGATATTTAATTAATTTGTTTCATCAAACATCTTCTCATTTTAATTGATAACAATTTTGATCAGTTTTTTGGATAATCATCGATTTTTATTGATCAGAAGCATAATAAGGAAATATTACAATATAAGAATGATTTCTCTCTTCAAGTATAAAGTTGACAAATCAACTAGTATTAGGCACCAAAATAACAAAATTGTACTGTTTAAGGGACAGTAAAACTGTTAATTGGGTAAAATTTTTGTTTGTGAAAGGAAAACTTAGTTATTGAATATGAGAGAATGTTTGGAGCATTCAAATATTTCTAAGATTTGATGTAAAAGTTTCCTGTCATCATATGAATTGGAAATATAAATTTTTTTTAACTAGGTGTACATATTTAAATATATATATATATATATATATATATATATATATATATATATATATATATATATATATATATATATATATATATATGTATATTATATAATTTTTTATATTCATTATTTATATTTTTAATAAATTTTTCACCTTATACAACTTCCAAAGATGTTATTGAATATCACTAGTTGTTTCTGCTAATTAAAGAAGACAAAATTTCCCTTAACATTAGAAAAACTCAGAAGAATTCAATCTCCATTAAAAATGTTCTCAAAATAAAATAAGTATTGTTTTAGTATATAAACTGTTGAAATTCATTTTTATTTTATGAATGTTAAAAATCATGATGTATATTCTGCTTCATCCATAAATTAGCCTGTAATTTATTTAGTCCGACCCTGTCCAATTTGTGGTTCTGTGGCCGAAACCGCCACATTGGTACGACACTTTGCCCCGCCCAGTGGACCCGTTTTATGTGGAAATCGTTGAATGCAACAGCGTCTCCTTCTATACTATCTCTATGACATAGCCTAACCTACTGTGCAAACCAACTACACAAGAGATAAGTACAGTTGATTTATGACTTCTTCTTCTTCTTCTTGAAGTGAGACTGAGTCTTGTCAATTCTGTCATCAGCCTTCTTGTGACATTGATGTTCATTATTTATTCATGACATTTATGTCCAAGTGTCAGAACAACTCGAATTAAATAAGAATTTCCTACTTCAGTAGACTGTTAGTCAGAGTGGGTTGAGTTTCGGAGTTTACACCTCTGACAGCTCGCGTGTGCATTCCCACAACTCAGTTGGATAGCAGGGAGCGCAAAAGTCCAGACGGAACAAGTTTGGCAAAGACCGGTCCTTCTCAGGACCAACAACACCCTGATGACGGCAGGCGAATGCTTGCCGAAACGTCGGTAAATACCAACAATATAGATGATGGAAATTGGCGAATCCAAAAATCTAAACTCCCTCTATCGGCGAAATATCGCCCTAAGAAAACAAGTATACTTTGGAATAATCCCGTTCAAAATACATGGTTTGTCATATAAATCAATGATATTTTCGTTTAATATACGATGATTGCTGTAATTATTAGGTTTTCTGAATAGTAGAATTGATGCTGAGAAACTATCGAAAGGTATTTATACGAGAATTATAAGTTAACATTAGATTATTCTCAAATTAATGTGTTAAATTTTAGGTTAGAAGCTATATTGAAGCTGAGCAGAAAGAAATGAAAGGATTCATTTGAATATTGGCCAGTGGAATAATATTTTCATTATGAGTGAATTAATTATAATGCCCTTGATATTTGAAAAAAGAGAAGCTTGGGTGGGAAGATTGAAGATGGGAAAAATGTTTGTTTCATCTCTTCATTTTCAGAGTGATAATCTTGCCATAGATCTGTTGTAAAGAATTGTGTGAATATTTCATAATAGTTTATATATCTTTTCAGGTTCAAAATTTCAGCAAATGAAAGCTCCTGAGCTCAAAGCTACTGCTGTGACTTCTCGAAACTTGCAACGTAGTTAATATGCAGAAGAAATTAATAGGGCTTGTATGGCCCAACATAAATTGAGGAGATAATCCAGGAACCCTTAGGGCTAAACATATAATTTCTCAATCAACAACTCATTGTACTCATTTCCATGATTTTGAATGTGGTGTGTAAATCAAAGAAAAAATGCTGCAATATTGTCTGCTTTGAGTAAAGAGGAACAATCTGCTGTGCATGTGCTATTCAAAATGCAATCTGTGACATTTGAAAATGCAGAGGAAATATCCAGAGACAATGGGACAAGTGAGCACTGGTGATTTGATGTGAAATTTTGTTAATGCCTTTAAAAATGAGAAAGAATTGAACCTCTGACTGAATTTGCAAACGCTTAGTTTGGAAGATTATAAGTTTTCGAACAATTAAAATGTTTTAAGTTTTTTATAAATTCTCAAAGGTTTGTTCTATATTTATGTCAGCATTTTGTTTCAGTCGTTTCACTTTGACTTGGCAATTACATACATCTTTTCTGACTTTTTGGTATCATCTCTGGCAAATTTTCCATTGTAAACAAATATTTTATCTATATTTGATTGTTATCTTAATATTGTATGATGAAAGATTTAGGGTCGGTTTCACAAAACTTTAATTGTGTGATTGAAAAACCTTACATAAATTAGAACCAATCGAAGAACTTGTTTTGAAATTTCCACGAATCGCGGCGGTGATTCCAATTAATTAAATGGTACAAACAAAGTTTTGTGAAACCGACCAATATACAATTTTCATTTTAAAATCACAAACAAAACACAAATAAAGACTGGAAAAAATTTCAGAATCGTTTATTCATTTTGCTACATATGATTGAAGAAATGATTAAATGAAATGTTCTAGATCAAATTTTGTTCGTAATCTTCATGAAAGGGAGCACCCACTTTCAGAAATGATTTGGGAAAACTTTAATAAACAATGAAGTCGTATGTTTCCAAATTCAACAGATTCATCTGAACCTGTGTGCAGCACGAATGATTCTGCTCCAATTGGATATCATTTTGAGGTAGTACCATTTATTTACGAATTCTGCAGAATCTCATGGATCTAGGAAATACTTCCAAATATATTATTCTACGTCATTTGAGTAATCCCAACAAGTGTAATATATATTCATTTGACCAAATAATTGTTCTTACAAGTAATTTAAACATCTTTGCATACAATTTTTTCATCATTCGTAGTGAAAACGAGTTGTTCTTCTGAATTCGCCACACTTAATGTACAATCAGAAATGCATTAACACACACTACCATCTTAAAAAGCCTCTAAATCACTCTTAAAGTGAAAATCTATTCATTTATTTCACAAAATGATATGAATATCCCGTTGTCATTCAAAAATTTACAAAAAAACTCCTAGCGCCACTCAAGCTGGTGGCTAAATTTCGAACCTAGAAAACAAGTATTTACAGCGCCCTCAACGGTAGTTGGATTCGCCAATAGCCCAAATAATGTCCCAATGAAAATATATTGTTGTTTAAGTTATACGTGATGAATAGTTTGCGATACAGCGTGTTCGATGTGTCTATGGCTAGCATCCAAGCACATGTTAAAAGATTGATCAATCAATCAAGTGTTTTTAGGATGAGTATAATAAGACAACAGGTCCAAAGGTACCTACTAACAGAGAACAAAAGTAACAAAACAAGTCGAAGATCAAACGCTGCTGATTATTGACACTGTCAAGACCCATCTCAGCTGGAATCAGCTGAGACATGATGCAATGTGTAGATGGACTAGAATCCAGGAACATATAAAGGAACAGAAGAAGAAGAAAATATATTCTGTGGCTATCCAAGATAGCATGACCACAGACACGACACAGATTGTTAGAAATCGAGACTAGTTTAATCTCTATGAGTATGTCATCGAATCGTCTTCTTGATTTTTTCGAAAAAAGTCCAAAAGCAATCCAGGGCGATATAAATTTAAAGTAGCTTAGATTTGTTACAATTGTTTTTATAATTAATAAATAAGCACATAGTCTTTTTTTATGCATTGTGTACACGAGCTATTCGAGAATATCGCATATGTTTTGTGGGCAGCTCAGCGCCGCAACGTCGAGATTCATTTCAAAAGTTGAACTATGAAACAAATTGTAACTGTTGTTATCAAAGATTATAGAGTAAGGCTAAGTTCAGATGATCGCGCGATTACGCGCGATTGCCAAACGCGCGACTAGAGATACTGAGTAGTCCCATAGAAATGTTCATATGGTCGCGCGTCATCGCGCGTAAATTGGCGATCACGAGCGATCGACTTTGCTCTGTCGCCAGTATCTTGTTTCGCTCGACGTCGCGCGACTTCGCGCGTATTGAAGTACAACTGTCAGGCATAGACGTGTTCAGATGATTTGCGCGATTTGACGTACAAAGCTGAAATATTGACAGAGATTTCAATGACTTTTTCTGTGCTCGGAATCTAAAAATCGCCTCAGCACATTGTGAACGATAGAAGAAGAAGAAGATTATGACAGTAGTCGCGGGCTGTCGCGCCATCAACGCGCGACCATCTGAATACATCAACGCGCGTTAACGAGCTACAAACGTGCGTTGTCGCGCGATCATGTGAACTTAGCCTAAGGCTTAGTTCAGATGATCGCGCGATTCCCAAACGCGCGACTAGAAATACTGAGTAGTCATATAGAAATGTTCATATAGTCGCGCGTCATCGCGCGTAAATTGGCGATCACGCGCGATCGACTTTGCTCTGTCGCCAGTATCTTGTTTCGCCCGACGTCGCGCGACTTCGTGCGTATTGAAGTACAACTGTCAGGCATAGACGTGTTCAGATGATTCGCGCGATTTGACGTACAAAGCTGAAATATTGACACAGATTTCAATGACTTTTTCTGTGCTCGGAATCTAAAAATCGCCTCAGCACATTGTAGTCGCAGGCTGTCGCGCTATCAACGAGCGACCATCTAAAAGCGTTTTCGGAAACTTACCCGGGTTAGCCCGATCTCTAACCTTTGCGTTCGTTTACTTAACCCGAACATCGAACCCGTGTTCGGAAAGTACGGGGCTGTTAACTCGATCACTGACTCGGGTTGATCCACCGTAACCCTACACAAGAGCAGGGTCGTTCGGTCACCGCATGCGCACTGCGGTTTAGTTTTGAATTTTAAAACGCGGGAGTAAGCTTTCTACTCTATTCTAAATAATTAATTGTACTATTCTTAATAATTATGGAAAGCGAAGAGAATTGGGCTCAATGAGGAATATGTGGTTCTATTTGCCAAGAATCAAATGTTTGACAACACATAATGTGGCAATAAATTCAAGCAAAGCTAGAGGCATATCCAAAATCTAATTGTAAATGAAATTAAGTTTTTCCTTTAACATGATGATGTTTAAATGATCTAAAATACCCGAATCCGAAGTATTTTCGGAGAATACGCAGTAGTTCTCGAAAAAATCAATATTGAAAATGCATCATTTCGTTGAGAAGAATTTGAAGTAGAACTGTCATGGTTGCACATAAAATTCGTGGCTTTGTGGACATAGATTGTCCATAGACGTCACTGATCTTGGCACAGACAAAGTCGCCATCCATTTCCGCATAATTAACCTCAAACTTACTGAAATTTTGAATATCAAAATTAATTTTAATAGTGTGAGTAGATGATAATGTTCAAATTTCTTATGGGTTGTCATAGCAGTTATAAAAAAAATATGAATAATAAATTAAATAGACGATTTGATTGAATTGCCTTCATCGAATCTCAAGAGAAAAGACTCATTCCTGTCTTGATTTTTAACAATTTGAAATGCCCCTCATGCACAGCAACCGCATATTAAGGGTAGTGCGGCCGCACCTCCGTGGTCTATGGTATTTTTTGGTAATTATAAAGTACCTTGCCCAGTCGTATTTTAAAAAAATTTTTTTTTTAACTTGAGGTAGGCAAAATGAACCTTTTTGTTTTTGCGACTGTAAAAAAATCTGCTCATGAATTGATTAATTAATGTTGATGTTTTTTAAAGTAGCAAATGCATTTCCAAAGTGCATTCGATTTATTCTGAATAATCGGTTTCTTTTCTGCTTTTGTCTTTTTTCATTTCAGATTAAGAATTACGAGTCGTTTTGGGAAGAATCTGTGTATCCGAGCCCATCGATGGATAACATGAAGATGATCACACTGATGTCTTTCAAGATTTTCCTGATATTTGATATTTTATGTTATTTTGTTTACGGGGAGGCAGGTTTTTTCGGCTGAGGTTTTTTCCCCTCACTGTATAGTATCGTATGATTCTATAGTATCATACAAAGAATGTTATGATACCCCGTTCTTTTTTTACCTCAGCTTAGGTACTTTTTGTTTCAACATTTAATGTATTATTTTAGCTCTCTTTTTCATAAGAATATATATATATATATATATATATATATATATATATATATATATATATATAAGTGATTAATAATGAGGGATTTATAAAATACATGAAAAAAATCTAATGGACATTACCCTCAAGGATGAAAAATAACCGTAGACACGTGTTTCGGGCTTTAGGCCCTCATCAGTACGGTGAAAAGATGGTAAATCAAAACGCATAACGGAGTCAACACAAGGAAGCCAGCCGCACATTTGCGATTTCGGTTGGAAGACCCTGCATTCTAGGGCAACATCCAACGTCACCACGGAGGCAGCCTTAGCCACCTGCGTGACATCCGAGTCCAGGAATATAATTAGAAAAGTGATTAATAATGAGGGATTTATAAAATACATGAAAAAATCTATATATATATATATATATATATATATATATATATAATTATATCAATTCAATTCCAGACGCCCACAACCCCGTAGTTGTAGGGAGTGTCGGGTTTAGCCTTCGTAGTAGGTAGTGCGAATTGCCCCCCTCATCATCCGCCTTACCAGGCCGACCGACTAAAAAAAACACAGCTTGCCGGATACACCATAGGCTGGGACTCACGGCAGTTCCATGGACTGAGCTGCTTCCTGTCCCGGTAGATAGGAGAGCATCGTGCCTATAAGGGATCACCATTGTATAGTTATCGTAGTAAAGGGGAACTTATACAATTCGTCACCCCAGTTCCGTATTTCAGTACTGGCATAATATCCTGATTTCCTGAGTTTTGTTCATCTACTATATTCCAAACTCAAGTTATGAGGGCTCCAAAATACGACGAAACACTTCGAGAAAAAAGAGGTAGTGCCTCGGCGCGGCGCTTCGCTTGGCTCGTCTTACCTGGTGAAAATTTCAACAAAATCGGAAAACCACGAAAAAAGATACAGGGTGTTGAATTTGACAAAAATTTTGCCTGCCGGAATTTATTGACGGGGAGTGTATGTTAGAATGAAAACATTTCAGAGACACTTTTTTCGGTTATTATAAATTTTATAGCCCCGTCACCGATTTTGGAAATATTTTGCACAGCGAATCTATAGGACTTCCTGATACTACAGTCTCAATTACAACTCTGGGGAGGCAGTAATTTTCGAGAAAAAAAAAGTAAATGAAACTCGTAAATATACTCCATTTACCTCGGATACGGCTCTGATATAGTCTTATATATAGTCTATATAGTTTAGTTTAACAACTATACTCCATTTACCTCGGATACGGCTCTGATATAGTCTTATATATAGTCTATATAGTTTAGTTTAACAAGGTTAGGTTATGTAAAACTTTGATAAAAAAATTAAACAACGCATTCAGGTTAGGTTAGGTTCATTTTCCCTACCTCAAGATCACAAAAAAAAATACAACTGGGCAGGAAACTTTATAATTACCCTTTTTTCGTAGCAATCCAATACCGTACTATGTTTTTTCCCAAGAGGTTTCTTTGCTAAGCTATATGAAGTTGTGTTTTTTCTTATGGAAAGAATACTTTGAAATGACTTAGGAAGAATCAGCTGCCATTATTATCATTAGGGGTATGATCATAGACACCTAACCTCGCAGTGAAAATTGTCAAAAGTTAAACTTGCCTAAGCATAAATAGTTTCAGGCTTTCACGACCGGATATACTGACATAAAGAGACTCTTCCGGGCTTGTTGGCCGTGGACTATTAGGAATTATTTCACCTTACGTTTCGCCTTCAACTACGGTAGGCATTTTCGGAGGATTCTAGGTCTGAGATTGTAATTCGACAGGGAGAGAAATCCGAACTTGCGGAACATGCTCTAACAAATGGACACAATATTGTTTTCTCAAAGGCAGAGGCTATTTCAAACATCAAAAGTTTCTATCCTAGGATGAACATGGAAGCCATTGAGACATAATAAACATAAAAACAGCATGAACAGAAGGGAAGAAACTTCTTTGGTACATAGTGCATGAGTGTATTGGAAAAGAACAAAATCAACCCACTACCTTCTACCTTCTCCCGCCATTAATCAGGGAGGATCGAATCCAGCATCACTTTCGGAAATCGAGTTACAATCTCAGACCAAGAATCCTCTGAAAATGCCCACCGCAGTTGTAGGCGAAACATTAGGTGGGCCATCCTGTATAATGTGATATATATTTTTGAAATGGAAAAAATGATGATTCTTTCTGAAACTATTGTTTCCATAAAAAATATACAAATTTATGTTATAGCTCAGCAAGGAAACATTTATGAAAAAAGTGCCACTATGAGGTTTTCATTTCAAAATCTTTGCACAAACAAAAACGGAGATAATGACCAAAATTGCAATCGCCAAAATTTCAATTTTGGCCTATAACTAGAAAATAAAAGAAGATAGAGGAATGCAGTTGATGGCATTATCAGTTTCTCTAAAAAATACGATCGTAATGTGTCATTCATTTTAGTCTAAGATCCCAGGGCCCCCAGACGTTACTTATTTTTGAAGTAACGAATTTCACAGTATAGATAGTCTTATATGTGTTTAAAATCTCCCCTCGCAGGGTTAATGTGTGTGCATACTCGCTATCTTGGCTAGGCGGTCCGTTCGCAGGTAGCAGGTAGAAAAAGTGGACAAAAACATACCGAACTTTTCTTAAATTCTAAGAACTGATTTTTTTTATATGTCGCGCAGAATATTATGAAAAATAAATATTTCATATTGCCAGACGGTTTCCGTGGGCCGTAATTCCTCCCAGACGCTTTAAATTTCAATAAAAAAATCACAGTTAGAAATATTGTTGCGAAATGGCCAGATTCAGCACTTTTGTTAAATTCGAAGCACTGATTTTTATATATGTAACTCAAAATATTATAAAAATAAATATTTCATATTGCCAGACCGTTTTCGTGAGCCGTAATTCCTCCCTGTGATTTTTTTTTTAATTTGAAGAGTCTGGGAGGAACGACCCACGGAAACGGTCTGGCAATATGAAATTTTTATTTTTTATAATATTTTGCGTTACATATATAAAAATCAGTGCTTCGAATTTAAGAAAAGTGCTGAATCTGGCCATTTCGAAACAATGTTTCTAACTGTGATTTTTTTTAATTTAAAGCATCTGGGAAGAATTACGACCCACGGAAATGGTCTGGCAATATGAAATTTTTATTTTTTATAATATTCTGCTTGATATATATGAGAATCAGTGCTTCGAATTCAACAAAAGTGCAGAATCTGCCCATTTCGCAACAATATTTCTAACTGTGATTTTTTTTATGGAAATATAAAGCGTCTGGGAGGAATTACGGCCCACGGAAACGGTTTGGCAATATAAAATATTTAATATTTATTATATTCTGCGTGACATATATAAAAATCAGTGCTTCGAATTCAACAAAAGTGCTGAATCTGTCCATTTCGCAACGATGTTTCTAACTGTGTTTTTTTTTTATTTTAAAGCATCTGGGAAGAATTACGACCCACGGAAATGGTCTGGCAATATGTGTTTTTTTTTATTGAAACTTAAAGCGTCTGGGCGGAATTACGGCCCACGGAATCGGTCTGGCAATATGAAATTTTTTTTTTTTATAATATGCTTCGAATTTAACAAAAGTGCTGAAACTGGCCATTTCGCAACAATGTTTCTAATTGTGTTTTTTTTATTGAAACTTAAAGCGTCTGGGCGGAATTACGGCCCACGGAATCGGACTGGCAATATGAAATTTTCATTTTTTATAATATTCTGCTTGATATATATGAGAATCAGTGCTTCGAATTTAACAAAAGTGCTGAATCTGGCCATTTCGCAACAATGTTTCTAACTGTGAACTTTTTTTTAGTTTAAAGCATCTGGGAGGAATTACGGCCCACGGAAACGGTCTGGCAATATGAAATTTTCATTTTTTATAATATTCTGAGCGACATATATGAAAATCAGTGCTTCGAATTTTACAAAAGTGCTGAATCTGGCCATTTCGCGACAATATTTCTAAAACTGTGATTTTTTAATTGAAATTTAAAGCATCTGGGAGGAATTACGGCCCACGGAAACCGTCTGGCAATATGAAATATTTCTTTTTCATTATATTCTGCGCGACATATAAAAAAATCAGTTCTTCGAATTTAAGAAAAGTTCGGTATGTTTTTGCCCACTTTTTCTACCTGCTACCTGCGAACGGGCCGCCTAGCCATGATACTACAACAACCCAGATAAGATCATTTGACGAACGAGTTTCGAACCTTGTCGCGCATGACGTCACGATGAGACCTATTTGAGAAATAGCGCTCATTTTTTAACGTTATTTCTTAGATGGACAAATAATATCTGCCAAATTATAGCGTGAATTCAACGTTTATATTCAGAATAATGCCGAAACTATCATATCCGATCTGAAAGAAATCTAACTTGTACCCAATTGCAAAAGTGACACTCAAATATTCGTAATAAAATTCAACAAACTCTGAGAGATAGCTTCGGACACCAAATCAATTTTGTCGAATATTATTGTTATGTTATGAGGTAAAATGCATTCTGAATCAGTTAGACGAAAAAAAGTGATATGTACTATAATAAATCTAGAACTGTTCACGGGCAAAATTTCCTGGTCAATATACTTTTTCAAATCTGGGAGGTCTTATTGCTGATATGATTATTGTTGACCTTATGCCTAATGGGTAGTTTGAAAGTTTGTAAATATATTTGTGTTATATTTCATTGTTGCTAGAGGTACCTGCTACAACACAATAAACCATAATTTGTAATATGGGTGGACTAACCAAAAACCAGCACAATTAAAAAAAAAAACATTTTAACACACAAAAAATTCACCAAAAACCTTTTACTTCACAATTAATTGAACTTTTCCAATGAACAAACCCATCAAACCCCGAAAAATATGAAATGGGTCTCTTCGTGACGTCACAGATCTGAGAGAGATAGAAGATTGATATGCGCGTGGGTTTACCTTGTAGTGCCGCCTAGCCAAGATAGCGAGTATGCATACACCATTTGACACATATAAGACTGTTTATACTGTAAAATTCGTTACTTCAAAAATAAGTAAGGTCTGGGGGCCCTGGGATCTTACTCTATTTACAATAAT
Source organism: Hippodamia convergens (assembly GCA_038502775.1). Classification (NCBI taxonomy): domain Eukaryota; kingdom Metazoa; phylum Arthropoda; class Insecta; order Coleoptera; family Coccinellidae; genus Hippodamia; species Hippodamia convergens. The sequence goes on from CM076610.1 coordinate 37,843,970, forward strand.
TTTTGATTTTGATCAAGGTTTACATACTGTACCGTCATTTGGGGTGAGATTGAGATTGATAACCTGGGATGAAATTGATCACTAAGTTGAATTTTCATAAATTGAAATAAACCTCTCGAACCAATAGCTAGTTCCATAAGTCGCTCAAGAGCTCATGTAGAGAAATCATGGCCGAATAACCTATGTACGTCTCAAATCGATATCACTTTTTTTTGAATAAAAATTATAGAGTTGAAGTTTGCAGATAGTTTAACTGGCACTCTTAACTTCTAGAACTTCCAGTCATAAGTCTGCTAATCATCTAGTTTTGAATAATTAAGCATTATGGCTCTATTTATTGATGTTTCGGGTCGATTTATTCTGAACTTCAGTTCTTTGAAATGAAACATTGTGAGATCGATTATATTCAGATTTATCCTTTGATCGTGCCAGTGTGACGAGAGCGATCAATAGATTTTTGGATCATTCTCACCCCGGGACGAATCAACAAGCTTCTAGCAAGGATTTCACGGCCTTACTGAGCACCTTATGACCTTATTATATTTTGTAGAAAGTAAATCAGGCCCAAGACATTACCAGAAAAAATTGGGTGCACGAAAGATATACAGACTATGATCTAGCGACGTTAGGGGCAGATCTGTTCAAAATAACTGACCATGGGATGGTAAATACGCCTGCCTCGACTAAGTTCCAAATACCATTTGACACACTAAGAAACAAATGTTGTGTTCCTTTTTTTCCAGGCATTTCGTCCGTCGTCGTAGATTCATTCAGCTGATCAAGCAGCTCTATTCAGCGAGAACATCTCTTGAAAGAATTAGTCCTGAAGATGCCAGACACTCGAACTGGCGAAATGTCGAGAATGAATCTACGACGACGGTCCAAATGCTCGAAAAAAACAAGTGACATTAGACGATGGCCGCGAAAGCCAAAACCAATTCACAAATTTTGTAGTTTAAGCAACAAAATAATAGGGAACAAACTCACTTCTCCGTTATGATATATTATTCCTTGCCTATGCTATGCATTAAGTTTTGTGTGATCAAACACACCTCACTCGTAGTATGAGATTGTTCACGATCTTTTTGGGTCTTGCAAGTTTCAGTAATTTTTTTATAGTTCCTGATTATTGCACATTGTTTTGATAATGATATATATCCCAACAACATTTCAACAAGAAATATTTATTTCACGGTTCCAAAAGTAACACGAAAAACTATTTTTCATGATCAATCTCACCCCAAACGAAGGTATTATTATACAGGGTGAGTCGGGAGGAATGGCCCAAACTTATGGTGTGTATTCTGCAGGTCGAAATAATTTGAAGAAACTCATATGTTGTTATCCGATTCTCATTTTTTTCAAACTATAGGGTAATTAGAATATTATTATTGCTTATTAAAGAGAGACACGAATCAATCAGAAAAGCAACGAGAGCCCTTCGCAGACGAAGTCAAATGGGTTTGGAGGTTAATGGCGGGTTGAGCATTTATTAAAATAATGCTATAAATAAAACCATTTTAATGTAGAAAATGTTGTTTGAAAACAAATTAAAATCGGTTAACAACATATGAGTTTTTAAAATTATTTCTACCTGTAGTATACATACCTGGAGTTTGAGCCCTTCCTCCCGACTCACCCTGTATATGTAGGATTTATGTAGGTATTCTTGTATGATTCATAAAAGTGCATTCAATAGCTTATAACGCACGATTTAACGTTTACGCTAATTTAGGCTGTTATACGTACCTAGTTGTTTGTGAAAAACCCTATTATGCAATTATTATAAAAAAATTCTTAGTCCGAGGCCTGTGTTGAGAACACCCTTTTTTCATAACAAGATATTTCCCTAGATCTCGTCAAAAATCTCAATATTATATATGAGCTAAAAGAACCTGCACTCGAAATACAAAGAAGTGATTTCCATGAAAATAAAAGAAATTATTTCTCTAGTAACTTATATATAAGATATTTTTATTTTCATCGCACGAATTCGCTCTTGACTGAGATTTGTAATAATTTTCTTTCAAATTCAGATTACATGTCTCTTCGTTTAATTGTGAAATAGCCAATTATACCAAAATATATCTTTAATTAATTTTACTTTCTCAAAAGATTGAAAAGCTTTCAATTCTCATTTTCTGAAAGCACTTGATATCATTAATCAAATAGTGCAATAGATTCAATTGTTAAAAGCATTTAGTTCATTGGAGAAGATATAATACGATATTGCACTTCATTATTTAAAAGGTTTATCTATCTCAAATAAGTTCACTTTTTCTTCAAAACAAGCATAAAATGAATTTTCGATCGATAATAAAATATATTTCTCTATTTCAGTATCGTAATGGGTTCATTACAGTACTAAAAGTAGTGCTGTAATGAAACTCATTACAGCATTGTTTTCAGTTATATGTTTCGTTTTATGGTTGTCAGTACTGACCTCCGATCGAATTAAGTTTCGAATCAAAACAATTCAAATTCCTTGATCTGTCAAATTTCGTATGTCACACCAACTGCCAAGATACAAAACAAAAGTCACTAATCTGAATTTTCATTTGAATTTCGAGAATATGTCACAAAAATTGACTGAAATAGAGAAAATACCGTCTAATACTCGTTGCAGAAGGCAATTCCAACACTCATGCTATCGAAAACTCGCTCCTTCGTCGCTCGTTTTCGAACGCATTCGTGTTGGAATAGGAGCTCATTCTGCAACTTGTTTTAGAATATACTATTATGCTTTCAACATTAATTCCATCTTTAGTGGAAAAATAATTTATTGATGTTTTGAAAAGGTATCTGATAATTTCTACAGAAAAACGAGAATTAGGAAATCTATATATTCTGAATTTTCATTGATTAAGGGCCGATTTATTCACCTTCCCTGTAAGAGATTTTGGGAATATTCATGCTCATTTATTAATATTAATTTATTATATTAATTAATATAATTAAAAATATTCGATGACAAAGATAAGCTTATGCAAAATCGTGTGATAGGGAGAAAACGATTATACATGACAATTTGTGTCGGCCACCAGGTCATCGTCATCATCATCATACAACCCTTTGCGTCCATTATTGGACATAGGTCTCTCCTATTCTTTTCCACTCGCTTCTACTTTGGGCTGTCTGGATCCAGTTACTGGACATTCTTTTTATGTCATCCGTCCAGCGAGTAGGCGGTCTTCCTCTACTCCTCTTGTCCTGTCGTGGTCTCCACTCCAGCAATCGCTTTGTCCACTGTTCCCTTTTCATCCGTGCGACATGACCTGCCCAGTTCCATTTGAGCTTTGCCACAACGGTGATTACATCTTCTACGCCTGTTCTCCTTCGTAGATCTTCATTTCTAATGTGATCCCTCAGAGTCACACCGAACATCGACCTCTCCATCTTCCTCTGCATCACTTTAAACTTCCTGGCAGTTGCGGTTGTTAATGTCAGGGTTTTGGCGCCGTATGTTAAAACGTTGAAAGCGTTTCTTTTTAGGTGGAAGGGAACATCACCCTTGAATATATTCCTCAGTCTTCCATAGACCGCCCATGCGAGAGTGAGTCTTCTGTTCAGTTCGGTTGTTTGGTTGTCTCTCGAGATACGAATTTCGTGGCCAAGATATTTATAAGCTTCGACCCTTTCAACCTCACAGCCATCAATGTCGATATTCGAACTGGGAACAAGATTTATCATAAATTTGGATTTTTTCATGTTGATTTTTAGACCAATCTCCTCGCACGCCCTCTTCAAGTCATTTATCATTCCACTCATTTCCCGAGGTTATCCGAAACGAGAACTATGTCATCCGCAAAACGTAAGTTGTTAAGGTATTTGCCGTCAACATTAATGCCCTTTTTGTCCTACCACCAGCCACCAGGTAAGAGGTTAGAAAACGCCCCAAGGCCCAAACGTTTGTATTTCATCCCCATGGTTATGTGTTCCCTTCTATCTCTTCTCTGTCTGACCTAACATACAACTTGAGCTACTGCCGACTTCCGTACGAAACCTCCGAAATCAAATTTCACAAACAAAACTATGAGGTAGGATCCCTCTGATAGACGTTTACTGACAGATCGGAGTGGCCTGTAAATTTACCTGCTCGGTAACCAAGATTTACAGACGACTTCGATATACTGATGGGAGGTGAATATACGTTTAACAACGACTTTCCTTTAGGTAACACCAGACAGTTTACAGGTGGCAGGTGGGTGAATAAATCGGCCCCTAATAATTTTTTTAAATTATTTTAAACATACATACGAAATCTGTGTGTGTGTACTCTCAGGAAAAAATAAAATTTTCTTTTATTATATATGTCTTATATTGGATTCAAGTGAATCATTTCAGTAATTACTTGAATTAACTGCATCATAATAATTACCGATGCTGGTATAAAGTATTGAAAAGTACTTAATTATAATTATTTTTAATTATAAAGCACGATGGAGCTTCACGCCACATTGATAGTCATAATCGGTTAAGTAACCATTTTCCGAATCTATGGATTGGTAGAAGTGTAGATCCTCCTCGGTCAAATAATTTCAATCCCTTGGATTACACAGTTTGGTCGTACCTTGAAGGAAAAATTTATGCAACAGGAGTAAATTCACCTCAATAATTGAAGGACCGAATTTAACGTGTACTTCAATGATCTCATAGCTGACTCCCAAGCGTTAAGAAGATTAATGGATTTTTTAGGAAAAGGGATAGATTTGTGTACTTATTTGTGAGAATAGAAAACATTTTGAACAACTACTCTTATTGAGTTTTTTCATGTTTTCAGCCTTTTATAAAACTTTCTTGTGATTTTTTTGTTCAATCAATACATTCATCATTACTATATACCAGCATCGATTATAACTTCATAATTTTCAAATCAAAATATTCCGAAAACGGTGCACAGTATCGAGTTTAATCAAGAGTGCCTTTTTGGTGTGAAATTGAATGATGTTCAATATCGCTCAAAACTTGGCCCAATAAATCTAATATCGAAAAAGTTATGTTCAAAACAATTTGGTATGACCCTTGTAACTAGCGCCCTCTATGAAAGTCAGACATCAAAACACATTCATTAGATGTATCAGCTTCCAAAACATATGCGTGTGAAATTTCATACATTGTTGCCAGTAGCTTCAGCAAAATCTTAAAAAATGAGTATATTTTTTCTTTTTCAACGCACTGTATCTTAAATACGGATGGCGTTACGAAAATTTTTTACTGAAGAAACCCCTATTATTTTTTAGTTTTCGATCGATCCTAGAGAGATGGTCACCTTTTTTTGAAACACCCTGTAAACTTCAATTAAATATCGTCCTCCCAGTTTGCGTTTTTTTTTCTGGGCGTATGTATTCTGTTACCCACAATACCCCACCTCCTTATCGACATCCCACACCCTTGTCTATTGTAAAAGCGATTGAGGGTTGAATGCCACCAATATATTTCGTGAAGTTTGAGAAAAATCTGGTTTTAAACAGTGTATGAACTAGAAAAATTACTTGAAATTACACTAGAAATTTTAATTCCAGACTTATAGAGATACTATCTCTCAGTATTCATTCCATGTTTACTGCCAACCGTATTGGAAAGAAATATTTTTTTTAAGGCGCATGGTAGCCCCACCATATCCTCATTTACCAATAACGAAATGACATCAAGTTCACATCGAGAGAGCTGTTGAAGGTGGCTTCAGTCTCTTGTCGATATTTTTTTCATGATGAATATTGTAACAGGTCTTGAAATAGTTAAGGTAGGCGGTGTTGGTGGGGACGAAATAAATTGTAAACCAGAGTGCAAAAGTTAAGGGTTATATACAATAAATCTCATATTTGAAATTGATCATCATTACAACGAATAGGAATGTTTTATTTATACTCACAAAATTTGGCATAGTGTCAAAGAGACTAATATTAGAAACTTGGAGAGATAGAGCGCCATGGTCCCCAGTTCTTATTGAATCTGTGGTGCCATGTGCGATAATGTGAACATATTTCCAAGATAATTTCAGGAAAATGAATGTAAGTTCCCACACAATAGTTGGAGTGCAAATCATGCACTTCATTTATAATTATGGTGGAAAAGCGCTCCCAGCTCGCTATATCACTCCACTCTGTCAAAATTGTAGTCAGTGCTGAGAAAATTGGATAATAATAGCTTTTTTTGATATGAGTTTTCGGTGTACTGTTTTTGTTTGAACATCCTTATTAACTTACCCGTTTTTTCAATTAGATAAGTTATTATGGATTAGACTCCAAGATATATAAATAATTAACAGGTAGTCTGTTTCTGAGCAATGAGTACTTTTCCTCAAGAAAATTCAGAAATGCTATGGGGAATGCTAACAAAACGATTGATGAAGAATTGCATTAGCTTACTTGATTGCTTGATTCATGTATTGAAACCAACCAGAAATCAATGAAACGAAAAGTTTCTTCTAACATTATTGTTCATAAAATACGAGTTTCAAATCTTCTGAAAAAATCAAAAATACGATCCATTACAAATCCTAATATTAAGTTAAGCAGTATTTTTTTTTGAGAAAACGAAACATTTCACATCTGAGGCTGACATGTACATTTATACAAATATATGAATTCTGTATTCTTTTTTATAATCTAAACCCTGTTGAAGAATTATTGTAATCTCAGCCTGAAAGTCCTGTCGTTACTCAATTTTTTGTTACAAAAAGTAACTGAAAAGTTCTACGGGTTGATCATAATAACAAAATAATATAAATATAACCTAGAAAATTACTCATAGGTAATGTTTTTCGAAGCAAATCATTAGTTTATTCTCAAGCTTGGCAATTTGTGCATTTTCCGAAACAATCTAACAGCATATAAGATACCAAGACACCCTCCCCGCTAAGTAAAACATCCAGAATATTGAAAATTAGAATTTCTGTAGTATTCTTCTTCAGTGCGGTCCTTTTTTTCGAGGTTCTCAGTTCCATCCTATTACCCACGATTAATGTTTTTCTTGTGATTTATTTCAAACAAACACAATCAACATATAAAATTAATCCATCGGCCAGATTTTTATGTGATTGACTTATCTCATTTAGTGATGAATTCTAGACATTTTTAGTTGCACAAGACTGAAGGAACACGTGAATCTAAAATACATTTTCGGTTAATTCAAGAACATACAGGTACAGACAGAAACAATTTCGATACGTTTCAGTTAACTCAATCTTAGAAACCTCATTGTGTGTTTCCTCAACGCCAACCTAAATCTTGTCATTCAAATGTTAATGCTAGGATATTACTACAACAATTGAAATTTTTCACAGCCCCCGAGATGACAATAATTCTTGGAAGGTCTATATAATATCTTCTTTCGAAATTGTGCTTTTCTCTTATAATGACACACAACATTTTCAAACGAATCGAATTTTAATGACGTTTTTTAAACTTTCACTTTCCACATAAATATTCCAGGAATTTCGTTATGGAATAATTTGGGAAATTAATCTAATACCTTACTGATATCAATGAAAATATTTTTTGTATCATCAAAATAAAGATGAACATATTATAAAATACATTATATAAAACAAGCGCAATCGTTCAACTTCTTCGACTTCTTGCGAAAATTATCTTGTAGCATATTTTCAATTCATAAAGATGAAGAACACGATAATCACGTGCATATTCACATCAAAGAAGGGTGCACAACCTTAGAAGTAATAAAAGAGATTTAACGAAAATTTACCACCCTATAGAACTCAGGAACGAAGAGTTATCGAAAAATAAAAAAGAATAGATCACTTTCTGTTTTGAATTTCCATCAGTTTAGTCCGAAAAAACCACTCCATGAAGGTGGCATCAACCCCTAAAAATTCTTGAATAGGAAAGAGATGTCGCTATCGAGTTTGGTTAGTTTGAATGTTATTTATGTTATGTATACAATGTACACAATTCAGCTGAAAATTTCATTATTCAAGAAATAATGTAATAATGAACTTGCCGACAAAAAATAATGTTGAGCCAGACAGTTGAACCGCCCAAACTCAAGAACTTAAAAGTTTTGAAGAATCCAAAAATGACTTGAAAGTTCTGTATTAGGGAGAAATAATTCCTATGACGAAATTGTTCCGAAAAAAACACCGTCAAAGTTTACAGCCTTTTATCTACCAGCGTTCTCGAGGGGCCATCATTTTCCATTTGAACTACAAAATGGTTAATTTCAGGAAAAGCGAATTTTGAGCAATTGACAAGATATTTTGTATATTGCTTCATTTGGAAATTTGAAACAAATAGGAACTTTTCAGTCGGAAATGCAATATCTTTCATATTGCTTCATCTTCCAATAAAAACAATTCGAATTTTTTTTAGACGACAAAAAAATTATATGGGTTTTCCGACTTGATCAACTGAATAACCGCCCTTTCACAATCATGTGAATTGTAATGTTAAGTGAAGCATGGCAGGGCGGGGCCGTGGCCCCTCTTAAGATTTTGATCCCCTTCTTGTTTTTGAGCAAAACCGAATACTGATTTTGCCTGCGCCTCATCAAATCATTATTTGCCCCCCCTCCTGAGAAAAAATTCTGCGGGCGCCCATGATGTCAAGATTTAAATGTATGTATTTGTAGAGATTGTAGAAAAGCTTTGAATCTTGTGCCTAAATGAGAAAGTCACGACACATTTTACTCTAGACTTAATTTTCTGTCTGTGTTTGATTGACTTGTTTTGGCACACCTGTATATAAAGATGTTGTGTATGTTCACAATCATAATGATGTTGACAAGAAACTTCAAATTGCTTGCTTGAATACGAAAGTCACGACACATTTAACTCAGACATTATTTTATGTTCCTGTTCTGCTCATTGCGAAGCCTTTTTAGTTTATATCTCTGAAATCGTTTCTACTCTTATCATGTCAAAAGCTGTATTGTTTTTTGTACAACAAATTTGTATTCCAACAATAAAAGTATATCGACCAGCATTCTTGAAACAAATTTGACCTAACAATAGAAAACACAGCCAACAGCGTCTGAGAGATTATTATCTGACAGTCAAGGACAGGTACATAAGCAAATAATAAAGTTAGGTTTGTGAACAAATGATGAATCGACACTGCTCATCTTCACAAAAACGTTTCTCATTGGCTGATGTTAACAATGATGGAAAAATTCAAGAAATATATTTGAAGGAATAACAATATCGTAAACATTACTTCAACACCAACATTTATTTGAACAGTACCAAACGTAGTATCTCTATTATTTAAACGTTAACATAGTAGCTGAACATTAACATTACCATCACCATTAAAATGATTGTTAAAGGGCAGTTAACTTTCTGAATTTCTCTTAGCTATTAGCTGTCGGTTTATGTTCTCTGTTGTTAGCTCAAATTTGTTTCAAAAAGGACGGTCAATGTACCTTTATGTTCCAAAACTAGTGAATCAAACGTCACACCACGAAAGAGAAAGTACTATCGAATGACACCAAAATTATATCGCTTCTAAAATAATCAATATCTAATGAATATACCTAAAATTGCCGATTTTAGAATTATTTTTTTCAATCACAGGGCTAGTCTGTGATTAAGGATAGCAATTTCAGCCCATATTAATCCTAGATTATTGTATTATCACACCTAGTTGAAATTATTTTTAATAGTTAATCGAAAACCCCATTTAATATATATTAAAAAACTTTTTCTACATAATTTTTATTACTCTGAATAAACCCTCTCTGGCTTAAAAAAATTATACCATGTTTTTTTTTGCAAACAGTCTTAAAGACTTCAAGATTTTCTGGAGATTTACAATTGAAGAGTGGAAATTCAAAAGGGTCTAAATGCCAAAAAATTCGAACTGAGATATTACATAAAAAATGTCTAGAACTTATGAAAAAAATTTGAAAAAAAATTTAAAACTGTTATTCGGTACAAAATACAGAATGAAATGAAACAACATATACAGGGTGTACCGATCTAAAATATTCTTGGAGCCTGACCACTTTCAGTTGTACAGGGAGAAAAAAAATTTCAAATATTTTTTTTTCTGTTTTTTTGTTTTCGAATTTGATAGAGTCTGCAATTCTGAATACATTCGTACTCAAATCGTTGCATTCGTCAAAATACTTTTCAAAATATCGAGAAAAAACTGAAGAAAAAAGGGAGATGAGTTATGTTTGTTATTCCTAACCTAGATATCGTAGGCACAAACCGTTTTCACCTTTTTGAAGGCGAAGACTGTGGAAATATTGTACATTTACAAAATTTTGAATAACCCGTCACAGGGTGTTTCGAATGTTGGTTCAAAAATAGGGATCAAGATTGGCTCATAACTTTCATTTTTCAAATTAGAACCCTATTTTTTATGATTGCGTTGGATTCTGCGAAGAAAAATGATGATTATGTTCTAATTGCAGAAATATTCACTAGAACATGCCACCTGCAACAGGAGCATAAAGTGAGTCTGCTGATTTCGTATTGAATTTGCTCTTGTTCAGGTAAATATTTTTTATAATCTGTATGTTGCAAACCAACAACTCTGCATATATATATATATATATATATATATATATATATATATATATATATATCTATATATAATATATATATATTATATATATATCTATATATATATATATATATATATATATATATATATATATATATATATAATTTTTTTTTGACACTCTCGGTCCCTTTTTGCCGCCTTTTCACTGCAATATTATCGGCTTGTGTGTCCATTTTGTATACTTACAATATTGGTAATTTGGCACTTAGACCCTTTTAACGTGAAACAGATGATGGCACTTAGAACATGCGCAGTTTTTTCCATCAGAAATGATGACTGCCGGAAGCGGATAGCACATTGACCGTTCCGTAGGCTATTGGCCTTGGCACATAGAGCCCATAACAAATGAAATCTAAAATTTCGTGAAAGTGGCACTTAGACCCTTTTGAATTTCCACTCTTCAATTGGTAAATAACAGTAACAATATTTCTTTAACTTTTCATCTGTCTGGGATACAAGAGATTTATGTAGCCATCTACGATTCGTTATTCAATAAAACTGTCAGAAAAATTTGGATTTCGGTAATTTTAGCTATCATGATGCGAAAGAATCGCACACGAGTTGCGTTATCCCGGGGAATGTGCGATTCTGTCGCATTATTACAGCAAAAATTTCCGAAAATCACAATGTTTTTGACACCGATCGACAAGACGATTTGTCATTTCAAAGTGACGTATAACAACTTATAATTATATCTGTCACTTGTGAATTTTTGAGATGATTTATCTTCTATGAACAACAATTCTTGTTATGGATCAGATTTGTCTCGACGTAAGACAGAAATTGAGAAAATACTGAATAACTAAAAAATTATTGAATTTAGGAGCACAAACATGTCATCTAGGGTTCTAATTTGAAAAACAAAACGCAAATTCTGTTCACAATTTTTGACAGAATATTTGAAACTGCCCGTGATGATTTTTTTAAAATTCAAGGAATGCCTAATGTTCCTACATTCTTTATCTTCGAAAATTTGGAAACGGTTTATGCTCAAGATACGTAGGACAAAAGAACGCAATATGGACTGTATATCACCTTTTGTTCAGTTTTTTTTGGCATCTTGAAAACTTTTGCGATGAATGCAACGATTCGAATAGAAGATATTGAGAATTAAATACTTGATCATATCAAAAACGAAAATATGATAAAAATGTTCACGAGAAATTTATTTTCTCCCCTGTCCCTGTGTAACTGAAAGTGTTTCGAGAATATTTTAACTGGGTAGAGAATATTCTATACATATATTATTTTGAAAGAGCATAACATAACATAATACAATAAACGAGTAAAATCAAAAAAATACAGCATGTGCAATTGTTCATTTTAGCAGAGGTTAACAACAGGATACCATACAACCATAATTCGGCGTATGTTATAAAAGCTTAGTGAAAAAACCTCAGCAAAAAAAACTACATTCCCTTGTAAAGTGTTGAAACTGTTCATAAGAATAAGTTGATTGGCCCATAACGTAGAAAATGAAAAATTCATTATTTTCATTTGCATCTGACTGAATGGTATCAGAATTGACAGTACTATCTTAGCTGAAGAATTTTTCTATATATTAGAATAGGGAATTATTAGGATCTGGAAATGAATGAAACTATTTGTTGAAAAAGCTGGAGGAATAAGTCGAGCAGTTTTGCTGCATTCGATTGCAAGTTTTCCCTTAGACCTACTAGAATTATCTGGAATATCTGGAGGACTTTGGGTGCATCTGACTAATATAATTTTCTTTCGTTGATCGAGAAGATTTCACAAGGTTTTCGCACCTAAATCTCGTTTAGATAATAAACCATTGATGTTCCGAGATTGCTTCAACGTCGTTACACTTTTATAAATATATTGGCTTACTTTCGAAAATAGATTTTGTGATATAATTAGGCTTTTTCGTGGGTAATTATTTCCTGATCTATTCCTACTACCTACTTAGCGAATTTAATTTCCGGATGATCTTTTTAACTTCTGAACTGGACTGACAATAAAATGAAAATAATTTGAAATTTTGTAGATAACTTCTCATGAAGCACCAGACAAAGGAGTAAATATAATCGAGGGGTTAAAGCAAAAAGCTAACAAGTTTGAAAAAGAAATAAAAAAACAATATCCTTTATTTATTATACCCACACTTATCCAGAACCATTCAATGGCATTTCGGATTTTCAAGGAACCAACATCCAATTGAACCCAAAAATATGGACTAGTGAAAATCTAGATCATGAAGTAAACTGCAGGAAACGTGCTGCCATCGAGCCAACGTAGCAATAGACTAGTTTCTGGGTTGTTACCCGTCATCAGTACTGCTTAACGTCTTCGTCGATGACAACCAAAATAAGCCGCAGACCTAAATTCAATGCTGTTAGGCACTTTCCAGATATGAAAAAGAAAAGTGCCATCTAGCGGAGAAACGTCTGCACCTCACTCCTACAGAAACTCTTCATGAAATAGATTCCCACGTGCATTCCGTTTTCCCATCAGTAACTAGTAGTAGTTTACTTCATGATCTAGATTTTCACTAGTCCATATTATTGGATATTTTCTTCGGCGGATTATGAACGTCGTTAAACTCTTTCATCCAGTTGAACATCCAAGCTCAAGAATTCTATCAATAAAAATTTAGCCCTGTTTTGTTTTGTCTTGCCTCACGGATGAACAGCTGAACCAATTTCGTTAATTCTTTTTGTTCTTTTTTCTATAGAAAACGTAAGGTAATTTCTCACATTAATCTACATAAAAGAAATAAAAGACCATTTTCATAAGATTCACTTCTCAGAAGTTCGAGGGAGGTTCTCAAACAGAAAAAATGGGAGAATATGGAAACACTATTATAAACTGCCTAATTCGGAAATTCTATTACGTCTTTATTTTGAATAATGATTTGAGTTTGAGTTTCACGAATTTTGTACGAAAACCCGGTATTTCGCACACAAGAAAATGAAAAATGATATAAATTAAATGATAAATGCATGTGAAGAAAGAAAAAGAATTCATGAAAAGGAAACCGAGTACCTAAAATGTTTTTAAGAAAAGCAATAAAACGGTAAACAAAAATATTCTTTGCCTTTACGGAGGCCACACCGAAAACATTTTTGAAACATATGTAAATTCAAAATAGTAATCATCCATGTTTCAAAAATGATTTAGGTGTGGTCTCCGTAAAGGCAAATAATTTTTTTGTTTACCGTTTTATTCTTTTTCTTAAAAACACTTGGTTTCACGGTCGCGAAAAGAATTGGGCGTTTCCATCACCCGGAGAAACCTGTATGAGGGCCCTGATTTAGGGCCACTGCTAAAATTCCATTGAATGAAAGAGGATGTGAAGAGTTCTTTTTCCGCATGTCATTGGAGATATGAACTTTCATTTTGAGGCAATTCGATGTCGCTACTTTGTTATTTCTGCTCAGTACATCACACCTAATTGCTTTTAAATATGGAAGTTTTTTTATGAAGATCTTGTCTCTGAGGTGTATGAGATACTAAAGATGCCAAACAAGGCTGAAACCGGTATATCTCTTATCTTAGTGACAAAATCTAATTATCATTTCTCCAACCATATGATAAAAGATCTCTGAGCCTGGAAATTGAAAATGGTATTCATTTCGATGATTACTATTTTGAATTCATCTATGTTTCAAAAACCAAGTAAAAGTTTGTTCGAATTTTATTTCACCGAACAAAAATTTTTCTGTGCTGCTAACTGATTCTTGGAACGTCGCCTACCAGGCCAGAACTGCACTTCTGATAACCAAAAGGTAATTTCTGATTTAAACTTTTGTCCCTGGCAAAGAGTATAAAGAGTATTAAGATAAGAACCGGCCATACATACATACATACATACATACATAAATATATATATATATAAATAATATATATATATATATATATATATATATATATATAAATATATATATATATATATATATATATATACGTACGAAGGGATTACGTACGAAGTTAGCAAGTCTTTCACTATCTGTTATCAGCTCAAGTTATGAAATTATATTTTTTACTGAAACATGGTTGTCCGCTGACATATCTAATTTAGAATTGGGAATCACTAATTTCGATATTTATCGCAAGGACAGGGACTCCATAACAAGTTTCAAATCAAGAGGCGGGGGTGTGCTTGTAGCAATAAAGTATCCTTTCTTCCAGGATTCTTCTAACAACACACGATGACGTAGAGGCTATTTTTGTACTAGTTCATGTTGGCACAGATAATATCATATTGTCGAGTGTTTATTTTCCTCCAAATAGCGACATATCTTCATATGAGAAATACTGTGAGGACCTAGAAAATGTGTCCGATTTATATCCTGACGCAGATCTCATATGCTGTGGAGACTTTAATCTACCGGGAGTCTGTTGGAAAACTAAACCAGATAAAAACCCAGTCAAAATAACAAAAACTCTTACAGTAATCGCGCAATCGATATCATTATTAAATATGGTAGAATTGAATGATATTTCCAATTCAAATAATGTGTTGTTGGATCTTGTATTTTCTTCGTTCGAGAGCATTGTTGTTTCTTCGGCATCTGATATTTAATTTCCATGCGATAGTCATCATCCCGCATTATGTTTCCACATCCATTCCACTCGTACGAAAATGGTCAGACCAGGTTACTCATTTCGTGACTTCAAAAGGGCTGAATACTTAGATTTACAGGAATATTTATCGAGGTTAGATTGGAGTAAAATTATTTGCGAAGATGCTGTCGAGAAATCCGTTTCTAATTTTCATTGTGCTTTAAATACAGCAATTGAATTGTTTGTTCCTGAGGGAATTTCAAGGAAATACAATTTTCCAAGTTGGTTCTCACCTCGTTTAAAAGATCTCATTCATTCTAAAAAAGGTGCTCATCGATTATATAAGATGTCGAATAGCGCGGGAGATTACCATCAGTTCTCTAAATTGAGGGACCAATGTAAGATTGAATCTGAGAGATGCTATCATGAATATATCCAATCAGTCGAAAATTCTATTGAAAGTGATCCGAAATTTTTTTGGAAGTTTGTCAATGATACGAAGGTTAATAAAGGTTTTCCCACCTCTATGTATTACGGGAATAAGATCTCAGACGGTCGACAAGAAATAGCCGAATTATTTGGATCATTTTTCTCTGATGTATACAAGACGAGCAAGCCAAGAAACTTAGACATTAAGCAAGATTTTCAAGTAGATATAAGGAGCGTAGTTTTATCAAGTAGTGAAGTACTTAATGAATTGATGTCCTTCCGAGAATCAAATGACTCGGGGGCGGATATCATAGCGTCAATATTCTTAAGAAACTGTGCTGATGTATTGGCAGATCCAATATGTTCACTATTCAATATCTCGATACTTAGCGGAATTTATCCTAAGAAATGGAAGACCAATTATATCATTCCCATACACAAATCCGGTGATATAAAAGACGTTAAAAACTACAGGCTCATTTTGAAATGTTCCCATATTCCGAAAATATTCGATAAGTTGCTACATATCAGAATTTCACCTCATTTTTCACGAATATGTATAGCGGAACAGCACGGATTCATTAATAAGAGATCTGTAACAACTAATTTGGTTTCTTACACAGATTTAATTTCAAAAGCAATGTTAGATAAATATCAAGTAGACAGCATCTATACGGATTTTCAAAAAGCCTTTGACGTAGTACCACATTGGTTGTTAGTTGAAAAACTAGAGAGTTTAGGTGTGGGCCCTCCATTGTTGAACTGGCTAGCGGATCGGTTACGGGGGTGTACCCTGAGAGTTAAGCTTGAGGATGATATATTTTCCGGGCTGATTCCTGTCCTTTCGGGGGTTGGTCAGGGATCTCCACTATCTACACTGTTGTTTTTATGCTTCATAAATGATATACGAGAATGTATTACGAACTGCCATTTCTTATGTTTGCGGATGATCTCAAGTTATTCAAGATTATAAAGACTATACACGACTGTTCTTTGTTGCAAGAAGATCTTAACAATGTTGCTAGATGGTGTATCGATAATGAAATGCATTTCAATATAGAAAAGTGTAATGTGATGAGATTTTTCAGAATCAAGTCTCCGATTCAGTACGATTATTCCTTATATGACGTTAAAACTGAGTTCAAGTTTACTTGTTAAAGATTTGGGAATATATCTCGATCATAAATTAGATTTTTTCAACATTTCTTCAATATCGCCCAGAAAGCTTTAAAGATGTTAGGATTTATCAAAAGAAAACTTAGAGATTTCCATAATATATCTGTATTGAAAACTGTTTATTTCACAAATGTCCGGAGCATAGTGGAGTATTCTACTGTGGTTTGGTCACCTTATTACGAAGTCCACAAAAATAATATTGAACGTGTACAGCGTAAGTTCTTAAAATGGATTTCCTTCAAACTGGGCATTTACAAGTTGCTGAATAACTTCATTGATTGTGAATACTTTCTCAGATTAAGTTAAATGCCAATAATGTTGTTCTGAGGCATAGAGATTTGTTCAGCATAGATTTCATCCCAACTAACTACGGCCTCAATAATCCTATTGAACGAGCGATAAGAGAGGCTAATTCTATAGATGTAGATTTATTCAATATCTATTCCATATCTATTTTCAGCCTAAAGAGGTGCTTTGACGCAGTTTGAGTGTTCCACTGTGGTCAAGGTCTATATTATATTTCGTTTTCATTTATAAATTTCTGTTACTTTTGATGTTATTTGGTAAATGTATGTCAAATGTAAATTGGCTCTGCCGTCTGTTTTAAATAAATAAATGAATATATAATATATATATATATATATATATATATATATATATACACAATATAAGGATAAAAAATGAGAGATCGGTGAAGTACATGGAAAAGATTTAACGGACATAACCCTCTGAAACGAAAATGAACCGTAGACAGCTGTTTCGGGCTTTCGCCTCATCAGTACGGTGAAAAGTTGGAAATTGAAATCACATAACGGAGTCAACACAAGGGAGCCAGCCGCACATTTGCGATTTCGGTTAGAAGAAGACCCTGCATTCCAGGGCAACATCCAACGTCACCACGGAGGCAGCTTTAGCCACCTGCGTGACATCCGAGTCCAGGAACATAAACACAATATAAGGATAAATAATATATATATATATATATATATATAATATATATATATATATATATATATATGTTGATGTTGATTGATGTTGATTGCCTGTTTACGGCAATCAACATCTGGGCTATTCCAACAATAGCTTATTCCTTCGGCATTCTTACTTGGTCAAAAACTGAACTTCAAGAATTGGACAGAACATTGAGGTCCCTACTAACACGGCATGGAGTGCATCATCCCCACTCCTCAATAATACGTCTATATCTCCCACGTCAACAGGGAGGTCGAGGTCTACTCAATTTGGAAAAAATCCACGAAGAAAACATCATAACACTCAGAGAATACTTCTTCAAAAAGAACTCACCCTTTTTCCGCGCAATTCGAGAGGCGGATCAAGACCTTTCTGCCCTGAAATTATCAGAACCAGTCTTTCACCGCACTGGTCGCACAATGGAGCAACTCATTGAGGAGTGGAAAGCTAAAGCCCTACATGGAAGATACCCTGGCTGCCTGAAAACTAAAGAAGTTGATAAAAATGAATCATTAACTTACCTTCGAGCAGGGTATCTCTTCCCAGGAACGGAAGGAAGGCTACTGGCAATACAAGACCAAGTTATGCCAACAAAAATGTATCAAAAACATATTGCCAAACTGGACATACCTTCCGATCGATGTCGTAAATGTGGCCAAGCACCTGAGACTATACAGCATGTAACCTCCTCTTGCTCTATATTGGCGCCAAAAGAATACCTGGAGAGACATAACTCAATGGCAAAAATTTATCACCAGCAACTTGCACTTAAACTAGGTCTACTCCGTGAGAACATTCCCAATCACTTATATGTTCCTAAAACTTTAATGCAGAATGAGCGCTACAGACTTTATTGGGACTCCGCTTTGGTGACGGACAGAGGTGTTATGCACAACCGGCCCGACATCACTCTCTTCGACACTGAGAAGGAAACATGCGCATTGATTGAGTTCACAGTCCCGGCGGACGATAATATCTCGAAGGCCTATACGGAAAAATTGGCAAAATATGGAGAGTTGGCATATCAACTTAAAGAACTTCATGACCTGAAAACAATAAGTATTCTCCCATTGATCATCTCAGCTAATGGTCTGGTGGAAGTGCACTTGCCTGAGAACACGAGAAGATTGGGTCTAGAACCTAACATCATTTCTGCTTCCCAGAAACAAGTCATCCTCAATACAACCCGAATTGTCAGAAAGTTTCTGCAGGGATTCTGAGCACAAAGTTAACCTTGACAGGCTTGTCCGGTTGATATATAGTTATACCCCTACGATGGTGAGAAAAAAAAAAAAAATATATATATATATATATACAGGGTGTTTCCTAAACATGCGGCAAAAATTCAGGGAGCTGTTACTTGGACTATTCTAAGAATCTTTTACAAAAAACTGAACATATAAAAGAGAAGAACTTGTTAATTTCTCAGAAAAATATCAGATATTTTTATTTGGGCCGTCTCATATCTCATATCGTATCAAACCTCATCGCATGAAAAGGGGTGTGGTGACTCGAGAAAACGATCGAGCGGTCACTATAACCGGAAAATGTTTCTACAAATAATGTTGTATCTAAAATCATATCTATCATTGTAAGCGACACGACGTTGTGGGCGAGTTTTGAATGAAACCAAACTTAACACTGCAATTGCGTTATAATAAGCGATTGGTCAATACAAGGAATGTATTCCTTGTATAATGAATATCAGGCGCATTCAGATATTTCCTGAATGAACCCGGAATAGCTATATGGCGCTGACGTAAGTGTAATCGCTTCGTTCCCAATTTTTTCTCTATAATCTTTGGTCTCTGGAATAAGGCTTGGAAAAAACTTGATGCCACCTGTCTATTCATCCAGGCTCATTCACCGTGAGAACTCTGATAATGGATTTGAAGTATGTAATATACACGTTGATGATCCGTTCATATAGGTACATAGCTGCCTGCACCAGAACCCGAAAAAAAGTGTTTGTGGAGCTGCCACTTTCCAATAGCATTTGGCAGAGTGGGGGTCAGTCGGATCAGCTAGTAAAAGTGATAATACTTTACTGTTGTATTTGTATATTTTTCCCGATTTCTGTACAAAATATGATAACCGTCGATAACTTTTATCGCTTTGGCTAACTTCATTATACCTTCGTTGGAAAATGCGAATGTTATAAGCCGTAAAGGCGTCTCGGGAGAAAATAACATTCTGGAAATGTCTTTTTTAAAATTTGGATTTTTTTTATGGACGGCTAACGTTCAAGTCACTTTGAGTTAGAGTGTCTGAAATTGGTAGATTTTTATTTAATTCACTTCTTCATAAAATTTTTGCTTTTTCGATAACAATTTATTTTACATGATCAAAATTCAATAATAATTGCTACTGCGAAGCTTGAGTTTCATTCAACTCCTTCTGTGATATTTAAAAATTTTTATTTTTGTTTAATTAAGTGGCAACTTGATTGGGAAATGATCACCAACAAATTCGGGGCCACAATATAGAGACTGTCTATAAGCCAACTCAAAAACTTGGCCAAATGATCAGAACTACCAAAGACAAAGTCGACCCACTCTCTCAACCCGGTATTTACAGGATACCTTGTGACTGCGGCAAAGTCTACATTGGTACAACGAAGAGAAGTATCAATACGAGAATCAAGGAGCATGAACGATGCTGTCGACTCAATCAGACAGAAAAATCCGCACTAGCGGAACATGCTCTGACAGATGGACACAATATTGTTTTCTCAAAGGCAGAAGCTATTTCAAACATCAAAAGTTTCTATCCTAGGATGAACATGGAAGCCATTGAGATATATAAACATAAGAACAATATGAACAGAAGGGAAGAAATTCCTTTAGTACATAGCGCATGGTTGCCGGTGTTGGAAAAGACTAAAATCAAGCCAATACGAAGTGGAAGCGATGGACCAATCAACATCGCGCGCGTAAACCCACTACCTTCTCCCGCCAATGATCAGGGTATAAGTGGGACCAACGGATCGAATCCAGCATCACTTTCGGAAATTCAACGGTCGAGTTACAATCTAAGACCAAGAATCCTCTGAAGATGCCTACCGCAGTTGTGGGCGAAACGTTAGGTGAAATAATTCCTAATAGACCACGGCCAATAAGCCCGGAAGACTCTCTTAATGTCAAATTCGGTTTGTTGGAGGTTTATCAATCGATCCTGTTGTTCACGACATGAAAGAGTTCGAAAGGTGGATAGGCATTTCTATTATATTTCCTAAATCTAAAGTGGTTACGGAACATAAACACAATTCTTCAAAAATTATTGATATAATATTCATATTCGTCATGCCGGTACTATTACTTGGATACATCCGTAGTTCGAAAATTGTGATAGATAATTCAAATACATAATATAACATATTGTTAGAAACTTTGTTTGACCTGAAAAATTGTTTTTGAAACATTTATTACAATTTATATTTCTAACAATTTTCTACCCCAATTAACGTTGAGCACTACCAAGGGCGGATCCGGGACTTTTTTCTGAGGGGGGAGAACAATATTTATTTATTATATATCATATATCTATATTCTTTTTTTATTATTTATTATATTCATATAATAATATTTATTGATTACATGTTGGCCTCCTGCAACAGATTTATTTATTGTCTGTCAAATTTATGAGAAAGAAGAAAAATCACTAAACGATTCTAAGTTAAATATTCCATCAATTTCAATGAAAATTCAATGAATGAGACAAAATAACGTATGATACTCGTGAAGAAAGTCTTATTCTAACACTCGTTCATTCAAAAAATCGTCACTTAGTTGCTTGAATTCAGTGCCTTTTGCAACATTCATTATTATATTATAGTATATTATATTATGTATATTTATTATATTATATGGAAAATTAATTGTGATATTCGGAAGTTATGAAATTGTTATAGTATAGTTGAGATCAAGCTCATGAACTGGACAGTGTTTTATAAAAATGTAATATGCTGTTGTATTTCTATATGAATTCTCAATTGATATACCAATTTTAGGTTCCGTTCATGTTTTCGATCCTGGGTAATCGTGCATAGTCGCCTGCACTAAACACTTATGATATGTTTCTATCTTACCACTAGGTTCGAAATATAATAATTCATTCATTATATTAAGCGTGCATTTCAAATTCTGAGTACAAAATGATATTTATGCAATTATTGATGCGTCAAATTATTTTTCTTAATAGCATGCGAACGCATTTCGCCATTCTATAACTCAACCACTGATTAATTCCTGTGAATTTATACCGAGCTAAATTAAGCTCTACATAACATGTTCAGAAGCTTGATATAATTTGAATTTTCGAATTATTATTATTCTGAACAGGACTCGTTGCGACTTTCAGCCTTCCGGGAACTTCGACCGCAAGGATCTTTTGTTCTTTATCCAACTAGTTCTTTTAAACCCCAAAGAGGCTGTCAATGGCATTGATGAATCCAACGACATCCTTAGGAGCTTTAGCTGTTAGCTCATGAGGATCCAGTACCGACTTCCCCATGTGAATGGTTCTTAGTTCCGCCAGCTCTGGACACTTGCATACCATGTGTTCAGCCGTTTCTTTCTCTGATCCCGCATAGCCTGCTGATTTTCCCATGCGATACAAAAAATATTTGTATCGACAGTGTCCCGTCAGCAGACCTACCATCACTCGAAGCTCAGCTCGTGCCAGCTTTATGAGCTGTGTAGGTCGGCGAGAATTTTACAAATCTCTTTGCTTGCGCAAGTCTAGGAGTATTTCTCCAGAGCGTTGTTTTTTTTGCCGCTTCCCATTGTTGGACCGCTTTCTTATATTGGTCTTTTCCTAGCCCACAGAAAGGTTCAGGTCCAACAGGCTCCAGCCTTGAAGCTTTCTTTGAGAGTTCATCGGCTATTTCATTTGAATTTTCGAATACTTAATACTTTATATTGAATTTCTAACAAATCTATTTAATTTTCAGAACAAAAATGATGCAAAATGGCGTCCGATCACCATAGCAAGCCCTTCTAATCGTTTACGAAATGTTAGAAATATGCCTCAATGGGTGGTAAGTATTTCATCCTACCAAAATTATAAATGCGAAAGTTTGTTAGGATGAGAACATATGATGATGTCTTTTACTTTCTAAATGAAAGCTACGGAACAGATTCAGATGAAACTTTACAGTGATTATAATTTATCTATCAGAAAAACACATTGGCTACCACTACAGATTTTGGTTAATCTGGACATAATACAACGACAAATTATCAAACGATTCAGGAAAACTCCTACCCTCTGAGAGCTATTTAGGCGTACGTTGTCTTAACCCTTGAAGTTACACGAAGATAATGTCCATTGTTTGCCTCTGCAAATTAAAGTCCGCGACAGCATATTTCTATATCTATCCGTCTATCGTACGGAAGCCCTTATATCCAAAAGAGGGAGCCACTTATTAACAGTTATTATACAATACAATAATGAAAATTTTGCTCGGAAGTTTGAGAAAATAGGGGGTAAAAATGTTGCCAGGAACTTGTATTTTTTACACATTTTGTCAAAATTTTGGCCTATATAATTTTTTATCATATCTTGAAACTAAGTAATTTTTGTGAAAGTTGCAATGTAGATAATTAAATGAATCAAATTTTCCTACATTTTTTGCTCCTGAATTTTTTTTAGAACTATCTTGCCGCTTAAGCACGTCAAAAAATGAGTTTTCGAGAAATTATAAATAGATGCCTGTAAGTTGAAGTGAAAACAACTAGTAAAAGAGAATATACCTCAGACGTTACACTCCTTCTTTGCATTCAATAGGAAACAGCAATGTTGAAAGGCAAATCATGTTTCTCCATGCAAAAAGTGGTTGTGACACGACTGCGGCACTGTACAACCAAGGGTTGTTCCTCAAAATTGTAATTAAAATTCTTGACCCTTTCCGATATTTTCAGCATAGAGAACCAAAAAAGCAATGAATGAAAGTATTTCAGCATCTGGAGAACGCTTTATCCTACATATGTAGGGCTATACCGAGAAGGCGGAATCATCCCTTGAGCCCCCAATGCTGAATTTTTCTTATTCAATTATGTATGTAAATGTGAAGATACTTGAAAAAAGACTCCATAAAATATACATAATTTAATGTAGGGAAAAAACAGTTAATTATTATTCACCACTTTGTTGAGATTCATCATTTTTTTCATCAAAACAAATATTATACCATATATGAAGTTATGAAAACCATTGGATAACCTTCGGTTTTCCATTCCTTCAATGCAGTTGAAAAATTTTCGATGCTTTTCGAGATATAGTTGAAAATCAGGAAAAGGAACCAAAATTTTGTCAAATAGTGAGAGAAAAATCAGATTTCGGGCAAAATTGTTGCACACAAATTTCAGATTCGAGTTCAGCAACCCAAAATATAAAATTGCTAATTTGCCTGGCCTACTATCAGAATTTTAGTAATCCTATCACAACTATTTATTCGATTACTACTTCATAATTTTCAAATCAAAATATTCCGAAAACGGTGCACAGTATAGAGTTTCATCAAGAGTACCTTTTTGGTGTAAAATTGAATGATGTTCAAGATCGCTCAAAACTTGGCCCAATAAATCTAATATCAAAAAAGTTATGTTCAAAATAACTTTGTATGAAACGTGTAACTAGCACCCTCTATGAGAGTCAGACATCAAAACACATTCATCAGATGTGTACCAGCTTCCAAAACATATTCATGTGAAATTTCATTACAATGTTGCCAGTAGTTTCGGTAAAACCGTAAAAATTTGTATATTTTTTTCTTTCTCAACGCCCTGTATCTTCAATACGGACGACGTTACGAAAATTTTTTACTGAACAAACCCCTATTATATTCCAGTTTTCTATCTATCCTAGGAAGATGGTCACCTTTTTTTGACACACCCTGTATAGAAATAATTTCCGATGTACATATCTTTGGTTTGATTCACTTTCATATCTGTACTCACAGTTGAAGAACCTGTAGATTAAAATTACATGAAATCTTGGGAATTACATCTTTAATTTCAACAGACCAAGGTCAGCTCTTGTTTTCCTCCAAGTCAGCCCCATATAGCAAATTATTTTTCAAGTTTGTGTTGACAAAATTATTTATATTTTTTCAATGTTACTATCACACAGTATATTCACAGTATCTAATCTGAGCTCCTTATAATTTTTTCCTTGAGCTACCCTGCTCCCTTGTTTCATTGCAGATTTTATTTGTACCTCAGAATTGCTGAACAAAATGTTCAATGACATAACCGAGGTTGATAAGCTTTTTTTCTCATAACACGTACCAGAGTTTTTGATAGATATATTGTCTCCTTCATGTTGTTACACATCAGAAGGATTGCTTGATTGGTGTTTAATTTTTATTATTATTATCTGAATTCCAACAGGATATTCAGCTCTGAAACTTGATTGTACCTCTTCTTATTCGGCAAGACTCATGAAATGCTAATGTTTACCACTTGGTTGATGATTCCCCAACCACCTGGCATTTTTCTACATACACTTTTTTGAAGCATATATTTTACTTGTCAATCTTCTTTTCACCTAAAAGTATGATTTTCTGTCTTGTTGATCTCCAATACTTAACCATTTCATAACTAATATTTTCTATATGCTCATTTTACGAAAATTTCTTGCTTTTCTAGTATCAAACTTCTAGTATAAATGCAGTGGATCTCTAAAAAGTTTACTTCATGATAGCTTGTTAATGTCTGACAAATGTCTAGTTTTCTCCAAAATTGATGTTTGATTTTGTTTTAGAGACCAGGAGTGAAAACCCTGAAAAGTTTCACAAAATGAATAATTTGCCTGGAATTAATTTCAAATGATATCCTCTGGCTTATTTAGGTTCGACTGTTTATATAGGTATCTTTCAGTTGTTTACTGTTTCATTGTGGTGGCAAATTATTCCAAGAAATGTATATTTTTGCATTGATAAAGTTGTGGTCATTGAGTTGTAGAAACGTGGTTGTTGATATACGATTTCAATTAATTCTTCGCATTTATGTTTCTCCGATCAAAGTCACCAACAGCTCAGGTATGATCTGCTCCAAAACAAAAAATGACTCCGTTTGGCCATAAATATTTACTGCAATCTACCAAGGGCACCTGTAGCTTTTGAAACAAGTCATGTTTTGAAATGCACCTGAATTGTTTATGGTACCTATATCAAATTGGTGCATCCCAATGAACTAGTTTTATTAACTATCATGTTTTTATCTAATTGGAGTATCGCAATCTATTCTAAGCCCTAAATATCATCCTCCAAATTTGTTCCTACTGTTTTTCCTTTTTATAATACCCAATCCATTCTGTGAAAATTTCGAAACTTGTCTCCTGTTGGTAATACTTTAAAATGAATGTGCAAAATAAATTACTACACCATACCTATATGTTCACTAAAAACTTATTTTGAAAGACAAATTTTGGTCTAGCCATGAATGACAGTAAGAAGTTTTTATTTTAATTACTATCGAGGATGAATATCGCTTCATCTGTAAAAAATAATTTTATTCAGAGAAGATTATCATTTACCTAGTCATTATTCCAAACTTAAGAGTTGCTATACTCTCAATGATGATATGGATGTCATCTCATGTGGTGTGTTCATAATCCATGCTTCTAGAAAGCTCAATTGAGTAAGTATGTAAGTACTGGTTTCCGTGACCTATAGTTGCATCTTCACTACTTCATCCAAAATTATTTTTACTTAGAAGTAAATAAAAAAGTGAAACTATTGAATCATTTTCTTAATTGAAAAAGTGATATGGAGAATTATTATTGGCCACCATAGCCTTGAAATAAGGGAAACTTGCCAGCCTCTTCTTCACTCAACTCAACTTTTGCATATGATAACATTCCAGCAATACTGATGTTTTCGGCAAATATTACCATGTTATAAAAATGTAAATAACAAAGCGCCTGAAAATTTCAACTTTATTATAAAGACATACCAGCTAATAAACATTATGTGTATACCTAAAATATAAATTGTATATTTGTTCCAGGAAAAAAATCTGAATAATAATGAACAAGTTCTAAATAAATGATAATACTTGTGGTCAATAAAAGAAATGACTTAATCCTAATGTTGTTATAGGTTAAATATAATATAAAGTCATAATCATAAAACAAATCACATGAATTTCAATAAATTCAGGAATTCAAATTGTTCACTTCTGCTCTCCTACATTTTTAGGTGCGTTTTGTTGCTGGTTGCTAGTATTTATAACCTATATTGTTCCCCCAAAGTGATCATCAACATTTGTTAACCCAGCCAATGGGAGGTTTTGGTTTTCAACCCAGGTTATAAAACGTAAGGAACTAAACACACCTCTTGTCAGAATTTTCAAATAGCAGATAATAATGATATGTTAAGAGGAGTTTTTGAAAAACCATGTAAAAAAAGTTGATGAGGATTGTTGTATAATAGGTAGCTTATTCGGAAATGTAGATGAGCAGATTACCATATCTATAATTTTTTCTTTATACAATATTCTCTTTGCATTTATTTCTGAAATAGGCACTAAGGTTTCTGTTAACAAAATTGCAAACCAAATATTTTGCTGGATTCAATAAGTAATTTTCAAATATATCATCAAGTCATATTCCCTAATGATTTGGATATTCTTGAAAATATTTAAATTATATGAACCTGAATCTGAGGAATATTTCATTGAACTTCACTTGTGTCATTTTTACAAAGAGCATCTTTTGTTTCAACTTTCACCGTTGATTCTTCTGAACTTTCATCAATGTCCATTTTTAATGGATATTCATTACTATCCTCTACCTTTTCTTCTTTAGGTTTAACAATTCTTGTTATTTCTATCTCAGGAGTTAAATTTTCAAGTCTATCTCGTAACTTCTTTCTCGAACCTGAAGAATCACCATCAGAATCAGTGTCTTCCTCTGTTTCACGTTCGAGAGTTATATCTGGTGTAACATCTATTGTCTCAGCTTCATTTTTAAGGTCCTCATCATTTTTCTCCTTGGAAGTTATTTCCTTCCCTTCTTTACTATCGACTTCTGCATATTTACTCTTACCAAACACTTTATATTTATAACCAACATCATCTCTTAAATGTAACTTCCTATGAAGTTGCATGTATGATTGAGTTGAAAATTCCCGATTACAAATATCACACTTAGCATTTTTCATTCCTTTTATGAAATATTTTTTCTTGTTTTTCTGATGATGCTTCCGAACTTTATGGCGTAACAATCCAGTAGAACTGTTAAATTGTCTCTTACAAAGCTCACATGAAAATATCATGCCTTCTTCGCCAGGACCAGGTGCACAATTACTCTCTCCATCAGATGCTGAATGCGATGAATGTTGAGATGACATTGTTGCATTTGTGAAATCTTTCAAGGTCAACGATTCATCATTTTCATTACTTGACTTATGGGAATTTACACACATTTCATAATCCACTCGGGTAACATACTCAGCAAAGCAATATTCACACTTGAATGGATATTTTCCCATATGATGCATTTTGATATGATGTTTTAAAATTTTCACATTTGCAAAATTTTTTTGACAAGATTCACAGCTGAAACTCTTTTCACCAGGTGATGCTTCTTCTTCAAATGAAACATCAGCTGAAAGGAAATGCTGGCCTGAATTGAAAAAGTCAGCAGCATGTTTGGGGAGAATAGGAACATAATTTCCATATGAATTGCCTTTTTTACCACCTTTTCCCTTGTCTCCATTCATTTTCAACATTTCTTTAGAATTTATTTGATTTTGAGAAATTACTTCATCCCAGTCATTAACCTCTTCTTCTTGGCCAGAGCTATCAGATTCAGAATCACCCAATCCATATATTGTAGGATCAATTTCTACACTAAGTTCCTCTGTTTTTGTATCCGTTAGCAATTGATTTATTACAGGCGTATTGTTTGAAGTTGATTTCACTAAGGGCTTCCCAGGTGCAATAGGTACATACTTCTGCATTGTATTATTAAGATTAACAAAAACATTTTGGTTATTATCTTTGCTTGCATTTGACGTGTCTTTAGGAGGAACAGGATTTATTGTTACTGGTGCTAAAGAAGAATTTGAATTCAGACCTCCTGCCGAAGCAGTTGGTATCAGGTTGAGGAAAACATTTTGAAAAGTGTTTTGTTGTTGTGGTCCGACAACAATTTTAAGAAATTTCTGATTAGGTAAAACCATAAACGTACCAGGTGTTGGCTGCGAATCAGCTGTAGATGTATTCTGAGATTCATTTTTGTTCTTCTGACTATCTTTCAGAAGTTCAATGTAACTTTTCAGTACAGTGGCTGATTGCATACATTGCCTTTTGAAGGTAAAAGCAATATTCAGTCTTTTGATACAAGGATGACATAAAAGAGGTTTGAATGCCGTCCAATCCTAAAATTGAAAAGAAATTATGTATTTGGCAAGATATAAAGTGAAAGAGACATACCACTTCTGATACACATTGCTCCAGTTTACTCATTAACGTTTCACTTGGTTCGTTTTCTATATGTGCAAGGTCTATAAGATTCTTCTCATATTTAAGACATACTCGACAAAAATTTGGCAATGAATACATTGTCCTGCAAATAACTGTTTCTCAAACTGAACGGATATTTTACAAAAAAATTTTCATGTATTGCAGCTTTGTCAACTTAACCGCCATGTTCTTTTCTACATCCCATTTTACAAAAAAATTGACGTAGCCAACAGAACAGCGCTAAATATTACCAGTCTAAATTTAAATTTGAAATGCTGAAGCTCAACTATTTATTTTCACTGAATGCCGGTATTTTTAATCAGATGATTCGACGCTTGAAAATTTTATGACTAGAATTTTTGAATGGAAGGTTAACATATTCAGAAGAATTAGATTATATCACATAATTCAAATAAGCTGAATTAGGAAATTTAGTAGCAAGCAGTCAATGACTTTTAAAATATGAGAATTATAGATTACTGTGTCCATGAGTAGATAACTATGAATTATTTTTAGAGTAAAAGTGGATCAGGAGGTCCCCCTCCACCCCCTATTCCAACGGACGATGGAAAATCTAAAAATCACAAACCAGGCAAATTTACAGAACCGGACTATGAAGTTATTGAGTTTGGGCAGTATTCCAATGCACCTTTGATGAACAAAAATGCCAATAGTGAGTATAAATTCTTGGAACAATTGAATACTGAACAGAATCAACGTTTCTTTATGAAATGAAAAGATTAAACAATCAAACAAAAATCATATGGACCTATGCGATACAGTTTCTTTCTCAACCTGAAAAATGTTGTTATGGGATTTATAGGTTCCTTTAACCAGAATAAATACAAGTTTATATCAACTTCCAATGAGAGATGTAACCAGTGCGAACACAATCTGTTTGTTTTCCTGAAAACTCAATTTGGGTTTTCTCTCCCAGTCTCTGAAACAAGAAACGATTAGAAAAAAAAATTTTAATAATATAATTGTTTCTTGTTTCAGAGACTGGGAGAGAAAACCCAAATTTAGCTTTCAGGAAAATGCAGAGACCTTCCACATAATATTTCAATACAATCTGTTTGCTGAGATGACCCGATCGGGTAATGTTCAACAAAACTGAAAATGTTCTATTGTCGATAAATCACAACGTTTCTCAGTTCGCTGTGGAAATATGGATTTTCACCTCCACCAATTTGAAAAACATTTTTGTATGGGCTTGATGTCTAGAGCCGAAGCGAATCCGCCATTTGCATTAGATGTTAATGGGCTATGCTGGAACTGATTCTGGCCCTCCTTAAAAAAATATATAAAATATCTAAAAATAATGCAAAGATAATAAAGTATATAATGAGAAATAGTACATAGATATCTCAACCCTACCTGCATAAAACTTTAAAATAAGCTTTCAGTATAGTTGGAAAATAAAAAGCTTGATTCTTTAATTCTTGCGTTGGATTATGCGTTCATTTCCGTCGATAAGGTAATAAGAATATATAAAAATATTATAATTGCTGGTGAGATTAAAAACTAAAATGGGTTCATATAATTTCGCAACTTTTGTTTAGCTTATACAGGTAATGATGTTGCTGACAGGCACAAATTATATAGATTAAGATCCCAGGGCCAGCAGACGTTACTTATTTTTGAAGTGACGAATATTACAGTATAGCTAGTCTTATATGTGTTTAATAGTGTGTGCATACTCGCTAGCTTGGCTAGGCGGCAGGTTCACAGGTAGCAGGTAGAAAAGGTAGACGAAAACAGACCGAACTTTTCTTAAATTCGAAGAAATGATTTTTATATATGTCGCGCAGAATATTATGAAAAATAAATATTTCATATTGCCAGACAGTTTCCGTGGGCCGTATTCCTCCCAGACGCTTTAAATTTCAATGAAAAAAATCACAGTTAGAAACATTGTTGCGAAATGGCTAGATTCAGCACTTTTGTTGAATTTGAAGCACTGATTTTTATATATGTCACGCAGAATATATTAAAAAATGAAAATTTCATATTGCCAGACCGTTTCCGTGGGCCGTAATTCCTCCCAGACGCTTTTAATTTCAATAAAAAAATCAGTCAGAAACATTGTTGTGAAATGGCCAGATTCAGCACTTTTGTTGCATTTGAAGCTCTGATTTTTATATATGTCACGTAGAATATTATGAAAAATAACTATTTCATATTGCCAGACTGTTTCCGTGGGCTGTAATTCCTCCCAGACGCTTTAAATTTCTTAAAGAAAAAGAACTTCTCTTACATATAGTCTTCAATTTTGAAAATAATCCTTGGGGGATTATTTTAATACATTTTGTGGAAAGCCAGACCAATCCCCAGGGCCAAATATTCTGCCAGACACAATCTCGATTTTTATTAGGTCCCTAAAAACTATTAATTTTTTGCCTATAAAGTGCATAGGAGGAAAAACGGCCCACGAGGCAGGTTCTACCAACTTGAGGAAATTTAAACAGAACACATTAATTGTTACGAAACCTCTATCCATAAAATTATTGTAAAACGCCAGGTACGAGTTAACCATCGAGTGAAGCTGACAATGAAGATTAAGATTAAGATACTAATGAAAAAAATTATATTTTTTGATTTCTGTTATAATTATAATAAAAGTCATTTCCATAATTTGATATTTTAAACATACACTTTGTAGGCAAATGAATTAAAAGTTTCTAGGGACCTAATATTTGATTGTGTCTGGCAGAATGTTTGGCCCTTGGGATTGGTCTGGCTTTCCACAAAAGGTATTAAAATAATCCCCCAAAGATTATATTCAAAATTGAAGAGAAAAGTTCTTTTTTTTCAATTGTAATTCAGGGCGTCTGATAGGAATTGCGGCTCACGGAAACGGTCTGGCAATATGAAATATTAATTTTTTATAATATTTTGCGTGACATATATAAAAATCAGTGCTTCACATTCAACAAAAGTGCTGAATCTGCCATTTCGCTACAATGTTTCCAACTGTGATTTTTTTATTGAAATTTAAAGTGTCTGGGAGGAATTACGGCTCACCGAAACGGTCTGGCAATATAAAATATTAATTTTTTATGATATTTTGCATGACATATATAAAGATCAGTGCTTCGCATTTAACAAAAGTGCTGAATCTGTCATTTCGCAACAATGTTTCTAACTGTGATTTTTTTATTGAAATTTAAAGCGTCTGGGAGGAATAACGGCCCACGAAAACTGTCTGGCAATATGAAATATTTATTTTTCATAATATTCCGCGCGACATATATAAAAATCAGTTCTTCGAATTTGAGAAAAGTTCGGTCTGTTTTTGTCTATCTTTTCTACCCGCTACCTGTGAACCGGCCGCCTAGCCGAGCTAGCGAGTATACACACACTATTAAACACATATGAGACTATCTATACTGTGAAATTCGTTACTTCAAAAATAAGTAACGTCTGGGGGCCCTGGGATCTTAGACTAATAGTTTTGGTGGAATCAAGCTAATCAGTGTTCTCCTCCAAAATTGGATCTAATTTTTATAGGTTAGATTTTCCGTTCATTGGTAAGTTAATAATTATCTATTGGAATATGAGAGAAAAATGAGTCTGCAATTTTTTGAAATTTTTTTTACGGTTTCTTTCAGCCTGTGGGATGAAAATCAATCAGAAAAATTTGTTAAATAATATAGAAGAAAGTCCCCCTACCTTGCTTAGAAGCAGGGCTCATATCCTGTTTTTAAAAACTCTAAGGGTCAAAACTTGACCATCGAACCACAATTCGCCTACATGTACACCAAGAGATTCAAAATATAAAATGCAAAGAGGGATGTTGAACATAACTCGCATGACTCTCTTTTGGACACTCTCTCGCTCTGTACGGAGTTACCGAAAAATAGGACATAATAGGATATGTGACAGTAAATTAGGCCGTAATAAAAATCGACAACAACGTCGAGTTAGGCATGGATTCTTTGATACGAGAAATGGCGTAGCATGAACTATAAATTTTTTTACACAAACCATCTATCTGCTACTCCCATCTGAGATTACGGTCAACAAATATCCCCAAAAACTAAGTGCAGTCTACCGACTGAATAGTGAAATTCTGAAATTGAAATTTCAATACACTATCCGAGGAACTCTTGGACTTGAAATAGAGACATTCAGTTTTCTCGATATTCACCATCAAGGCATTGAACCTGCACCACTCTACTAACCTCCGGATAACGAGAGTAAGTTGAACCGTCATATCATCCAAGGAACCAGCAGACAAAATAATTAATGATTCATCGGCAAAAACATAGTCGAAATTATCATTACTTTAATTTTTTTCATGAGCAAATAATCAAATAGCCAGTCCAAAATTATACCTCTGAAGCTCAGGTTGTAGAGTTTTCTTCGTAAAAATCCGAAGTCAAGTGAGTCAAACGCCATCGACAAATCAAAGAACAGACCTGCAACGTGCTTACCAGCATCAAGAGAGTCATACCCCTCTTCAAAGAGGCCACACATAGCCGTAAAGCGCTGTTTACAGCGTTGCAGCACTATTACGTTCGTAATAGATCTATTATCAAATGGATTTATTCATTACGCTATTCCGCCGCTTTGCAATTTAATACGTTTTTATTATTTTCGCCAGAGAACAAAAAATCGAAAACGAAATTTTAGACATACAGTGCAATCACCGTTGAGTAAATGATATTTTAATTTTTTTGGATGAATGTAGTTCCTATTTTTTTGTTTCTATGTTGCAATGAGGTAGTTTTTCTTATTGAAATAATAGACATTTGTTTTTTGTTAACGTTTTTTTCTAAGAATATTATATTTTTCTTGAATCCATGCAATTAAAGTTTTATTTCTTCTGGAAATTTTGATTTCAAGAAAATGTCAACAGAAACATATGTTCAACTTTGGCGACATCTATGTTAGTTTTCCGTCAACCGTTTGGATGGACACCACATATTGTATAGAAAACTTTAAAAAAAATCTATTACGAAGAAGTCCTAACCTATTACGAAATTAAACAAAATTTAGTACGAAATATCAGAAGCTGCTGGCAACACTGGCTGTTTACATTGGTACAGTAAATGGTCGAGTTCACTAGCATACTTTTTTACCGAAATAACCTACTCTACTCATTTAGGTAGAGTAACTGTTTACACGTTGCTAGTAATTTGAAAGGACAGTTCGATGAGCCGAATCAGATGAAAGACTCGGAAGATGTACTATCCTCTCCTAAAACCGGGCAAGTGTCTGTTCACATTGGTATAGTAAAGTAATAAATCAGTAGAGTAAAGTGAGATTTTATAGGTGGGGATAGGATAGTCGAGTGTACTATTCCACATGTTCTATCCACTCTACTCTACCGTTTACTATCTTTAGCTTTAGTACTCTACCGTTACTTGCACGACCTGTTTACATTGTGCTAGTAGGAGGATAGTTAGTACTCGACCACTCTACTCTACCGTTTACTCTACCAATGTAAACGGCGCTTTATATCTCAAATGTGATTCCAATGCGATGCAAATATTCGTTCGTATTGTGACTCATAGCCAAAGAGTGTTGAGAAAGGATGTCTTCGATCTTTAACTGTAGAGAAACTACCGCATCTGGGTTTTATTGCCCCTAATTACAATCGGCCGGGATATTTTTCTCTCGAGAACCCGGTTTGCACTATGGAATTCGCAGTGGTGAGAAGAAAGGGGGTGGGTTTGCGTCTGACAGATTCAACGTATAACAATTTTTAAACTTGAGTTTTTTTCTTTTGGATCTTGGATGCATCATCATCTTGTGACTAGTATTCGATTCAAGAAGTATTTAAATTTTTTGGTTTTCTGCAATTTGAGTGCATTCATTGGTAAGTAAATTCTTTTAGTTATTGTTGTAAACCAAATATTTTGATATTTCATTCTCGCTACATATAATTATCGTATAATGAAGTTTTTATATGTGTGTTGGCGCAGAACTTTTCGATTTTGTTCTGAGAATTGTCTTGAGTTTTGCCGTTGAATATGTTTTTAATTTCATTTGATTCTAGAGATATTTCAAAAATCCATAAAATAGGCAATCCCAGCACTTTTCACGAAATTGGGTTTTAATTTACGTGTCTGAAATATTTTGTGCTGTACAGGCTTGGCAAAATTGGTGATGTTTTCTCAATGCGAAAGTCACAATAACACAGTTGAAGCATTCGAATGAAATTAAAGTTTTGTTATTTAGAAAGTGAGAATACTTGAAAGAAACTACGCCTTCTAGTGTTCCTTATTTGGTCTAATTTGTGAGGAATTATCAAATATAGGTAGGTACAGATTTCTTAGTAATTCATATCTTTTCTATATCACCATATTTGGAAAGCCTAGATTTGAACTAATTACATATTTCTTTAGTGAAAGAAACTACTATCAAATCCGATCTCATTTGGAATTTTTATGTCTTATAATTTCAAAAACTAACCCCCGTTGAGGGTAACAACAGCAAGGATTTCGTGGTGAGATGTCTCAAAAGGACTCTCACCGATGAAACGGTTGAACTTTGTTCACGGACATGCCGAGGGTCTAATTACAAAATAGCTGAAAGTCCTGTTATGAAGATTTTATTCTGTGAGTATTTGATTTGAGGTGTAGCCGCGATACTGTCAAACACAACCTTTGCAGTTATTCGAATATTTCTTGTAAATTTGTTGTCCAGAAATTTTTCAATGATTTTGACATCTATACGAATGAAAATGAAAAACGTTCGCAGTTATATCTTTCTCTTCTCATCAATTGAAATAAGTTCAACTAATAAATTGAATAGTTGAACAAAATTGTCAAACTTGCTCAAGTTAGAAATTACTGTTCCTTAATCTCTCATCGAAGGATGGAGAAGAGAAATGTACAATACTTCTATAATATAATATTATTTCTCTAATAATCGAACTTATTACTATTTTTCTAATAAAAAAAATCATTTCAACTTATACTTTCATTCCTTTCAGATGTGGTGAGGAAGAACAGAATTTCGGAGAAGGACTTCGAAATCTATGTGAAGGAATAGTTGCGACATGTCAGACAGAGGAAGGAAAGGCAGATTAAAAAACTAACTACATAATTAATTCTCACACTTATATTGTACGTTTTTTTGTTTCTTTTTTTCCTTTTCTGTATTATAATGTATTCTATCTTGACGTTACTAATTATTATATTTTTTGTTCGAATAAATTTTTTTAGTATCCTCCTGCAATCAATGATTCAATCACCTGCATTAAAAATTGTATAATATTTATGAATGCAATGAGTATAACAAAATATATCTCAAATGCGATGAGAAATGGCTTTCTATTTGAAGATGTCTTTTAGTATCACACCGTAATTCCTATGCGACGTCGGAAGGCAATAGAGAAGTGGTCGCAAAATTAACTCGCATGAGCGTCACAAATGTGATAAGAAATGAGTATTATTTGTGAACACTTTTACGATCGCATATTCAACTACTCATTTTTCCGAAATGAAATCACAGTGCAACAGCGTTGCTTTCGTGTTTCTTTTGATGCGGTAGCCCTTAACCGACAACGGACGGAACACATTCAGCTATTCAGCAGAAAGAGAGTTAATGAACTGTCACAACTGTCAGCCACACAACACGTTACCGAAAAGGAGCGCAAGTCAGGTACGCTACTAAAAATGGCGCGCCCGCTACCCAACATATTACATAGATAGCTCAATGTTCAGCAGAAGATCATAGAAATTTGGCAACAGTTCCGTAACAGTTGTCTCTGCTGAATGCGCCCATTATAACCGATTTCAAGCGAATAACCAGTGATGACCGCGGTTATCTACGGTCCTGCCTTGCGGTTATCTACGGTTATAGCCTTCAGGTATAACCGCGAATAACCAAATATCGCTTGAATACGGTTCAGGTCCAAAGTTGACGTTAGCGTTGTAAACAAAACAAATACATAACCAAATTTTATATTTGAATCGTATTTCGCAATGTGGTTCCAAGAGCTCCAAACGGAACAAAGAATTATATATACATAAGAATTTAAAACGATACCTAACCTTACTTCTTCATGACAACGGTTACGTACGGTTATCTGCGGTCCAAAACGATGACGTCACATGATTATAACCTACAATGACAGAAGTCGCTTGAATACAGTTGGTCCTAGTTGGTCCTAATTGGTAATTACCAATGAGGACCAGGTTATTCGCTTGAAATCGGTTCATGTTACACCGTGATCGCGGCGAGGTGCGATACGTGGTTGCCAAGGCTACCGTTACAGTACAATTGTACTTTTTACAGTACATTTTCAACAGGAAAATACAAAAGTACATTTTCATCAGGAAAACATGCATTCTAGTACAATTCAGAAAATGAACGCGAATTGTACTTTGACACTACATTTGTACATACATCTTCAACTTATTCCCTTGAATTAATGGTACTGACTACTGAATCATGTGCCATGAATATTTTCACAAATTCTCCACATATCATTCATAGAACAGAATAATACAAAGGACTGTATTGTTCTGTATAATAAAGTTTTATTTCAACTAAATTAGAACTAGAAAACAAATTAAATTTTTTTTATTTCTGTAAATCATTTTACGAAATTAAATTTTCCATTCAATGAATTATTTCGAAAAAAGGAAGACTGCTCATTATTTGTGAATATATATAAAAATGAGAAATATGCAGGTAAAATTTCTCGTTTATTGTTTTTTGTTGGTTTTTAATTATTATACACGCATTCAACCATGCCTCAACACATTGGGAAACAGTAAAAGTTTTCCATAAAGTTCAGCAGATGGCGCTATCTTAACAGTATTCTGGCTGTATAGTACATTACAGTACATTTTCTTCGAGAATTAAGGTACATTTTGTTCGAACCTCGCGGCAGCCCTGGTGGTTGCACCTCTTCGTCCACACTTGGGTACGCGACACGGTTCGGTACGATATTCGGATCACGTCTGTACGCACGCACCTTATGACGGAAAAATGAATGCTTGCTTATATGCTAATAAAAATTTACGTAGCCAGCTGATAGTGCGCGCAGGTACTGTTTGTCGAGTGGCTAAACAAATCATATATAGATGTTCTCAAAGCCATCGATCTGCGTAGCGACAATTATACCGCTACATGCACATCATGAAATAAATAAAAAACAGCTTAAATCTGAAGTGAAACTCCTATATTACCAGAAATAAAACTGATCCCGTACTGTAGATTGAGGGGTCGCAGAGTGGTATCGAATATGTATGTTTAGACCTAAATCGGTTACTAAGGTACTGTTATTATTATTAAAATTTTACTTAGAAACAAAAAAAACCTTGAAGAAACCTAGATCCCGATCCCAACATCACCCACCAGATCCAATTGTAAGTCTTAACTATCCAGGGACTCACTCTCACACATTATATACGTCCAACCGTAACCTTAATACCAGGAGAAAAAACACGGTATCACTCAAAAAATGTTTTGGATAAGAAAGTTGTAGGATGACGAAGTAACCTACTTGAAGTCCCAGATACTCTCCAGATCTCGGGAACTGAATATTGACTGGGTTTTACAAAACTTCGATTGCCCAATTGAGAAGTGTCAAATCGATTAGAGCAACCGAGATTCGTTGAAATTTCAAATCAAGTGATTCGATTGGTTCGAATTTGCGTAAGGTTATTTGATCGCCAGGGGCAGCCTTACCCATTGCGAGACCCTGTGCAGAAGGTTTTCGCGAGGCCCCTTTTCCTTCGTGAATCTAGTTTCACAAAGCGGTGAGCCGGCAAACAGAGTATATAACCTTTGTAGCAAACCAAAAAAAGATTTTGCTTGGGTAAAAGACGGTGCTGCATCTCCTAGAATGAGATTCCAGCTATGACTCCCATGAGGTAAAATGTAAGCAAGCAAGTACATTCATTTCAAGAATAACGGGTTTGTACACCATTTTTTTCACCACGCAAATTGGCTCCGTTATCATATCCTTGACCTCTGCATTTTCGCAATGAAATCACCAACTGCTCTGATTCTTTTATTATTTAATCAGTCTAATTCTCAGCTGTGATTTTTTCGACGGCTAAAAAATCAATGAAATGTTTTTCAATCTCAGCTGTATTTGTATTACATTTTCGGTTTCAAAGAGAAGATCATAAAAATTAAACTATTTATTTTCATGATCCAGATGAACAGAATAGAAAGTTCCACTGGAAATGTCACCATCTTTTTTGCATATTTCTATTAACAATAGTGGTTCCTCAAAATATTTGTATCGGAAATTTTTCTGTAAAATCCACCATATATGACTTTTTCTGGGATTACCCGAGCGATAAAGGAGCCACTAATGATAAGTTTAATTGGGGGTGTCAAGTCCAAGTTGTATCCAACCCAGAAGCTTGGAACAGTTCAGGGTAGTGTTGTGCAACTTGGATAATTTTGAGTATCCGATATTAAAGTATTATATATTGGATAAACTCATTGGATAGTTGATAGTTGGTATCCAAAATTTAAACGTACAAATGCCACACTGAAAAGATAGGTATCAGAAACCAATGAATTGAATTAATTTCTTAATTGACTAACAAGAAAATTTTTGAATTTATTCGAAAAATGTGAATATGACCTCTAAATGTAAACGAATATTTCAAAGAGACCGCCAAAGAACGGTCAACAGGACTATAAATATTTCATGAGGTTCCAACATCTGGGAGAAGTAAACATTGTACCTAAATTCTTAGATAATTTTTAACCTAATTGTGTTGTGTGATTCTACATTTTATTCTTCCTACTGATCCGGTGGGTCAGACATTTGACGCCTCAATTTTATATTTGGACGTTCTGACAAGGCGCAATATTCAAAAACTACAATTTTGTATTGAATGAATGTATTGGTTAAAGAACTTTTTCAAACATACTCTATGTTTAAACCCTTATAAATAATTAGGGATCTAAATCAATATCGAAATTTTCTGGGGTCTTTGCGCGCGAGGCCCCACCAAGAGCGAGGCCCCGGTCGATTGCCCCGTTTGCCACCCCCTAAGGCCGTGACTGTTGATCGCACAATCAAAGTTTTGTGAAACCCACCTTTAACCTTGTCACACAACGCAAGCCTTGTATCGATGTAAAAAAACTCATTGGAAGTGATGGGTACAGTACCTACTGGCATGGAAGGACATGCAGCTATTATTGACATTTATGAATTACAATAAATTTTTTAACCAAAATTGATTATTGTTGTATAAATTTCCGTATGAAAGCAATTTCAAGGACTAGTTCCGAAATGCAATTGACTTTATCTAAAATCAAATTGACTAAACTGAATTTCATTTGATGGTTTCTGGAATTAAATTGACTGAACTGCATTACATTTGATGTATTCTGAAATACAATTAACTATTTTGAAATTCAAGTGATGTTTTCTAGAATTGAATTGATTAAACCGAATTACATTTGATGTTTTCTGAATATTAATTGACTATTTATGAATCACACTTGAGAATTGTGTAGTTTGAAAAGAGTCGCTCACATCAAGTTTCTAATACAGAAAAAGCATATCAGCTAACTTTCTAAAATAATCCGTGAGACGTTGGAAAAGTAAAACATTTTCAGAAGCTGCCCAGTTTAATGAGTAGGTATCTGGTGAAACTGTTAAAATTGGTCGCCCCTTTGTATTATCTTGAGAAGCTCCCTTGGATAAGTATAACCTAGATCTATGTGTATAACAATTGTTGTTACATGAACAATGCTGAAGTTACCAATTTCTTTTATTCATATTTATTTTGTATTTTCCGTTTGAGAAAAAAAAGTTAAACGGTTAACGGAAAAAAATAATTACTAATTCTACATTAAATTTGTTTCAGCTTATAATGATGGCTTACATTGCCAACTTTGTGGTTCACCGGTGCCAGCCCTCAAATGTGACCAATGTGCGCAAATATTTTGTCCTTCATGTGATGATATGTTTCACAGGCATCCCAAACGACATACCCATATTAGAAAGGTAAGATGAGGATGAATTATTTTGGTTTGCAAAGTATTGTTATTCAAGAACCATTTTTCGTATTTCAAATTTCGTTGAAAGATAGTTGAAAGTTGCGATGAGCAGTAGAAATGATTTTGAATAACTAATCATGAAAGTAGCAGGAAAACTATTGTTTAAATAGTATGGAAAGCTCATGGTAATAAACATAGTTAATAGTTTAAAAGGGGTTACAGTGCGACCTTATGGTCTATTGTGCCCCTGACAAAGCTGTTCTCACCACGCCACTTACAGCTCGTCTTCCAGTCCCAGAGAGTTGGTTCTTACTGAGATCCAGATATCTTTTGGATCTTGCAGTTTCTAAATTCCGAAGGAACTCTTCAGTGTATAGGAATAGTCGCGAAAAAATTTGGGGGGCGATTTCTTGCCGATATTAACATTTCATTTTGACCCCCCCCCTCCCGCTTAGTTTCAGCCCTCTTATGATAGCGGCACTAGAGGAACCATCAACAATTTTTTTGAGTGCATTCTCGTTCGTATAATTTGTGCCAGACATGCAGAGTCCGCAAAAAATGACGTTACCGTCGAAAAATGATCTCAGCCATAGCTAAGATAATAATAATAATAATAATAATAATCTTTATTAATCTCATAAGATATATATATATATTCTTATGAAAAAGAGAGCTAAAATAATACAATAAATGTTGAAACAAAAAGTACCTAAGCTGAGGTAAAAAAAGAACGGGGTATCATAACATTCTTTGTATGATACTATAGAATCATACGATACTATCAACACTTGTATCATACGATACTATATAGCCAGGGGAAAAAACCTCAGCCGAAAAAACCTGCCTCCCCGTAAACAAAATAACATAAAATATCAAATATCAGGAAAATCTTGAAAGACATCAGTGTGATCATCTTCATGATATCCGTCGATGGTCTCGGATACACAGATTCTTCCCAAAACGACTCGTAATTCTTAATCTGAAATGAAAAAAGACAAAAGCAGAAAAGAAACCGATTATTCAGAATAAATCGAAGGCATTTTGGAAATGCATTTGCTACTTTAAAAAACATCAACATTAAGATTTCTTGGCCAAATAATGTTCGGAGATTTATAAATATTTATGACAGAAATGTCACAAAATTTGGAAGAAATGAAAAAAAAAGTCCATCAATTTCCCCTTTCCGAATCTGTTGAAAGTTACGTAACTGATAATTTTTCAACCTAACAAGCTGAACTTGTAAAAAATCAATTAATACATAACCTTTCAACTGTCCTTTTTCACGACGATTCTATTGCCGTGTGGGTTAATATCTTGCAGAAGAATCTCTTTGATACCATGTTCATCAGCTAATTTGGAGACGTAATCACACTTGTCTTTTGAAATTCCTTCGATATTCAAAATCCACAAATTGTTGCTCTCTGGTCGTGAGGGTTTTACAAACCAGATACGACCTTCCAGGTGATGATTTTTCGGCACTTCAGATGTTTGAAGACCGCTACGGGACCCCAATGAAAGGCAATCATCTCCCATAGATAAACCAAACATGTTATAACACAAGAAAACAGAATATTTTTCAGGAACAAAAACTGAGACATATTACGAGAATTGTCATTCTGACAATGATAAGATATACAAATAGATATGTATAAGATAGGTCAAAAAAAAAGAAAAAGCACATCATAACTAATCTTCAAAAATATGTTCATCCCATAAATACTCAGAAATATTGTAGTAGCTCTTGTTGAGCAATTCAAATTTTACTATTTTCTTGAACCTTAGTACATTCAATAATTTGATTTTAAGAGGCAATTTATTATACAATTTGATTGCCTGGTAAACAGGAGAACATTCAAACTTAGCTGTTA
Source organism: Hippodamia convergens (assembly GCA_038502775.1). Classification (NCBI taxonomy): domain Eukaryota; kingdom Metazoa; phylum Arthropoda; class Insecta; order Coleoptera; family Coccinellidae; genus Hippodamia; species Hippodamia convergens. The sequence continues at coordinate 37,886,876 of CM076610.1, forward strand.
AGTGGCTCGGAATACATAGAATGGCAGCATTTCTGGTGGAATATTGGTGAAAACCTGATAGTTTCACCATTGATAATTCATTTTCCTTCATATAAATCAAGCATCTATAAATATACAAACTGGAGCGAGTAAAAAGTTTGTATCTACTAAAAATGGTCTACATGAATCCCGCGAATTTAAATTGAAGATTGAACGTAACACTCTTTTTTGTGCTACAAAAACTCTACCCGAATTTATTGAATCACCCCATAACATCACATTATAATTAAGAAAACTATAAATCAAACTATGATATATATTCAATATAGATTCAGTTGAAAATAAATCCTTTACCCTGCTGATGGCGTAATAGGCACTACCTAATCTTTTACAAACGGATTCAACCTGATTATCCCACCTCAAAGAAGAATCTAAGTGTACTCCCAAAAATTTCACCGCATCCTTGGAAGTAATCTGCTCACCCAAGCATCTCAACACCAAACGATCCGAACGGATGTTGCGAATTCGAAAATATATGCACTCGGTTTTGGTGATGTTCAAAATTAAAGCATTCATCTGACACCACCCCTCAAACTTGCATATTAGATTATTACACATAGCTGTGAGCTGATGTGATGAAAACGTCACCCCATTCCTCCAAACTGCAATTTTAAAACGCGCAATATCTCATCCTGCTGAGGATGCTGATCATTTCATCCTAGCTAGTGCTATTGAATTCGCTCAGCAGTCTTATGGGTTCGTGGATGATGTTGGGGAGTTCACTGAGCTTCTTTTAATTTTGATTGTTCTAGCCTCTATGTGTACCAACTATTTTTTACTAGGGCAAGGGAGAAAAGACAATTTATCGTCTTGCTTGCCTTTGCCAGGCTTTATTAAAAATTTTAGTGCACATACGGGCTGGAGCAGTCAAAATTACAAGGTCAGTGTACTCCTCAACAACAACCACACACTCATGGGACTGCTGAGCAACTGCAACAGCACAAGCTACGATTGAATGATCAGCATCCTCGATATTGGATGATCTACTAGGCGATTTGACATTGTGGATTGGAGGGGGCGGGTTACGTATTTATCACAATTTGATGATCTACAACTTTCATTCAATAACAGTTTGTTCTAACGCTCGTAGTTCCAAAGATATTATATATTTTATAATGAAAAAATGTGTTTTTTCGAAAAGAGTAAAAATTTGCCATATTTCGATGAATGATTTCTATAGAACTACTTGTTCAAAATATAATGTCGTAATACTTTTTAGAAGCCGAATTTAATGCGGAACACTTTTGAATACAACAATGTTTTAGATTAATATCTAATATCATTTCTCCAACCTCATGATAAAAGATCTCTGAGCCTGGGAATTGAAAATGGTATTCATTTCGATGATTACTATTTTGAATTCATCTATGTTTCAAAAATGTTTTCGGAGTGGCTTCCGTAAAGGCAAAAAATTTTCTGTTTACCGTTTTATTTTTTTTCCTAAAAACCCTTGAATAGTTCCTCACTTTATTGAAATCGGGCTAGTTGTGATGGAACCCTGTGAGGATTGCAGTTATAGTTTCCAAGAATTTGATGATACTGGGATTTATCTTGTAGATTTTCACGATCATCATGAGCCACTCATGAGTTATGGAGTCGAATGCTTTCTTGTAATCGATGTACGCATCCTAAATATTCCTAAGTTTTTGAGAAGGCCTGGTTGCAGATAATTGAAATAATAATAAGTTGCTCTTTGCATCCTCTGCTTTCCTTTGTACAGCCCTTCTGTTGTGTTGCTATGCTATGATGTTGTTTTTTTCACAATGACAGTAAATTCATCGAGAGATGCACGATGTCATCGACTTGTATATTGTTGGTATGCACGTTATTGGCCTATACTTCTGGAGTTATTTGCCAGTAAATATGTTGTATCATGTGTTAAGTATTTTGATTATTATTATGTTAAGAACTAATTATCATTATTATTATATACATATGAAATGAAGTTGAGGTGGATTCCTAAAGCTTTTATTTAGGAATAGTCATAAGCGGATTTTGGCGCTTAGGTAATGCGACTAAACTGGCTTGTAATGGCTTATAAATAATCAAAAGCTAGGAAATAGAATATATTTCAATAGTTAGAAACTACTAGAATCGTCAGACTCTTCCCTTTCTAACATATTGAGCAAAACCTGCAAAATCGTATTTATAAATTGAAGTTCAGCCGAAGCTGGTATGTATGCTGTTGTCTGTTGTATTCCTGAATTGTTCGAAAAAATCTTAACCCAATATCCAAATACGACCGGACTATCAAACATATGAATTAACATTTCTATATTGATCGACTTGAAACTCAAATAGGTAACCATCGCATATTCTAAAAAAAATTCACGGAAAGTAGGGGAATGACATGAAAACATGCCTCAACGGGTGATTTTCGATGATTTTCAATGGAGAACAAAAAGCAGCATAACAAATAAATAGCTCTGTGGAGTTTCTCTCTTTGAAGAGGAATGTCTACGCCAGTGGTGGCTTGTCCTATGAGGCAGTGCCTCATCGAATGAATTCTGGAAATTACACGTACTAATTCAATTAATCGAATGTTTTATCAATCCATTTCATCGTCCCTTTAATTATTCTTAATTTCCCATCATATGGTACGGCACTGGGTCTCTGTTTCATATGGCCATAATATTAAAACTCAATCCCCCTTCTTTTATATTCATCTCACTACCTCTTTAAGAAGTAAACAGTCTGAGGCATGCCCAAACGCGCTTCCTTGTCTAGTGTGTTATCTACATCGGCGCAACGGGAACATTACCTAAGACCCTCTACGTTTTAAATGCGGTTTCTGAGATAAATTTGGGGCATGTCTCTGCCCTCGGAAAAATGCAATTATTCGGCACCTGCACTATTTGGGAAGCGGGAAATAGGTTTGTTGTGATATAAAGGGACTGCGTTTGCTGGGTTTTGCGTTAGTTGTTCTCCGTGTTCGTGTGATTTTTTTTCGAAAAGAATTTTCATTTTGTTGATCAACCTGATTAGTAGATTGGCAGATAAAACACAACAAGTAGGATAATTTTTTTAAGTAGACATGAGGTATAGCGAATCGAATACAGGTTAGGAGTTGTGACATCCTATTTGTCAAATAATTCAAAATCATCCGCGTGCGAGCTATTGAAATGCTTGACAACGCAATATAATATTTTGGGTATAAATCAACTAAAAGGTGAATAAACTGTTCTATACGGAAACGATATAATAGAAAATTGCACAAACCCTTGAAACTTTTAACATGAAATTTTGAACGCCATCTTCGAATTATTATATCTTATTGTTGTTTTGCCAGTGCCAACTGCTTCTACAGAACTGCGTTGAATTTCTTTTATCAGAAATACAACTTGACAAGCGCGTTTAAGTAATACGACAAATATCTGCTCCCAGAGCAGATTCGAAAGTTTGTAGGCTATTTTTGAATGAGGGCTCGAAAAATCAATTCCTCCCCCTCTAGGAGAAGCTTTTAGCTACGGCCCTGCCTGGGCCAAACGATAAACGATAAAAAAATGAGCTGAGGCGTTGTACGCTCACGCTGAGTCCAATTCACGTCTAACCACAATTGTGTAACGAGTAGCAAGTTGAAGTATATTTATTTTATTTTTGTATTATTCTTATTTCATTTTGAATACTTTTGTCCTTTTTTTAATTAATAGGTTAGCACAGGGAAGCTGTGCTTGCCTAGCTTCTATAGTAAACACGCCACTAGCTACTGATATCTTGATATTGATTATTATTGCCTTCAATAATTTTTGTTTTTATTGCGTTAATCTGCACGTCTGTTGTTTTTTTCTTTGTTATTATTCCCATACACAAGGAATTTCCTTTCCATGGGATAATTTAAGACTGACATTAATAAACTCTTTTCATAATCCTCATGTTGTTGTGCTCATTGTATAAGATTTTTGAAATTGTTCGAATGGTGGAATTATGTGTCTTTTGTTTACATGAAATTTTTTGTATTTTTTACATTTAACTAAGAATTGTAAATTATTGATTGTAGATTGTTGTTCTGAATAAACTATTATTATTATTATTATTAATACGAAAATAGCAATTTTCAGCTGCCGCAGAATGAATATTATCATGTATGGAGAACTCGCCGAACCATTCAATGTTGGGTAAACAATTTACAGTGCTGTGCCTAAGGTGGCGTCGGGACACAGTAACAAAGCCTACACAGAACACACCCATGATTCTAACTAGCACAAGCTTTAAGTAGCTTATGAGGGGTTTCACAGAAACCCAGAATGCATGGAAATACAAACATACATACATACATACATGTAAAGCCTTTATCACAACAATTAGTTATGATTGTTATCAAATATGAACGTTTATGAGAAAAGAATTCTGTTTTTTTCTGGAAAAAATGTGCTATGATTTCCTGGAGGATATTATGATGATTATTACATTATGACTTGTTTGTAACTAAATCATAATGAATATAATGCCATTGGTATATGAATTTAAAATATCAGTGTAAAAAAAAAGTTACTTCGACACAAGTCTTCCCATCTAAAAATCATTAGAGAAGTGTATGAAAATAAATGAAGTAATAATTATAATGTTATATTCTTATATTTAATCTTATTTCATCTCTATAATCTTTGGAATGAAGCACTTTGCGAAATTGACACTTCGAATATTTCAAATTGCCGTTAAACTGAATGTATATTCTAGCAACTTCCTCGTGCGCACCGAGGTATGCGCGAAATCTCGTTGGAGTAAAAATTTCAGTTCATTTTATCGAGAGTGCACCTACTGTTTGGTTTCTATACTGTGTCGTGTCCCAACCAATGTATTTCAATGCAGCTGCGTCCACTACAGGCGACTTAGGGCTGGCGCATACGAGCGGCTACGAGCTTCGCCGCTCGATCCGCCTGTAGCCTGTAGCGTGTGTACGCTCGAAGCGCTCTCTATTAACGTAGTAAAATCCTTTCCGCGTAGATAAATTCGTTTGAAATTGTTGGAAATGGATCATCCTCAAGAATACCTTCAATGAAATTTGTTGGATTTTATTGTATTTCGGTTCTAATAAAACCCTGGATCGAACGAGAACGTAACTTTAATTCTTAATACATACATTCAACTTTTTACTGTAGTCAACCGTTTCATCTTCTAGATTGTTCTAGCGCCAAAAATTAGCGTCACTGTCATTATGTCAAATATGAAAAATGACCCACCAACGTACCAACCATAGAATATAAAACAACATTTGTAACCTAAAATTTTCTCTCAACAAAATTAATTTCATTATTTCTTCAGTTGTAGATGAAATTAAATGATCCCTATCATAAAGTGCTTTCAAAATACTTTCAACACTCATTTTATATCCATTGGTGTGTCTGAACACACTTGTCTATCATATGAACGAAATTCAAGGAAATCTTGATATCGATTTTTTGTGATGAAAATTATGTGGTGCAATGCCTAAAGTTTTCGTGATTTGACAACATGGCAAAGAAGAATCTAGAGTGTTCAGAAAAAATACACACAACAATCGATATCAAAATTTATATTCCAATCAGTCAAATTAGTGTTAAAACAGGTATTATGAAAACACTTAACGGTGGGGCTCATTTAATTTCATCTACAAATGAAATAAGAAATAATGCAATAATTTCATTAAAAATATTCTTGAGGATAATCAATATCCAACGAATAAAAAACCATTTAAAATTTACAGAGTATGATGATAATCAGGGACCAACAAGAAACCGTCAAGAATAAACAATTTAACTGAATTTGATTCCTCATGTTCATGGACTTCCAGAAAAAATTCAAAGAATTGGTTCTAAATTCAATATGAGAACCGTTGTCAACACACGAAATGATTTAAGATCTGTACTCACAAAAACTAAACCTTTGAATAAGAAGCGAAGATAAAAAAATTGTATTTACAATATTCCCTGTATTTGTGGAAAACCTATACAGGAGAAACATCAAGACCTTTTGAAATTAGAAAATTAGAATAACATGAAAAATAGAGATATTGGTAGATCGCGATCATGTGACTTCCAATACCGGCGATAACATGATAGATTGGAATAACACAAAAAATCTAATGATGGAAACTGACAGTTATAAAAGAAAAATCAAGGAGTCGGCTTGGATATCGTTGGGTGAAACTGATAATCTGTTCAATTGTTCGGTGGGTGTGGATCGTATTTGGAATGATTAGTTGAAAATCGAACTGATTTCAGGGAATTTTGAAATAAAGGAGCAATGTCAACATCATAGTTATCAATATTAATCTATGATCATCATGTATTGACAAATGTCACCTTTGCTTGAAAAGTGACACAAGTCAAAATCAAAATTCGAAAATATTCAAATGCTAAATATTTTCTTATTAATTGGAAAAATGAAATAGATACCTGCTTTGATATGTAGGTATCTATATGATATATGAAGGACCTACTGATGTGGGTAAAATTTTTTAATGATTTAATGTAGGCTCGTTTACGGATCTTTCCATATCATTAATAGGAAAAAGTAAATTTTGAGTTGTGTCGCTTTTGAAGCGAGGGTGCGAAATGTCAATTGAGAAATCAAAAATTCTTAAGATTCCGTAAAGCTCATGTTGAGAAATTGTCTTAAGAGGTAGTCTGACATAAACTCCAAAACTTTAGAAAGCTTGAGAGTTCGAAGTATTGTCTCTATGAGGTTTTATCGTTTCACAAGGACATTCAGAAATGTTCTTTGCTTCTTCCCATAGTAATTGAAAAATCGCTCAGGATATTTTTCCAATTATTGATTGTGGAGATGTTTGAATTTGAATTCTCCCAACGATTTTCTGGCTCTGAAAATTGCGTGCATCCAATAACGTCAGGACCTCTGTGTTTCCATCGTCTTTTGACTAAATAACTTGACTCTAGAATGTACAAGTCTTCCGGATTCATAGCATATTGCACTCAATGCTGAAAGAATATGAACGTGGTCGTTTTCGAAGACAAACTATGGTCTTTGTATCGGGCAATCGGTTATATCACTGACTAGAACGCAAGAAGCCGCAACCGTCGCCGCTGCCAGTGGACAAACCCTGCAGCTCATTGCCGCCGGTGTTGTAGCAGCTACAAACGCTAGTTTGGCGTGAGCGCTAAGCCACTTGAATACGCTTCCAGTGGACGACCGGGCTTAATGGGAAGAACAGTAGTACAGTAAGTGAATAATGGCAATGCTAGAATGAACTTGTTCCTAGAACCTTAAAGTGAAGTGAAATTACAGTAAAATTCTCGATGATGGACTACTTACGATGATGGACTACTACGGTCTGTTTTGACATAAAGCGAATTGGACTGAGTTTACAGAAACAAGCAATGGATTACGAACAAATTTTGGGATGGTCTTTTCCTTATCAATTTTCTTGAAAATAAAAGAAAGCGGGTCTTGCAATCCTGAGATCCTGCTCCAATAGAATCGATAACTGCTAACTGTTTCATGGTCAAGAGAAGCTTACATCATTCCGAAGATATTAACCTCCTTTTACCCAAACTTTATATTCATTTCCTTATTCACGAGCAGTTAATTCAAGTTTTGTGGGATTGTGTGCCTTGAACTTATTATGCTATATACATCCTAGGATTTCATAAGATCTCTGGGACTGGAAGGCTAGCTGTAAAGCTTTGTCAGGGGGCACAATAGACCATCAGGTCGCAATGGACTGTAGCCCCTTTTAAACTATTAACTAGGTATCAAAATCCTTGATTAACGAACCAAACAAGTAATGAATAATAGTGGATATGAACACTCTTTTCAAGAGTAACTATTTTTTCAGGCAATCGATCTTCGTCACTCGCAGCCGTTGCTTCCTCCATTGCCCCCCAAAGGCGAACCCCCTGTGCCACCAGTACCACCACCCCGACGCAGAAGAGCAGGTTCTGTAGGTCCTTCTCCATGCCCCAGTCCAACTCCTTCACGAGCAAATCAGGTACGTGCGGCAATATTCTTCATTTTTTAGATTGACAGGAAGCGACTCTGAGAGAACCATCTTCATATGTGCTGGAATAAAGAATAGAAGCTTGTGTCATAAATGGAAATCTAAGGAAGAATGCATTTTTGAGAAAAATGAAGGAATGCCTACAATTGTTTTTCCTTAACTATAATAAATAGTTGATTTCATCACATTACGACCACGTAGATTGAAGAAACTCTCGATTCAAATTCAAGTTCAGGGTTCTCAGATGAATGAAATTGAAAAATCTAATCCTGTGAAATTTTAAGTAAAATGAACTAAAATTTAACAATTTTCGACCGCCTCTTTTTCTTAAAATTAAATATACAGTAGTATTGTGAATGTTTCATGATGTGATTCCCTCTCTGGTGTCACTTCCTGCTCTATATTTTAATGAATCCAATACGAACTATCCTTGCCAAATCAAAGCCTTCACACCAAAACCTTGGATCATTTTATTCGCTTTTATTTGTTACTTATTCTAGTGTATGTGCTAACTAATTATTATTTGCTTTCACCACCATTATTTTTACATTTCCAATAGTGCAGCATTTGAAGTGATAAGATTTTTTTTGTATAACACAGCTCTACCTTAAGGATGCTTCCTGATGACCATCTAATAAAATATTTCATTAACAAATAAGCATATTTCTACCTTGAAATAATTAAGAGTACAAACTAGATTAACGCAAGTTGTGGAGATAATATAGCCTATGTTTTAGGGAATAGGATCACTACTGAAAAAAGATAGTTTGTTTTCGTTAAAAGATAAGATGGGCAGCCTGAAGAAGATGATGGGAAGCAGACCATTACCACCAACTCCATCCTCACCAAATTACCCATGTGAGTGAAGAACTTCTTCAACACGCAATAGACAGAACCATTCTAAAACAAAAAATATTGGTGACTTGTCATAATCTTGTACACTGTGATCTTATCCTTGGGTTTTCCCGGAAGGAGGAACTTACCAAATGGCTGTACTATAGGGATCCCTTTGAAAGAGTGTTGTATTAAACCTCAAAATTATGTCAATAAATTGCTCACTTTCTTCAAGTTATTCTTATAGTTGGGTTCATTTGAACCAATGAAAGGCTCTGGTCCTCTGGCCCTGAACCAGTGATTCAATCATCCTTCTTACTGTTTATATTTACAGTTGTACAGTTTTCTTTCCTTTCTGGGATATCAAAGTAAATTTAAAGGAGTGATATTATATGTTCCTTGAAGTGATTGAGGGATAGAGCTGAACATCGCCCTCAGATTCAACTTCTGCTTCTTCTTATAGACAAATTAATATAATTTTTGGCAATTAATTATTATTTTTACATTTACCAACTTTGGATCTCGTCTTTCTCATCCTTCATTTTTAATGATTTCATCAATATACCCTCAAGTTATTGAATTAAGTGATTTCTAGATACATTTTTACTCAGGCTAGGGGGGAGGGTGGTTCACCGTGAATCTCTGGGGGGGGGGCGGGCCCCCCTGGAGTCCTCCTATTTCCGTCTATGATATTACTTCACTTTATGGAGGATGTTAAACCAATAAAATAGTCGAAAGACGAATAATAATTGAAGAAATTAACAAAGATCCAACCTGAAACACTCACTAAAAATATTCGTCTCTAGCAAGATACAGAAAGAAAATAATAATAAGAAAAGAGTTTATTTATAGTTTCAACTACTACAAATATAACTTCGGGAAACTGTGGACTTAAACATTATAATATATTGATTGCCAACAAAATTGTAGTCTCACTCATCATTTTCTTCTAATAGAAATGCCATTCGGCAACATGATACTCGATTAGGTTGGCTTGTACAATAAATTAGAATTAAGGTTTCATTCGAAGATAACGAAACATTCATTAATTGAATTACTCAGATCCAAGGTCGTCACCTGATAAAACAAGTACTACGAGCCCAAGTCCATCGTTGCAGCAAAGATATCGCCAGCACCAAATGTTCATGAGAGGAACTACACCTAACTTGCCTTCAACTACCGATGATTTCGATCAGGTACAATTTAACAATATAATCCTTAGTACGAGTATATTTCGTAAGAAACGTACTTTTATTTCGTTACTTGAAAATATTTTCAGTCATCATTCTGAGGCCTATTTTGCCATAAGTTTTTTTTTATGTTATATGAACAATGGTTCTCGAGATACGACCTGTCGCCTCAATGAATCACTCTGTATATGTATATAAAAGGTTTATGAAAATTTTTTGTAATTCTTTTCAACTTTTTCTTACTTCTCAGTTCCATTAATTCTTTACTTGGCCTCTACACCAGTTGTGTGTGATTGTTTAAGGATTTTTAAATTATCTCATGACAGAGAATGCCTTTATCTCAAAGTTTTCAGCCACTGTGAAAAATATCGATGTGTCTGTGTGTGGGATCAGCGATTTTATTAGAATTAAGTTAGTTTATTGTAGTTTTTAATTTCCACATACGGGACTGAATTCAAGTACATCACTGAGTGGATATATTAGACGGTTCCAGGAACTTGACGCTAAACGCGAGACTTTTCTTCAAGTGTTTGCAGGTGTCGAGTCGAAAAACTCGAGAATCATGGGGTTGCATGGTCGCGCGGAGAAAAGAGAGCAAGGAGTTCTTAGAGAAAAAACAGAAAATAGTTCGGCATTGCGATCGGATGCGTCTGAGACACATCTGAGATGGATGAAATTTTTTTTTTCAACTTCGAGAGACGGGGGAAATAGATTAATCGTCATTGTTAGGTTTGGTTTTAGTACATCTATGAAATTTAATTCCTAAACTGTGGTAGTTTTGGTTTGTTGTTTGGTTTAAGGTTTGTTTTGTATTTTCGTCCGGTATCGAAATGCTTCAACTGGAAAATCGTTCAAATTAAAATACGAAAACAAACGGCGGATTTGCCAGTTGTCAGTTTTTGATCGTTTGATTATTCCAGATTTGTCAGACATATCAAGAGTCATATGATTAAAAATCTCTCTGATCTGAGATGTCAATGCCCAATGCGTTCGAAAATAAAGACGTTAGACAAAATTTTGATATGCGATTCTCAGACTTAGCAGAATAGGCGGAAGCTAGTTTAGAGGTTGTTAAACAAGATTTGAGACGAATTCATTTGACGATAGCTTATCAAATTATAACATCAGTGCGTTTAGTGACTCTAATCTTTGTTGACAGAGTTTTTGCTTCCATTCATCAAACATTCTTTTAAATCACTAGTGCCTAGTTGCCTAGTTATTCCCATTGAAAATCCTACATCTGTATACTGCGTGATAATGTAAGTAGAGAGATGACAAAATTGTCGGTATGATACCGTAATTTGATATTAGTAACTCTCAAATTCCCTCATTTTCGAAATTATTTTTTTTAATATGATATCAATTTTACAAATCCTACCTGGAGTTTGAAGTTTTGCAATTCTACAGGTATCTTTTCAGATTAATGAAGCGAATTTTTCATAAGAATTCTCATTCATTACTCAAGAACACAAAACTTTTTCTCATGCACACTTAGTTGTAGAGAGCAGAGGGTGTTCATGGAGTGAGTTTTTTTTTTGAAACCTTACTTTGGTGAAATATTACATAGAAGGGTACCTCACAGAAGAGGAAACAATTTCGTCGAAATAATTTAATTAACAAATTATAGCTACAACGTTTACCGAAACTTTTTTTGAATTTTGCCTTTACAACAAAATCCAATGAAAAAATTTTTATAAGGGAAATACTCCTAGGTGAATTCTTGCACCCATTTGTTCGGAGCAAATCAGTTCTTTAATTGTTGATAGGCAAGAACTTTTTTCAACTGATTTGCTCCTTACATATTCAGTTTTCATTATAATTTAAACGAGTTTGTTTCCTATACTGGAAGTGAAAACCAAAAGTTTTAGAAAAGCAGAATGCTCCTAGAAGAATATTCAATCGAAAGCTACAATGTCGTTTTTGCTTTTTCCTTTTATTTTTTATTGGTTTGAACGCCTTTCTAATATCGCACCTGTATTTAGTCTCTCTGCACTCAGCAACTATTTTTCTGGTTTCGTTTGTATTGATTATTACTGAATTTATTGTTGTCAAACTCCCTGACTCGAAACAAGTTCTCTTGTCTTATCGATTAATAATATTTATTTATCTTACTTGAACTGTTTATTTCATTGTATTTCTTCACCATCATCATGTGAATAAATATCGTTTATATTTTTCTTAACATTCTTTGATCGTTCATCAGTATCAGTAATCGATGTAGAAATTGTTTTTTAAATATCAATAATAAGTCATTGTCATAACTGATTTCTGTGTGGGTAAAGTACCTGAAAAATAGTAGTGTATGAACTATTTAAAAAAATGCTCTTACAGAGTTCTACAGTTGTCAGAAATAAGAAATGATTATTTGGCGCTTTCTTTGAAACGTAGTTTTTTGAGTAGATATTAGTCAGTTTTGGAACCATATTTCATTATTCACATAAGTCCAAGTTTATACGTGATTTCTACGTATAATAGTCCACTGAAATTAGACTTTTGCTTCGGACCAATTCATACAAAAGCAAATGAAGGCTTTTCGGGTAGGTCTCGGTGTCCCAAATGATATCCCAAAAGTCCCCTAGGCGGGAGTGACCGCATAACATTTGGCAACGCTGTAAAGGGCTAAAATCCTGCCCAAATGTGAATTTTCGTGAATATCTCGGTCCCTATCAAACTTACGACAAAAATACATCAGAGTAAAAAGAAAGCTGATAAAATTTCCTAGAAAAAAGGTCTCAGGTCGTTTTTTGATATAACCAACGGTTTCGTCACAATCTTGCCTTCAATTTGACATATGTGATACTCTGGATAATGGAGGTACTCTATTCCACACCACCTTTGAGGATGACTACAGGGCGCGTTTTGGTCAAATTGGTATCCCCTAATAGGTCTAATCCACGACTTTTTTGTTTTTTGGAAACGTGTTCGAACGCTAATTTTCTTTTCCTTCGTCTTCTTCTTCTATGAATGCATGTATATTTTCTTCGATGACATCTGTGGAATCAATCTCAGAGTTTTGGATTCCTGCATCGGTCACATTTAATTTTACTGAGGAATCTTCAAATGGTTTGGCATTCAGACAGGATTCTCCATGACAATTGCCACAAACCGGTGAGCAACGAAGTCCCAAACTTCGACGGCCTCACATTGGTCCACAACCTTTCGTACAGTTGCAAAATATCATTTTTGGAAGACAATCAGGCGCAGGAAGTTGGGATGTCGCTTTTGGTTACAATATATTGTCTTTTAACATGCATCCCCACTCCTCAGGATTCAAATTGTTACCAAGCCATTGTTGTACTTGATAGTACACCCGAAACAGATGATCACAGATTTTGTTGTGCTGCGTCAAGAGTTGGAGGTAAAAGATTCAATATCACTGTCTGCTTCTGCTCACAGCTCTAATCAAGGAAGAATACCGGTATTTATTGATGCGGCAACGAGGCTGACGAGGAGAAAGAGCAAATAGCAAAAAAGGACAGGCGTAAAATAATTTGTCATGTTTCAACCTTCATTTTCAAAGAAAATATTATAGCACTTGCCGGAGATGATTGGGCAAGATCTGTTAAAAACCGTGTAACGTTTGACACAGATATAGTTGCATCTGAAGCTGAATATCATCAAATTTGTGTCAACAAAATTAACTTGCTAGTCTGCGAGAAAATGAAGGTTGGTCATCCTGCGTATGAAAATGTTCTCGATGCAATGGACATTTTTTCTTTCATTGGAAATCATGAAGACTCTCAGTTTAAATTAACTTATTGAAAGCAGTACTGGCAGAATACATACCTGATGACAAGACAATTAAGAGAAAACTCGAAGAGGAGTATGGAGACCGTATTGTTATCACCTCAAAGGAAAACAGAATATCTTGAATCAAGCTTGGTACAATAGGAAAGATTCTGAGGCAGAATTATCGGTACTTCTGCAGAAATTTTGCGCCAGGACATACGAACTAGTTTCGATCCACCAAGCGACACAACATCTGCTCTTTTCAATGAAGGAAAGACCGCAGCTTTGAAAATGGTTAAGAAATGGCAGGACTTGAAAAAGGAGCTGGAATCTTCAACAAGAATAATACTGCACAACCTTTAAGCGGAATGAAGTTTTTCCACTCAATCTATGTTGCCCCCATTAAAGAACTCTCCATCAATAACTACCGGTATTCTTGCTTGATTAAAGTTTTTAGCAGAAGCAGACCAGTGAGTCTGAATCTTTTACCTCCAACTCTTGACACAGCACAATAACATCTGTGAAAATCTGTTCACAGTGTACTATCAAGTACAACAATGGCTTGGTAACAATTTGAATCCTGAGGAGTGGGGATGGATGTTGAAAGACAATATATTGTAACAAAAAATGACATCCCAACTTCCTGCGCCTGATTGTCTCTCAAAAATGGTATTTTGCAACTGTACGAAAAGTTGTGGACCAATGTGTGGCCGTCGAAGTTTGGGACTTCGTTGCTCACCGGTTTGTGGCAATTGCCATGGAAAATCCTGCCCTCGATCCTGCCTGAATGCTGAACCATTTGAAGATTCCTCAGAAAAATAAAATGTGACCGATGCAGGAATCCAAAACTCTGAGATTGACTCCACGGATGTCATCGCGGAAAATATACATGCATTCATAGAAGGGGTAGACGAAGGAGAAGAAAATTAGCGTTCGAACACCTTTCTAAAAAACAAAGAAGTCGTGGATTAGGCCTAGTAGGGGATACCACTTTGAGAAAAACGCGCCTTGTAGTCATCCTCAAAGGCGGTGTGGAATAGAGTACCTCAATTATCCAGAATATCACAACGGTTCAAATTGACGGCAAGATTGTGACGAAACCGTTGGTTATATCAAAAAACGACCCGAGACCTTTTTTCTAGGAAATATCATCAGCTTTTTTTTTTCACTGATGTATTTTTATCGTAGGATCGATAGGGACCGAGATATTCACGAAAATTCACATTGGGGCAGGATTTTAACCCTTTACAGCGTTGCCAAATGTTATGCGGTCACTCCCGCCTAGGGGACTTTTGGGATATCATTTGGGACACCGAGACCTACCCGAAAAACCTTCATTTGCTTTTGTATGAATTGGTCCGAAGTTTGGGCCTATTTCGATCTAAATGCAGTGGACTATAAAGCATCCGCGTAGTCGATGAATTTGATCCATATCCCTCGTAGGTACTATTTTTTTACGAACAATACAAAGTAATTGAGCATAAAATTTCATTCGAATTGATGTAAATGAAAATACATCTAGGCACTACTTTCATTGTACAGGGTGATTCATTTATCTTGGTAACCCCAATTTTCTCGAAAACGCCTGAAAATTTTTTCATTCTGTGAATGGCGTTTTGAACAAGTCAATGTCGACTTGAGATGCGCATAAAAATCTGCGGAATAAATAAAGACGCCAGGCGTCGCGGCGCTATCAAAAATTTTTTCTCCAGGGACATACCTTTTTTATCATGTCATTCGAAAGATAATTTCATTGCGAACTTTTTTTTCGAATACAATTTTTGTCCATTTCTTACCGTCAGCGATCTACAGCGTGTTTTATGTTGATTCTATTCCATTTATTTTTTTCTATATTGTGGTAGTATGGCTTGATTTGGAGACATAGATATGATTTTATGCCTTGAATTCAAGGTGGTAAGTTTTCTATACAATCTGCCTCTTTAAATAAGATCAAATATGTGGATACAGCAAGATAGGGCTCCATGTCACAACGCTGCCATTGTGAAGAGATATTGAGATTAAGAATTCGAAAATGAATGTAACCTTATATTTTGTCCAAAGTGACTTATGATGAAATAGGGAGATGATTTAACTTGTGTATGGATCATAATGGCTAGATGACCTAAATTTGAGTATGTTCCGTAAAATGACGAAGGCTCAGTAACTGTTTTTCTATTATTTTATTCATTAAATATTATATCTTATAATAATTAACATTTTTTTTAATAACAAACGAAAAATTTCGAATCATATGTTCTATATAAGTAAGTAAGTAAGTAAGTAATTCTTTATTTGATCCAAATAATACCATACAGGTGAAGACCGTGTCACAAAAATATAAATCATATTAAAATTAAACACAATAAACTAAGAAATTTTCCCCTATAACCCAACAAAATCCTTTTCTTGTAGAAAGGCATCTAGCTTATAATAACATTTTTTCAATAAAAACTTTTTCAATTTAAATTTTTGAGATTGTATGTTTCTAAAATTACCGGCCATTATAATCCATACATAAGTTATTTCATCACTTTGGTCAAAATATAAGGGTCCACTTGAGCACATGCGTTTCTTATCTTCAATTTCAAATAGTTCAAGTTATTAGAATCAGTTTGGTATACCATATATTCAAGGGGAACCCTCAGAAAGTAATCCATGAGCGTTAGGTCTGGCGATATCTGATGGGTCTATTGGTTTCAATCCATTTTTTTCCGAATTCTTGATCTAAATATCTCTTGAGAATGGCAGCGTGGTGGCATGAAGCCCCATCTTGCTGTAGCCACATATTTCATCTTATTTGAAGGAGCACATTGACCAGAAAACTAGCCTTCTTGAATTCGAATCACAAAATCACATCTATGTCTCTAAATAAAGGCATACTACCACAATACAGAAAAAAATAAATGGAATAGAATCAATATAAAACACGCTGCAGATCGCTAACGGTTAGAAATCGATAAAAATTGTATTCGAAAAAAAAATTCGCAATGAAATTATCTTTCGAATGACATGATAAAAAAGGTATGTCCCTGGAGAAAAATTTTTTGATAGCGCCGCGACGCCTGGCGTCTTCATTTATTCCGTAGATTTTTATGCGCATCTCAAGTCGACATTGACTTGTTCAAAACGCCATTCACAGAATGAAAAAATATTCGGACGTTTTCGAGAAAATTGGGGTTACCAAGATAAATGAATCACCCTGTACATGTAATTTTACTTTTACAGCATAGCCGAAACAGTGGATATCCAGATTCTGAAAGAGAGAGATGGGGTCAACCTGCCGCTAGGGTTCTACCAAGAAAGTTTAGTACATTTTCCGTACCCCCATCTCCGAAGCATCATAGTGCATCCGTTTTCGATTTGAACAATTTATCGCACCAGCATCAGCATCACGGATTCATGCCTATGCAGCAGGTACAAAAAAAATAATATTCATTTCCTTCCTCTATTATTTCTTGGTGCATTTATTTTTCGAGAGAGCAAACTACGGAGGTTATTTCAAATTCAGACTTCAATATTGGATCCTTTACTTTCAGTATGAAAAGTGACGACTGGTCAATTTTTCTGAAGCTTAGGTATGTTGTATTATAATTTTCAAATCAAAATATTTCGAAAACGGTACACAGTACCGAGCTTTATCGAGAGTATCTTTTTGGTGTAAAATTAAATGATGTTTTGAGTTCATTTGAAGCTTTTTTAAATAAATCTAATATTAAAAAAGTTATGTTCAATACTACTGTATACGAACCGTGTAACTAGCGCCCTCTATGAGAGCCAGAAAAAAATACTGATTCATTGGATTTCTCAGCTCTCAAAACATATTCGTATAAAATTTCATTACCATGTTGCCAGTAGTTTCGGCAAAATGTAAAAAAAAGGATATAAATTCTGTTTTTTCGATGGCCTTTATTTTGGATACGAATGGCGTTACGAAAATTTTTTACTGAAGAAACCTCACTTATTTTTCAGTTTTTTATCTAACCTAGACAGGGGATCCCCTTTTTTCGAACACCTTGTGGAGGAATATTTTTTGGTTACGAACAGTGGAGGACCTCAAATATAGGTTCATCACTTTTGTCCCTACTAAGCCAGCGGCATACATACCTTCATATAAGTAAAAATAGGAATACAGTTATGAAAAATTCAAAATTTTCATGAATTTTAATTGCCAAGGGGTTACGTCCCCAACAGCTATCCTCTTGTAATGCCTTGGAACATCTTTGTCAAGAGGCACAATAGACCATGAGGTCGCAGTGGACTTAACCCCTTCTAAACTAAACTAACGCCTATGCAATTTATATGAATTGGTGGTGTATTTATACAATTTATATTCTTTTTTAAATTTGTGTAGAGTGTGAAAGTATTTTTGTCAAGTTTAATTTGGTGATCGACTAATTGATTATATTATCATAATGGACTTTTTTGATTCAGTTGAGAAGCCATGAGAAAGTCTGACTCCAAACTTAAACTGATAAAAGTGAATGTAATTCTATTTGTTTTTTTCCAGCTATCATTTCAATTTTGTATCCTCTTAATATAAGCTTATGATTATTGATATTATTAGATGAACATTAAAAAAGGATAGCTAGAAATAATTGAATCTTCATTCGAAATTTTCTTATTATAACTTCAAATCCAATTTTCTACTCAAAATTAAAAGAAATGCAAGCTCTCGTTTCAGTAATATAATAATATAATTATAATAACTCAACAATATCAAGGTACCTCTGAATTTGTCAATTTCTTCAACATGAGTCTTGAAGTATCATAAGTACAGGATCCTTTGTTCTTCGATTTGCAACGTGTTATTTCTATCTAGCTGCAATTTCTGGACAAAACTAATAATCGGGAAAACATGTATTTTGAATAAGATTACAGTCGTCGATATTTCGAATCTTTAAGTCATACTCAAATTTTACAGGCCCATTCAACCGCACACTTGAACTACCCACCTTGCTGCCAGGGTCAAATGCCAGAACAATGGGGAACATGGGGAGAACCTCATAGATCCGGAAGCAACATGAGCTTGAATATGGTACCAGGGGCTTATCCTATGAACCCAATGTGGATGGGAACATGGCACGGGCCACCTCCTTCTTCTATGTATCCATATCCAATGCCGATGAACCAAGTACATCACAACCAATCTCGACCTCCTTCTCCTACTCAAAGCGTTAAATCAAGAAAGTCAACTCTGAGTAGAAAGAGTAGAAGGAAATATAAACACAGTGATTCCGAAGATGAGGATGACAGAAGATCAACTTTCAGCTACCATGATCGAAGTGAGAGGAGAAGTACCGGAAATAGATTTTCGGACAGGAAGAGATCCCTGAGAGACCCAATGTCTGCACCTAGGGAGGTTCAACGTAGAAACACAATCGATTTGGTGGACAGGATGTCACTGAATAGAGCTGGTCGCAGTGTGGCTGAGTCCTCCGACAGCGATGACGAATATCAATCTGAAAGTCAGAAAGATATTATAGAGGAGGTTTCATCTCTAGAAGAAGAAAGAGTAGAAAAACCTATTGTAAAAAAAGAAGTTGAAACTAACTCATGGGAATGCGAACATTGCACCTTCGTTAATGATTGTGATACGAAGATCTGCTCTATTTGCTGTAAGACCAAAACAGAAGGTGCAAAATCCGTAACGCAACCGAAAGAAACAAATTTCAACTTTCTTTCTCCTAAGAATTTACCCACACAAAAATTGAGAAAAAAAGAGCGCAAAATGCAAACAAGCGGATCATCCGACAACTATAGTCGCGATTGTAGCGAAACAGAGTCTCTGATGAACAGATTGGGAAATCTGAAACTACCTAAAGATGAGATAAAGAAAGAAATGGATCTGAAGAAAGGTAGGACAAATCGAAAGATATCTTTTTGGCCCGGAACCAAATTTTCCACGTTGCAAACTAAATATTAGTTTTCACCATAAGAATACCAAATTTTTATACCTTCAATGTGCTGTTCATCGGTGTTCATTTAGTTATTTGTTGTGTTTTTGTGTTAGTTAACCATTTTCTTTTCCTGTGTTCACAGGAGAAGAGGATATCAATGTATCGACCAGTGAGAGTGAAGTAGAGATAAAAAGCCATTCGACAAAAGTCGGTGTACCAACTGTTGAGAACAATGTTAATAAAGAACAAGAAGTGGAAAGTATAGTTTCTCATAGTGACGGAGTTGCGCAAACTCATATTGCTTCAGATAATGTGAAAGGACAACCAAGTTTTAAGATAAGTGAAAGTGACTCTGTAGTCAAGATGATGAGTACTTCAACAGGAACATCTCCTCCCCCTCAAAGTGCTGCTACACAAGTAAACTTTGATTTTTTTCAATAAAAAGAGATCCCGATTAATTTTATTCTTTCAGACGTATGAAGATGTAATCATCGAAAACAATAGAATTGGTAGAAGTAGACCCTCCAGCAGGAATCTAAAGAGAAACTTACAGCGATCTCGTTCTCTTCACGATTCAACGAGGAAAGGTTCCCAGTGGTCTCTATATCGGTCATCCAGTAGGCAATCCTTCACTTCAGATTCTCAAGTAAGGACAAAGTAATTGATATTTTTCCAAGGTTGCAAAAATACTCAAATTCGTTAAGTTTCACAAAGAGAAGAGACCGCAAGAAGAGTTTACTGATACACTGATTGTCTAACTTAATTTGAAGAATCAGTATATCATCTAAACTATCTATACTGATATTATAAATGTGGATGTCCGTGTGTTTGTTTGTCCTCTATGGACTCAGGAACCAGATGACCGCTTTTGATGAAACTTTCACTATACTGAAGAGAATTAATTTTGGGAGGTTTTCTTGTAGGGTTTATTCCTATATCACGAAGAAATGAGAAAAAATATCGAGTTTCCATGAGAAAGTCGCTAATCAACCCGGTTTTTTCAGGCTTTTACGGCCGCTGGGTAAACTATAAGATAGAGAAGATAGAGAAACATAATCAGGGACAATTTTGTAGTGCTCAAAAAGTTCTATAAAAAAGTCCACGTCGGCATATGTCTAACTGCTGAGGACAACCATTTTTAACATTTTCAGTTCAATTAAAAATAATGTTCATTTTGAAGAGGGCTTCCGACTGGCATGGAATGAATTCATGTAAAAATGAATGTGATTGTTATCTGCGGCATTTATTCCTGATGAAAAATGCTTCTTACAGTATAGTTTTTTAATGGATACTTTGCAATTTACCGCAAGTTGAAGGAATGCGAATTCGAGCAAAAAATTATTGAATCTCCGCGAGATCGTTTTGTCACGTAGTCACACGGGACTGTCTCTCCTTCGATAAGAGGTTAAGAATGTGGGTTTGCGGACCTATCAGTACCGTTTTAAGTTGAAATATCACGCGAGCGGAGCCGCGGGTTTGAGCTAGTAATATAATATGTATCGTCTTTATCGTTCCAAAAGTTCAAGTGCAATTCGAAATAATCCAGTAAATGTTAAACGGAGTTTCGGTAGGTACTTAAAGCAGACAACTCACAAGAGCTTATTGGAATGTTTTTGCGTTTATCCATTAATAGGTATGACATTGGTACATCTTTTTTACCTAGTGGCAAAATTTTTATTTATTTGACTGGAGGTAGAAAGACATCGGTGTTATCTATTTCAATTTCCATTAAGAGCTAGAGAGCTTATTGAGTCATTTAATCTTTCTGCAAGGGCTTTGTGTCAGTGAGGTTGGCACCCTCAAATGCGAATTTTGAAAAATGAAGTTCAGGATCGTTTGTCTATCGTAGATAGATCTACATTTGTTTACCATTTTTTCAATTTGTCTAGGTACCGTTCAAGAAATATGGGAAGAGTTGTTATTTCCGTGCTTGAGCAGCCAACCCAAGTTAAAAAAGTGTTTTAAATTACCTTTTATCGTCCACCCAAAAATTTCATTGGTTCACCCACACTCCACAGGAACATACAAATCAATGATGAAACATTTCAGATTCACAGAGCTTTCAGCAATCAGCAAGACATGGATTTGTTATATATTTTGAAACCTGAACATAAGATTTGTTTTTAATTCAAACCAAAACTCATTTCAAACCACATTGGTTTTACAAAAATCAAACATTTTCGATGAAAAAAAAAATTTGATTGACTAATACCATTGGGAATGAATATAAGAGGTGAGAAAAGAAAATGAAAGCGCTACGAAAAATGAAATCGAAAAGTAATTACAATAAAAGTTCAACATCAAAAAATTAATAAGCATGTCTAAACATCTCACGATGAAGAAAACTAAAAACAAACTCAAGTTATCGCAATATTCGCTAACCCTTCCTGCAAAAAAACCCTACAATTTCTTATTCCTTCGATTCGGCTACTCTCACCATCGTTTTCCAAATCTAAATGATTGTAAGTAATTTCTTACTCGAATTCGTTTTCTCCAACTTATTATATCCCAGGAAATATTCGTTAGACAATATGTGCTGTAATAGTTATTTCTCTTTTTCAGTATAGTAATGAGTTCATTACATTACTAAAAGTAGTTCTGTAATAAACTCATTACAGTATTACAGCATTGTTTTCAGTTATATTCTTCGTTTTGTAGTTGTCAGTACTGACTTCCGAACCTATCGTAAGTCACACCAACGACCAACTGCCAAGATACAATGCAAAAGTGACTAATCTGAATTTCGGGAGTATTTCACAATTTTTTTTTTTGACAGGGGAGAAAATAAATTTTATTCGAATTTCGAGAGTAATTCACAAAACTTGACCGCAAATAGAGAAAATATCGTCTAATACTCTTGGCAGAAGGCAATACCAACACTCATGCGAAAGAATGAATAGGTGCCCATTCTGCAACTCGTTTTAGAACATACTAGCTGGGCTCGATTTTCGTGAAAACACCATTACTGGAAACTGTTTCACGACATCTTTTTTTTTTTAATTTCGTTATATAATCGGTTTCGAAAATGTGCCATAACTTTTTCATTTACGAAAATATATTAAAACGATTAAAACTTTCTAGAGGCTCTTTTTCACTGGAAATAATACACTATATTCAATTTTTTTCATCTCGTGCACTGAGGGTGAAAAAAAATAGTACCAGTAGGAAAGTGCTAGTTAAAAGTTTCAATCTTTTTCAGACATCTTCGAAATCGTTAAAATATCAAGATCTTGTTATATCTTCAAAACAAATGAAGATATCGTGAAACAGATTTCACTACTGTCGTTTTCACGAAAATCGAGCCCAGGACTCCTTTCAACGCTTTCACCTATTTAGCCTAGAAGTACCAGAAACAGCCAAAATCAAGCGATTTGCATTGAAAAATATTGATTGACAGATTTGTTTTCTCTCTCATAAATTTGATTTATAATAAAAGAATCCATGTCAGGAGGCCAATATGTAATCAATGAAATATTCTCGCATTAATTTGTTCTACAAGGTGTAGCAGAATGAACGGAATTGACACATAATTAGAGAAAGAGCATTTTTCATTAGGAATAAATTCCGCAGATGACAGTCACTTACTTTCATTTTTATATGGATTCAACCATATGCCAGTCAAGTGCAGTCTTCAAATTGAACATTATAAAGCCCAAAACAGCTGTCTACGGTTCATTTCCGTTTCATATGGTTATGTCCATTAAATCTTTTCCATGCATTTCACCGATCCCTCATTATTCATCCTCATATTCTGAAATAATGTCTGATAGTCTTTTCCTAATTTATTCATGGAGAAGATGAGTTATATTATGAAATAAAAAATATGTTTCCATCTGCTTTTAGACGACAAGTTGTTGTCGCCAAAAGGTAATGTGAGATTCTGAGAATTCAATTGCCTGAATATTAATTAAATTTAGCGTATTCAAATCCGTTCTGATTCTATTCTGATTTCCAGAGTTTACCAGGTAGTCGGGAGCAGAGTCCTTTTGATTACCCAGATAATGTCTATTTTGAAAGGAACTCGCCAAGAGAAAGAAGACCATTTGCTTCCAGAAGATCTTCTCTATCGGATGTGAGAAGACCAGAAGCACGCAGAAGATCTTCGAGGGATATTTATATGGTGTGCATATAATGTGTTTTTCCCCATTTCCGCAATATTATTATTTCTTGGTGAAAGTGAAAGGCTTTGATTTTTTGAATGCATTTTTGAATTTTTCTAGTAAATTTTAATTTTGTGGTTGTATTGGATAATTATGTGATTTCAGTTTTTATTATTTTAGATATATGTTCATCCTCACATAATAACATTGTTTGACATTAACTTTTTTCACAGGATGGTCCCAAATCATCGAGAGAAAACAGAATAGATCATGTCCCAGATAATGGATTCAATAGACACGACACTTATAAAACTCAAGGAATGGAACTGGTGAAGCTTCTTAGGGTAAGTATGATTTTATATAGTGTTAGAAACTTGAGAATTTGAAAAGAGCCGTTGCCGGTAGTGAAGCAGTTTTTCCACCTTGATGAATACTCACCGATGCTTGGTATCCAGGGCAACGGACAGTCAGAAAGAAATGTTTGAGGAATATGCTTTGGTGGAAGCTATGTCCACTCTCAGAGATCACGCTGCTCAGATTATTCGTTTTGGATTTTTGTAATCAGCGAATTTCATAAGAAAATTACATTACTGCTGAAGTTTTTGGACTATTTCTGAAAATAGAGAATTGCAAACTACAACGTCACACTTTTCTGAAACGAATATGTGTTGAGTTTTTGACTCTTGCTGAATTAAAATCTTGAGAAATAAATCTCGAATATATTAATCTAGTCTTTTCTGTGCTAAAATTCGTTCAACGCTGTTTCAAACACCACTTAAATAAAATGAAATGAGTTCCGAATCGGAAGATTTGCTCAATAAGGAACTAACTTCTGCAAGCTGGATTGAAGAACCTGACTCTCTCTGTTGGCAATATTAAAATTACCGCCAAGGGATGATCGATATTCGTCAACTCGGCCAATGAGAAGGTCAAGTTTGTAAACCCTTGTTAGAAAACCCATAGTGTACAGGGTGAGTCTTTGATTTGTACAAGCTGAGGTAAAAAAAGAACGGGGTATCATAACATTCTTTGTATGATACTATAGAATCATACGATACTATCAACACTAGTATCATACGATACTATACAGCCAGGGGAAAAAACCTCAGCCGAAAAAACCTGCCTCCCCGTAAACAAAATAACATAAAATATCAAATATCAGGAAAATCTTGAAAGACATCAGTGTGATCATCTTCATGTTATCCGTCGATGGGCTCGGATACACAGATTCTTCCCAAAACGACTCGTAATTCTTAATCTGAAATGAAAAAAGAAAAAAGCAGAAAAGAAACCGATTATTCAGAATAAATCGAATGCATTTTGGAAATGCATTTGCTACTTTAAAAAACATCAACATTAAGATTTCTTGGCCAAATAATGTTCGGAGGTTTATAAATATTTATGATTTCATCGAATGAAATAATTTTCGTAATATAGGTTTTCATTGATTTAATGAATTTTCTACGAACACAAAATTCCACTTACATATTTTGATTTTTTTCAATATGATGTTACATTCCATAATTATAGCGGAAATTCAAGGAACCCAACTCTAAAAGGTAAGTTCAATGCTATTCAATGAATATTTCGCCGTTTTGGAACATAACAGTATTCTTCGTGAAATCATTCATCAAATCAAATCAATCATTAAAAAAATCTATATCAGCGAAATAAAAAAATTGTCTTCTTCGCAATTCTGTTCAAAAGAGTTCATAGAATTGAATTTCCGCTACAAATTTTCAAAGGTCTACGCGGTAGTTCTCATTACCGGAAAAACTTCAGCAGCATGTTTCCAGGGGTGTCATAGCTCATTATGAATGTTTGAAATAGCTATATCATTTTTTCTAGGCTGAATCGGAAAAAAACAGTAAGTAAAAAAAGTATTTGACCTCAAAAATCTATTGTTGAAATATATGTAAAAGTCACTTTTCATAGCTATCTTATTTACCCGCAAAAAAAAGTCTCCTAATCCAGAGGCTTTTTGAAAATGAAACAAGATTATCAAAAATTGATTTTTTTTCAATTTGAGAATACAGGAAATTTTTTCAAAAATATAATAATATCACAAAAACAAATACTAAGAATGGTGGAATCGAACAGTAGGTATCTACTCAGGATATTATACAATAATGAGTGAATCCTCATTGGTGTTTCACATTTCAAATGTTTATGCAAGCATGTAGGTTATAATTGCTAAACAATTCAATTATCGCATTATAAAAAACTCAGATATATTAATTAAGAACTTTTTCATTTTGAATTTAATCGCATCAAGTATGAAAGGAGTATTAACAATTTATGATTAGTCCATAACGTAAACTATCTCCCGTCTATGGTCTATAATAATATTGTCTCTATTTCAGTATTGTAATGAGTTAATTACAGTACTAAAAGTAGTGCTGTAATGAACTCATTACAGCATTGTTTTCAGTTATATTTTTAGTTTTATGGTTATCATGTTTGACAACCTATCAATTTTCAAAATATGTCAATTCAAATTTTGTAATTTGTCAATTTTCATACCAACTGCCAACATACAATACAAAAGTCACTACGATATAATATAATCTGATTTTAAAATGAGTTTCGAGAGTTTTTCACAAAACTTGACTCAAATGGAGAAAATATCGTCTAATACTCGTTGCAGAACGTAATTCGGACACTCATCATCGCATTCGTGTTGGAATAGGAGACCATTCTGCCAGTGGCGTAACGTACACCCCCCCAGCCACCCCGTTGGGGGGGGGGGGGCCGCGAGGTCTGGGGGGCCCGGTTGTTGAATCTTTCATTTAATTTTTTTTTTATCTTTTTAAGAACCAATTGACAGTAATTGATCAGAGTTCAAAGAAGGCACTATAAAAACCACGTGGAATTTAAGAAGTAAGCTGTTATACGAAAAATATAATGAGGAGTGTTGTATTTCAACAAGCCCGAGCTGCTCGCGATTCTATACGACGAACCTTTCATTTAATTTTTTTTTAATCTTTTTAAGAACCAATTGACAGTAAAAACCAATTTTCTGGCTGATGTTATATATTTATATATAGATTCAAAATTATTAGTGAAGTTGTTGAGGTATAAGGCTTTATTAGAAAGCAAAAAATTTAAAATGTTTTGATATGATTGCTCATATTGGGTCTAGCTGAGTCTTAAAATTAAATTAAAATAGCAGTTGAAATGATGAAATAGATGATGTTATAAATGTGATTTATAACGGTTAAAATTAATGCAATTCGTTTTTTTTTATATTATAATTCAATAGAAATGAAATCGAATTTTTTTGAGAGATATTAGAAGAACCCAAAACAACTTTCGTTTTTTTGTCCACGAGCGTGAGAAAATTTTCATTTTGATCACACAGAAAGTTGTCGGTTGGTTTCGAGAACCAGGATGAATTCCCTTCATCGGCTTTTTATTGCTTTTCCGATAATATTTTTTTTCACATGAATTTGAAAATGCAATATATAAGGTGTGCTTTCTACAGTTCAATATGTTCAGAAAAACCCTGCAAAGAGCCAAAACAATCTAGCCAGTTAATTTTCGTTTCTCTTGATAGAAATTTCTAAAAAAATTAAAGGATCACGATTTTTGCTATGAAAAGCTCATAATCTTCAAAAAATTTCTCGAGATTTTGTCCACAATTTCATTTCAAAAAAAAACGAAAAATTCGAAAATTTCGAGAAAACAGTTACCGCGTATCAACTGTTTGTTTAAAAATCAATTATGATATAATGATAGAATGCAACGGCAGGAACGATTGGAAAATTATTAGTTCTTCAACTTTGCTGGAGTCCTTTCGAAAAACAAAGAAAAAAAATTGAATTTTTTTAATAGGGATGGGGCCCGGGATTAATCATCGGGGGGGGCCCGGCTGAGAAACGTTACGCCACTGCATTCTGCATCTTGTTTTAGAATATACTATTATCTCGAGTGTAGTGATCACTATCACTTAAAAGTCGTTCACTGGCTCACCACTACACCAGATGAGGGCTCCACAACACCCGTTTTTTCTCTCGTCTAACGTCAGATTGACGTATTGACGTTCGCTCTCTCGTGTGTACATTGTATAGATACAACAACTACATAGGGCATTAGGAGTTTCCAAGTGGAAATAATAGCTGTAAAGTTTTTCGTCCATAAATCTTATTATTACATGAGATTTGGGAGAAACATGATAATTCCAAAATTGAAGTTTTTCATCAGAGGCTATTCATGATTCATGATATGAATTGGCTTTGTAAATCGCATATGAAATATGAATAAACCAAATATCTATTTTTAAATACGTTAGTATATCATAATTTTAGTGTGAAATCACACTAAAATTGTGATATAATGCAAACCCTCATACCTTGAATAGCTCTTACTGAAAAATATTCATTCTGAAGTTATCATATGTCTCCCAAACGCCACAGAGTTATTTATGCAACAAATGATATGAATTAACATTCTTAACTTACGTGTTCTATACAAAATGTCATTCTATTTTGACGAGAGTTCAAATAATAAAAATACATTTACAAAAAAAAAACCGCATTTTATGAAATGGGATCGAAGGTATTAAATCTCATAGTTGTATGGTCGGCTGGAACAACGTTGGATGTGTATATTTTTTAATTGTAAATTTTGTAAAATCCAATGTTGTTCCAGCTGACCGTTCAGTTGAGTTTTTCAATTCGCAAATGAACTAAAAATTTGTTGATTCACAGAGTGGATAACCGTCAATTTACTCTTGTTGCTGAGTTTAAACAATGACATAGGAATTTCAATTTCTGTCATTGGGTTTAAACAACTTGCTCTTGAAATTTCGTCGTCAAGTAGGCTATGGAAGTTTGACGATGATATTTTCGAAACGCACGTTAATATAGTTTTCAAAAATGGGATGAAATTAATAAAATTCACCATGAAATGTTTCTGAAATATGAGATACCTACCGAATAAAACTTCATCAATAATTTCATGGATTGGCAGTGAAGATTCCATGTCAAGTAGAAAATCCCTACTAAATTAATATATTCTCTGTAAATTTGTTCTTCATTTTTTTTTAGGAAGCTGAGCTCAACAAATTCAGTGCAGATGAAGTTCAAATCGCATTGAACCAGTGTAAGGATATGAATCCTATAGAGTGGTTGAAGGAGAATTGGCAGACCACAATAACAAGCGTCGTAACTCTTGCTACTCAGATGGGTCGAGAGATGCCAATGAATATTATAGGAACCATTTCTGAAAAAGAAGCTCGTGAAGCCTTGATCCTCCACAAGGGTATTTTATGGCCCGCTGTAACGGAGTGCGTTGAACAGAGGCAGAAAAAGGTGAGAGACTCTATAGTCCAGTACTTCTACCAATATGAAATTTTCTCCTAAACATAAACATATAATTTCATTTCGTTCTAAATTCAGATACAGTTGAATGGATAAACCTATTATTATATATATTGTTATATAGTTAATTCACTTTTATAAAAGCAGTCGGTTGCCCTTGAAAATGTGATACATTGATACATTTTACCCTGCATAGGAAGAAAATAGGAGATTTTGATGCTTGTAAATTTTTTTTTTTGTCATTTTAGTCATTCATTATTACCTTCAAGTTATCGAAGTACCAGGTATCTAGGAAATAAATTAATACAATAGTATATAACCATTGATTATTAATATATATTTATACTCAATGATATAACTCAACAAAGTAGGCAAGAATACCAAGGTCTGTTTTGGCCGGGTTACTGGTAATTCCAGAATAAAAAAAATGAAGAGGTCAACCGACTTAATAGAAAAGGCGTATGAATTCCTCATAATGGCCCTGAACCTCACCTACAATAAAAACTTCGATTGTTAGCCAACGCAAAAATGCTTGGGACAAGAGACTTTCAGAAGTGAGAGAGTTGCCTCCTTGAAGCGGTCCCAAATACTGGGGTTCATTGCAAATCTGGAACTCGAGGGCGACTACGTTATGAGGAGAACAACTCTCTTGGGGAGCACAGGAGACCTTAACGTCGTAATATAATGGAACCCCCCAAAAATCTACATATACAAACTTCAATTTCAATAAATTGTCTTTATTTTATGAAATATATATATTTCGTATGAGAAGCACAGTAAAAAACGAACAAAATAACAATCAAACATCATCACAAGAACAAACACAATCAAGAAAATCCCAGAACAATTACAAACATCAGACATTTTATGAAATATGTACAAAGATATATATGACATAATGAGATGTTGGACTAACATGCCGAGCCGGAGTTCAGTACACACAAAAAATATAGGGTGTCACTTTAAAACTTGTCAAGCCAATTAAGTCACTGAAATCATACAGCCAGGAATCTCGGCTGACATGGGAATATCGAATAAAACAACTGGCCAGAGGCAACAGAGTGACTCTACCATGAGATGAAGCAACGTCCTTAAAAATTCAATGCTCCATTACAATTTGAATTCCGGGATAAACTACATTAATCGTTGAAAAAATCTTTTTTCTACAAGCGTACGCTTTCAACCCCTTTCCCGCACGCATTTCAATTCGTAAAGAGTCACCTTTTCAAACAGTGAGGGTAAAACCCCTGCTATTCCATTCCCGCACACTTTCAAGTGCAGGAAAGGATTAGCAGGGTTTTTTCCGCACATTTTTATTAAAGAATAAACTGAATTATGATATTTCTCTATGCACCGAACGTCAACGATGAGAGTACTTTGGTAACGACATGTAGAATTACGTTCGACGTTCATGTGTATTATGAATTAATATAGGTTATCAAATTTGATCTGTGTATTGAATTCAAATCGATCTCATATACGCGCTTGTAGAAATAATATTGTTTCTAACTCGTGCAGAAAGTGTCTTTCCCGCACTCAACTGCTTACCCAAACTCCGCTTCGCGTCGGCAACGGCAGTTTCGTGCGAGAAAGTAACACTTTCTGCACTTGTTAGGAAAATAACTATTTTCTACAGACGTCAAAAAATGACAAGGTTCACGCATTGACAACAATATGCGAAGTGACCCTTTTTTTCATTTTTCTTCGTTACCATATACTTACTATATGGAATTTTTATATTTCAATCTTTATGTTCCTCAATCAAGCAAAAATCCAAGAAATCATTTATTTATTAATGTATAACAATAATTAAGGCTACAATCGAAGCGAAGTCTCCCGAAGCCAATCTTCTGCATGTTTAGTTAAGACATGAATATCCTCTATTGATCCGTGGAAACGGGTGTGAAGACATTCCATGGCTAGATGATGGATGGTTTGTTCGGCTGCTCCGCATTTGTCACACTGAGGGTTGTCTATGATACCCCATTGGTTCAATGTTTTGTTGCATACTCCATGTCCCGTTCTGATTCTATTGAGGTTACACCACTGTCTGCGGGGCAGATTGAAACCATTTGGTTTGGCTGTTGGATCCAGAATGAGGTAGAAGTTCCTGATATCTTTGCTCTCCCATTCAGCGGTCCAGTGCTGCTTGCTTCGTTAATTGACTTGCCGTTTTTATTGGTGGTTGTCTGGATTTCAATCCCCGTCTATTCCTCATTAATTCTTCAATATCAGCATTTATTGGTAATGTTGGATTGTTTGGACATTTTACAACTTGTGTTTTAATGCTGTCATTCTTCTGGCGTTTGGGGGAGCGATATTGCACAGAACTGGGAGCCACGTATTTATTATTGTGCAGCCAGTGCACGAACCAATATTTATTCCTAAACCAGATAACTCAGATTCAGCTCGTGATATCGTAGTTTTATTGGGAGTTGGAAGACTATCCATTTTTGATTTTGCGAACTGCCGTAGAGGTGACAGCACTTGATCCTGAAATTTAACAGTCAAAAATTTAATTTGATATTTTAATTTCATTGTTGATAGAATCTTCTACGTATCCTTCGGCCACAGTCGAAGATTTCCATCCTCCATGTCGCTTCAAAACACATATATCGGCCCCCGTATTAGCAAGGAGTGTGGCTGATGTTTTCCGAAAACAATGGCCCGTGTATGTATCCGGATTTCGTAATTTTGAGTGTTTCGCTATTAAGCTGGACCTCTTTTCA
Source organism: Hippodamia convergens (assembly GCA_038502775.1). NCBI lineage: Eukaryota > Metazoa > Arthropoda > Insecta > Coleoptera > Coccinellidae > Hippodamia > Hippodamia convergens. Next base: position 37,918,651 of record CM076610.1, read on the forward strand.
ATGCTATTTATTCCAACAACTTGGTTAAAGCATCTCTTTTTTTGATACTTCAAAACCAATCGGCGACTGGTAGCATAACTTGGACGAAGAGCAGCATATTTTCGGTAAATGTCATTATTAAACATATTAACATTGATGGATAGAGCAAGAAGTGAGAATATAAGACGAACGTGCGGGATAGATAACTGGGTGTTGGATAGGAAGATAAAATGGAATGAGCACATTGATCGAATGACAGAGGAACGAGTTGTGAAGGTAGCAAGGGACAAATCACCGGCAGGAAGAAGGAGCCTTGGGAGACCTAGAAAAAGGTGGAGCGACAACCTTCCAGATGACTGAGTGGGGGCAATGATGTGAAGAAAAACAGGCAACTATGCTTATATTCAGCAGGAAGAAGACGAAAAAGTCATTATAATCTAAATTTGAAACTGTAAAACTTCGTTGTATATTCGTTTTTGTATCGGGTACTTTAACAATCAAAAAGGAATTTTTATCTTCTATGTCATCGACTGTCATTTTAGTGAGTTCCTCACGGCGGCAAGCACCCGAAATACCCAGCATTAAAACAACCTAGAAGGAAATCAGTAACTTAAAAAATACATAAAACAATCATCAAAAAACTACCTTAACCAATAAATAGGTTTCATCATCTGCCTCTCTTATGAATTATTCAACTTCCTTTCTAGTCAATACCTTAGATTTCTTAGGATGGTTTCCAAGTGACAATTTTTTCTAATATGGAACCAAAGTCTTAAATTTCTTAAAATCCACATTTTCATTAACATTGAGTGTTGCTTTCAACACAGAAAATATTTTGCTCATAACGTGGAAGACTTCAGTTTCTTAGAATTTTTTTTTTGTTTTATTTGCTTCACACCACTCTTTAAATTGCTGATATGCATTCTCATACTGACGCCTCGATTTCTCCGGTAAGAGATTTGAAATAACTGAATTGGCCGCATCTGTCAAGTTAGGTGGGGTACTGCTTACTTCATCGACGCTCGAAATTGCTAGAAATAGCCGATAGCTTCGACACGGGAAAAACATGCGAAATAATAGCGTTCGACTTGAGCAAAACCTTCGACTCAAGAGAACATGACATACTGTTTCAGAAACTACAATATTATGGAATAAGAGGTAATGCACTGAAACTTATCGAGAGCTACATGAGGTCAGGATTCCAGAGGGTACAGCTGGAGGATCGAGTTTCTAAGTGGAAGAAGATAGTATTCGGAGTCCCTCAAGGATCCATTTTGGGACCGATACTATTTTTATTATACATAAATGATCTGCCCTCAAATGTCCGATCAGATGCCTAATCATTGTTTGTTGATGACTCATCCTTCCTGAACAAGTGTGAAAATCAAGAAGAGTTGAAGATGAAATTCCTGATAACAGGCCAACAAGCCGAAAACTGGTTCTGTGCGAACAACTTCAAAGTGAACAAAGAAAAAACCACACAAGTCACTGTTTAAGCGCGAACCTGTATTCAGCGGTGTTGAGTGGACTGTCAACTACTAGAATGAAAATTTCAAATATGAAAATTAAATCAAGAAAAGATAGCATCAAAACGATATATTGGCTCACCTTCTTTCCTCCTGTGTCGAACATACACTTTTGGAAAATCACCGACTGTGAATTATTGATCAGATCTATAGCGAAAAACGACTCTCTCTCCTGAATCTCAACAACGATCTCTTTTTCTGACTCCCAGACCTCTTTTCCAGTGTCCGGCGCGACCGACGTTGCCAAATATACCAACTCTGGTGCAAATTAAAGGAAAAGCAAATGAAAACAGAAAAACTTTCGAATTCGAACAGTCATCTTTCAGACTCGTCCAACAGATGTTACCACCTTGACGTTTTTGGGCGTCATACTGCAGCCGAATATGAAATTTCATACACATATCGAACACCTAATCACGAGACTATCGGTTGCAACATATACGATCAGAAGGACCAAACAGCTTGCTGGACGCCAAACATCATACTTTGCTTTTTTCCACAGCCTGATCAATTATGGAATACTGTTCTGGGGAGGAAGACCTCAGAGTCATATAATTTTCACGAATCGCGAAGCAGAAGAATGCTTTTCGCATCATCTGTAACTCAAGAAGGACCGAAAGCTGTAAAGATCACTTTCCAGAAGAAAATATTTTGGCTCTTACCTCACTTTACTTACTTTCCTGCGTTATGTATGTTCATGAGCGGGTTGATGAGATGGCAAAAAATGGAAAATATCATACATACCGAACCAGAAACGCAAACAATCTGATGACGTCCTATCACAGGTTATTGGCATCCCAAATAAATGTCAGCCACGAGGTTTATACATTGGTTTACAACTGCATACCAGAGCGGTTGAAAACAATGAAGAAGGAGAAACTAATGGCAAAACTTAAGATCTTTCTAGAACAAAAAGGTTATCATATCGAAGAATTCTGGAAATGCAAATTCGCTTACTTAGAATGTTCGTCTAAATTATTCAAGTTTAATTTTCCATATACCAACTGTTTTTATTTATATACTTATTGAATGTTTATATACATATTGACAACTCATGTAATATTTGATGGGTTATAATATTCATTTTGTAAATAGTTAACAATCGAATAAATTATTATTATTATTATGAATGTGTAACATTGGTTATGCTGTTACTTAGGTACCTATGTTGAAAGTAAAGATTGTTGTTTGGTAAGATTTCTTCTATTTTATGTTACTATAATTATGAATGGAGATATTCTAGTTGCACAAGCCGCGGGCCCCCCATGAACACGGGCCCCGGTAATTTTTATCGCCCTCCCGACGTCTCTGACTCTGAATGTTTATACCAAACGAGCATTGTTTTAGAACAGCTAAAGCAATGCCTTTTCGCTGTACCAAATCTTCTTTTTTACTTTTTTGTTGTATTTCCAGTATGCCGATATAGCCTCTAGGGGAGATTACAGTAGGGAGGACATCGTTACTGTTTTGACAGCTAATCATGGGGACATAGAAACGGCTTACAGTGAGCTGAATAAGACACAACTGAAACCATTTCTGATGAGGATCTGGGGTCCACCAGTAGGCACTGATAACGACTCAGGTAACGAGGGGGTTCTGCTGGAGAAGATGAGGGGAGAAGGTGAGTCGAAACAAAATAAATTTTGAAATAACGGTCTAGTTACAAGCGTAAGGGGATTAATTAGAAAAATTAATTGATCGTTTATTTAGCAAAGTTCTGTTATTGCGAAGATGCTTGCAGCAGCTATATCTTCAGTATGAGTTATTACGAATGAGCTTTTAATATTTATTTCCAGTAAATCTGGAAGCAGAATTTTTGTATGTTAATTTTTGTGAAAAAAACAACAACATCTTGAGAATAGGTACCGTAAAATGTGGTTACTTTGAACTGTGTACCACTTTGAACAAAAAATAAATTATGTTAAATGGACTCTCAGGCCCGGTTTTACAATCGAAGGACAACTCTTGGTTAAGGAAATTTTGTAGGTTAGGCGTTTTACAATCCCACGAAACGTGGTTAACTATCATTTAACTTAACCAACACCGAAAGTGTGGGTAAACCTGAAGTTAATTCAAGAACCATAGAATGATGCATATGTATATAACCTAAAATGTTTGTCTGATTCGAATATTATTGTTTTGAAAAAATTGATTTGTTAATACAGATTTGATTTCAACGCTTTCAGCAGTGGAGGAGAGGAATGTCGTAGACCTGAAGTGATGCGTCTTAGATCAAATTTTTTTCGAAATTAACGACGATTATGATTTTTTTTAAAGATTCATATTATCGAAAAGCTGCGTTTTATTATTATTTACACAGCGTATGCTGAATATTTTAAACCAAATGGAACATTGGATAACTCGTCCAACCAGATGGTTATGAAAATGCCAGGTTTCCGAGGTGCATAGGTGTTATTGACTGCACACATAAAAATTCAATTGCCAGGTGATCAAGCCGAAATATTCAGCAACCATCAACAGTTTTTTCTCCGAATGTGCAAACTGTAGCTGATCCATCTCTGAAAAATACAAACATTGATGAAAAATGGCCAGGTTCAGCACATGATATTTTTCAGAATTCTACTCTGTGCGGATCATTTGAAAGAAGGGATTTTCCTCACAGTGTTTTAGCAGGAGATAGTGGCTATGAAATTGAGCCTTATATAATCACACCTTCAGCTAATACAAGAAAACCTTCTGAAGTCTCATTCAACAAATAACACATTTGCACAAGAAATCTCGTTGAGAGAAAGAGTGTGTAGAAACGTCGCTTTCTAGCCCTTGTCATGGGAATGCATGTAAAATTAGATACAGCTCAGGCTATGTTAGTAGCTGCAGTCATTCTTCATAATACAGTATATTGTAGAATTCACTAGTAATATTAATCTTTTAGAATTTCCTGATAAAAGGCATAATGCAAGTACCTCTACCCCAGATACCTCCATTAACATGTATTTTAATAGATTGTAAATTAGAGAAATAATTGATCTTATGTATACATGTACAATAAACAAACTGAGGAAATATTCATTCGAATAAAATATGGAAATTAATTATATTAAACTTGTACATTTCAATCATTGATTTTAAAATTTTAATATTCCTTTGACGTCTTATAAATTCGTTAATGCTTCCGACCTACTATTCAGATCAAAAGAACTATTATTTTCTACCAACTTAAGAAAATTTAAACAGAACCCATAGTTACGAAACCTCAATCGGTAAAATTATTGTAAAACGCCAGGTACGAGTTAACCATCGAGTGTCTGTAACCTAACCATAAAGGTTAACCTTCGATTGTAAAACCTGCCCATAGTGAAACAACCATTAGGCTTAGCAACATCTAGTTTTCATCATTCAATTCGTAACACATTAGAGAATGGCATGACAACACTTATATGAAAATAATATTAGTGACTTAACAATCCTGACATGCTCTTTCAATCCTAAAAAATCCTCGTTCTGTATGATCTACAAACTTTTGTTTTTGCAACCGTAATTATTATGTTCGTAAAATATAACGCAACAAACAACGGTATATCAAGGACATTTCAAATATTTCAACACACTTTTTTTTCTATTCATTCTTTTTTGAAGAAATGTGCTTAGTTATCATTTTCGGGATTACTTTGAACGTGTTCAATGAAGCCCAAGATTTTAAATAAACTCGATTTTTTCTCTGAAAAAATGTCCCGCTCTTACAAAAAAAAACCTGGTGCAAAAAAATATGCCAATTATAGTTCAAGTTCAGAAATCTTGAAGATAGCTCTCGGTGAAATAAATTGACAATAAGTCTTTGCGTGAGTTTTTCTGCCCACAAGTACATACCAAACGAGGATATTATACGCACCTCCGAATTTTTAACAGCTCTGCCAGACTTCGGGGTAGGAAACAGAAGAAGGAGCCTTATTGTTAAATCATGTCCGCCCATATCTGAGAAGTTCAGTCCTATTTATTGTTTTCTGGTATCTATTTCTTTGCTATTATTACAAAGTATTAGTTTAGTTCACTTTATACTATATTTTTCAGAAATACTTCTCTTTTTTATTCATTTTTTGTAATAATGAATGCCTGATCCTCTTTTGAATAATAAAATATTTTTAGTAAATTATTTATTTCTGTTGCATCTTTCCTTAACAAGAAGATTTTTTAGTATTGAGGTGATCATAGAAACTGTACCAGGGAGGTTGAATTGAACTCGAGTGGCTTCATCATAGTTGTTCAAAGTAGACTCGATCGTGGAGGAACTTTGGACACTCATTAATTAATTAATTGTTTGTATGAACTTATAACTTGCTTCAATTCTGTTTCTTTCTTGTGTGCACATCACAAAAGTTTCGAATTTCAAATTTCATACTACCTACGCCAAATATCTTCGCTGAAAAACACAGAAAAAACATATATTTTCGGGAACTCTTTGGAATATTTGAATATACCAATCATTTTCACCTTTTTGCGACAGCCACAAATAAAACATTTCTTATCACTTCAAGTCAGCGGAAATTCATGCCATTCTCGAGTTCATCATTACCATAACATTCATGACGATGCTGAAATGAAATTGACTTTTTTCATATCTTCACTAAATTTGAAAATAGAAAAAATTTCCCAATTTCTAAGATTTTGATTTGAATATATGTTCCAGATTTGGCCCATTTGAGTAAAGAAAATGAATCAGCTGTAACAGCGGTGAGTCCTCTGTCCGATATATTAGATATAAATCTACCCCTCGTCTCCTCTCAAGTAAGTACGATATCATCGGTTGAACAAGCATTAACTAATACGTCTTCACTGACGGACAATGAGAAAAACTCATCATCTAACCTGACAGAAGAAATTGCTCTTCTTGAAACAGAAATCACTAAAAATTTATTGGATTTGAATGAATTCAACAACAATATGGAGAAGGAAATACGAAATCAAGAAGTAAAAGCGAACAAGGATAATAAAGGACACTGCACATCGGTCAGTAGTTTCGAAACAAAAAAAAATTCGCAGAATAAAATTTATGTCGAGAAGAGTAGTACTGTAATTCAAGTTCTGGATAGTTCTAACGAAGATAGTAATCAACAAAAATCTGCTGATTCCGAAACAGAATCAGACGTTACTGATGATGACAATTTGAATGAAGAATTTTCTGATGCGGTGGACAATTTTTTAGAATTGGAAACTAATCATGGCAATGATCCGAAAACAATGCAGAAAACAAGCGTAAGTACGTTGAATATAGTCCTGAAGAACAACGAAGAAAACGACAATACTTTACCCATATTAGCGAAAAAGGATGAGAATCAAAGCGAACATATCCTAGAAAGTATTGCACAAATTGTACTCAAAAATGATTCCACGCAAAGGGAAAATTCCAGCCAAGAAAGCATGAAGGATTTGAAAACTGCTGAGGTTATTATGAGCATAGCTTCGCCTTCTCCGTCATTTCTCGAAAAGAAAACAAATAATATGATTTCGCATGAGGAACATCCACCTACAGATGGGGAGAATTCCTATGCAGAAAATCAAAATCAAGATTTAAAAAATGATATCGACGAACTTCAAAATCAGGTGATTCAAGAAAAAGAAAAAATTCTCAAGGGCGGAATAAAAATACAACTTCCTCAGAACTATTCCGCAACAATAGCTTCATCAATCTTTCTGCAGACAAACGAACAACAATTTGATATGAGGAAGGAAGATGAAGGACACGAAACCTTTTCAACAGAAGATTTGCAAGAAGTAAAGGATCCACAACAAATACCAAAAGAAATGTCACCACCCAGTTGTGCAGACTCATTAGTCACTACAGACAAGGATACCCATAACGAAGTGAATACAAATATTATTCAATCTCAGGAGAAATTAGTTCAAAATGTACAACCGCTATTTGGAGTATCAATAGAAAACTTGCAAGGAACTGAATTCGAAAATATTAGGAATAATTCAGACATAGAACAAATATCTGATGATTTGAATGAATCAACAGAAAGTTCGGATATTACAAAAGCTCAGAATGTGAAGAAGAAAGAAGAAACTAGGTATAAGGGATTCCTTAAATTAAGATTACCAAGTGTCCGAAAGAAGCGTCCTATTAGATCTAAAAAGAAATCCAAGACTTCTGCGAAAAAACAATCCTTATCCTGTATGAATAATACTTCCGAAGATGAGATGAGTCCTGAGAAGAATGATGATGTAATGAACAGGGAAACTTTACCTAAAACTATTCGAGATAATTTAACCGATGCATTCCAGAATTCAGAAAAGAAATCTGATGAAAGGGAAGAGAGAGAAGAAAAAAGTAGTGCGAAAATGAATCCTGTTCATGTGGATAGCAGCTTGGAAGATTGTGACTGTGGTTTCGTTGTAGAGGAACCAAAAGTATTTTCTGAGGTAACTAAACCTGAAGACAATAAAATAGATTCATCACATATGTCATTATCTAATGAGGCGGAAAAAAAAGAGAATTTAGTAGATAAAACAACGTCTCCTGAGAAGACTTCTAGTCTAAAAAGAAAGAAAGGTTTCCGAAGAAAAAATAATCTTTCTGTGAATGTGAATGTAGGTAAGTTAGCCAAGATACAAGCAGGAGAGACTCCTGATTTGGCAGATAACGAAAATCCATCACTAGTTACACACCCAGAACAACATTACCCTGAATATGTTTCTCAAACTATCGCAAATGTCGAGAATGCTGAGAATTCGTCAGATTTCATTGAGAAACCGCCAGCATGCATTCCAGGATTGAGTAAAATTTCGCTCATACCAGTACCCAAAAGATCTAGGATACCTATAGCTACTAGACAAAATTCCACACCAAAAACTGAACCCAAACAGGAAAGGGATGGAAACGTGAGCAAAATTCCTGTGAAAGCATCAAAAGAGATATCAATCAGTACCACGAAAACCAGCAATAAAATATTGAGAGCTTCTAAAAGTGAACCAAAAGACTGTACAACTAAAAAAATGGTTGAATTATCAAGAGCTCGAAGTCTCACACCAAATGATATGAAATCTAAAAAACCGGAAGTCAACAGTTCTATGGATTCAATAGGATCTGTGGATAAACACAGACAAAGGCAAAACTTTGCATCGAATAAAATGGGTTCCTTCGAATCTACCAGCTCTAAACAATACTCTTACACCAAATCCCTGGATAATGACAGCGACTCTTCTGTGTCCGACAGCAATGTTGAAGACTTGTTGGAATATTCCGATGGTGACAGTTACGAGGAATTCGACGACGAAGATTATGAATCAACAAATCAACCTACGTCTGATGACTATGACCAATTCGAGGAAAAGTACAACAGATTGAACGAGAAGTTAGATTTCAATTTATCAGAAATCAGCGCGAAAGTTGATGAACTGACTAGTAATATAAGCCAACAAAGCGACGGTTACAGGCCTAGTCATCGATATATTGATGATACTTGCGAGTCCGAAGAAGAAATGATAGACAAACCAGAAGGAGAAGAGGACACTGACGAGAGACTAACAAAAATGGAAATTTTAAGCACGGACTTACAGGTGGAATTCAAACTGCCTACCGAAAGTGAGGAGAGAGAGGTAAGCGAAACTTGGAGTTAGGAAAAAGACAACGCATATTTCAAAGCTTGTGTAGTAGTTGATGTAGAAAATGAGCATATTTTATCATTTATCAGATTGAAAAAGAAAACGATTTCAGAACTCTTTCTGAGAGATTGGTTTTTTCAAATGCGGAAAGCATTTAAAAAACTTTCGATAGTTAATGGATGGAACATTTTGTTACTTTGGGGAAAACCGAACTATATATTTTATGGTATTTGCTGAAATCTAGGGCTGCATCACATCTACCCCTAACCAAAAAAAATGTGGTACATAAAAAAGTCCGTGCCACCTTCACATTAGCGAGGATACGAAAGAACACACAAAATCAGATAAAAGTTTCCTTAATTTTGTTGAGCAGATAGCATAGCAGTGAAAGGGGTAATTTCTGCGCAATTTCAAAGATGTTTTCTTTTGCTATTTTTTGTATTCTTCTAATTTTTTGTGTGCGTTTTTAATTAGACCTCACCAAATAATTTTACAGCTACTGTCTTGCAAAACTTTCCTTCAAAGATGATATAAATTGTCTCGGTACAAAATCCATAGCATTGACATATATTTCTACACACTCATCTCATTTTTCTCTGGTTGATGCTTGGCTGGAGTATTTACGTTGTACTCTTTTTGAATAGAAAGGGCACCTGTCGTTTAATGTAGGGGATTTAAGTTCATCACCTTGGGGGATTTATGGGTAAAGTTTCATAATATAAATCATTCGTATCTGAGCCGAGAAGAAACCTGTGGAAAAAACTATAAACGGCAATTCCTATAAGGGTATTTCAATATTCAAGCCAATTAAAAATTGCGAGATTAATATTACCTTTTTTCATCAGCGACAGGCTAGGAGATTTTTAGCAGAAGGACATGTTGCTAGTTACGAAGAGGCGGAGCTTGCTGCAAATCTAATAGGATTGAAATTTTCAACAGAAGAAGCCCTTGAAGCTGTCAAGGAATGCAGCACTTTAGATGCTGCCATCGCCTATCTTCAGCAGGAATGTGAGCTGTGTGCTGGAAAATACCCCATGAATAAAGTAATGTATTTTTGAAATTTTTTCTTAGCGTTTGTTTCCGGGATCAAAAGTGTTAAAAATTTGCCGAGGTTCAGAACGATTACGTTGAACTGAGTTGTGAATGATTAGTTGTCAAAGAAACCTGTCTCAATGGGTACAAACCTCCTTCTTCAACCCTTCATCACAACCCTCCAAGTTGTCTTTCAGATCGGTTTCAATAAATATTATGAATGATTAGTTGTCAAAGAAACCTTCAAAATCTTTCATGAAAAACGGCCCAGCTCAATTGACTGAAATTTTGTTGAAAGATAGTTAACATTATGCTGATCAAAGTCTCAATGGGCACAAACCTCCTTTTTCATTCCTTCACTCCAAGTTGTCTATCACGAGTAGCACAACGGTTTCAATAGATATTCACCGCTTTTCTTTTTGCTGTTAAATACTTAAACATGAATCTAAACTCACATTTAATCAAGGTGCATCATCCAACTTGAGACAGCAAAATATCTTAACAACTATGTACCTAAACAAAGAATGTTTCAAATAAAAATTGTAAGATATCAAGGAAGATAGAAAATGAACCAGTTTTGTTTCAACCTTGAGCTTGAATTCGAGGCATCTTCAGGATCAATTTATTTTTTTTTAATGAAAGATACATTTTCCAGTGTATATTCTCATTCTCTATAAGAAAAGTAGTAACTTCTGTTTGAAATTAAAAAAATATGTATTAAGTATTTACACATCAGAGCATCACCGAAGATTCCACTAGTCTATTTTATGATGAGGACTGCTCCATTACTTTCATTTTTACCATTGTATCCTCTTTGAATGGAAAGAATCTCATATAACGTATTTGTATGAATAGATACGATAGATCGAATTGTACACCGATTTCAGTGATTAAATATCCTCGCTAAATTTTTTCGACAAATGATTGAAATCCAGACGCATATTATACTTGGAACGATTCGATTCGATAAGCAGAAGCTTCCGGAAAAATGTTCCTACTCAAGGCAAATATTCTATTTAACTTGAATGAAAGCGAAAAATCCTTATCAGTATTTTTGGATGTACCAAAGGCGTTTGAAACCAACTCACACGAGCTGCTTTTGAATAGGTTAAATATGATTGCCGCGAGGGGAGTCAGTCAAAATCGCGGGAGTGCTGAGTAACCCACTCGTCCCAACTATTGAAATTCCACAAGAAACCGTTCTTTATCCTGCGTTATTTCATCCATGAAGTCCTGAATCTTCCTAACATAAATGTTATCTCTTATGCGGATGATTCGATGTTGACATTCGGGGATTAAAATTGGGAAGAAACATAAAGATGGTTCACAGAAAACAATTGAGCTCGAGCACCCAAAAACCAATATTTAGTTTTCTCCCTGACTGAAAGAGGAAAACCAGATTTCGGCTCCTTAATTATTCATTTTTCTGATTATTCGAAGACCAGCCACTCCAATTGGTCAGCAGTTAGTAGAGTAGACTCTTTTAAATACTTAGAGGTCCATATATACATAGATCAATTTTTGAAACGGGATGAGCATGTTTCTTATACAGGGTGTTTCACGAGTCGTTGGCCTTAGCCTGATGGTGAAAGCAGGCTTTTCAGAATAAATGGTTGTTTTGTATCCTAAGACCATCAGTTTCGGATATACGGGATACGGGTTTCATGAACATTGGCCTAAATTTGCGATAGCTACAACTGTGGAATGCAACGTGTCCGATTTTGATCAAATTTTATGGGTTTGTTCACTTCAAAAAGCTCTGCCAAACATGAATTATCCATAATTTCAGGGCAGTTTTTCTTTCAAGCCCCAATATCTATATTTTTTCATTGTTCTCTGAGGAATCTCAGAAACTTCGTTATTTCCATGAGAAACTACATAAGTTATTCCAAAGAAGTCAATTTTCACTTTGCTTGACACACTTGTCACAGTAGAATAGGAACCGGACGAATTCATACTTTATATGAGTTTTCCAAAATGCGGTCCTGTTTTTATCCCTTCAGTAATAATATTTATTGTCTTTTGCCAAGATTTTGAATTATTCTGAGTTTTGTTCAAGTTTTTTCCGTTTTGAAATCTCAGTTCGCACTGAGTGTGCCAGAAAAAGTGATTACACCAAGCATTATCAAGCTAAGATTTTCTTGGAATTACATTTTAAAATAGTTCAAATGTAAATTTAATGTATATCCTCTTGGAAAATGTTGTACGTGAGTAAATTCTCTCCGAAATACAGCTTTATTCAATTATTGAATCTGAAGTAACGTCTTTTATTAAAGAGACCTGTACTCACGGAATTGGTATCCAGATTCTGAGGACTATTTGGTTTTTGGAGGAAACGATGTTTCCGATGTTCCTTGGGCCAAGGAGGGCGAACTCGGCCCAAGGAAGCAATTAATCCTAACATGAACCAGACCTGACCTAAAGTTACCTACTGCGCATACCAACTGCGCAGGTAGATAAAATCAAGGTGACCTCTACCACAAAAAGTATAATTAATATATATATAATTAATATATGCTTGCCGAAACGTCGGTTACAACCAACCACATATATACAATATATTCTTATGAAAAAGAGAAGAAGAAGAAATGTTGAAACAAAAAGTACCTAAGCTGAGGTAAAAGTGTGATCATCTTCATGTTATCCGTCGATGGGCTCGGATAAACAGATTCTTCCCAAAACGACTCGCAATTCTTAATCTGAAATGAAAAAAGACAAAAGCAGAAAAGGAACCGATTATTTAGAATAAATCAAATGCATTTGCTACTTTAAAAAACATGAACATTCAGATTTCTTGGCCAAATAATGTTCGGAGGTTCATAAATATTTATGACAGAAATGTTACAAAATTTGGAACAAATGAAAAAAAACTCCATCAATTTCCCCTTTCCGAATCTGTTAAAAATTACTAACTGATAATTTTTTAACATAACAAGCTAAACTTGTAAAAAATCAATTAATACATAACTTTCAACTGTTCTCTTTCACGAGGAATTTTTTCTGTTGCCGTGTGGGTTTCTTGCATAAGAATCACTTCGATACCATGTTCATCAGCTAGATAATGGGAACAGCCCAAATAATGTTTTATTGCTATACATAGACATGTTTTTATTTGTGTATCTTTTTTGGTAAAACTGTTCTCTATGAATGAAAGTATAAACATTATCATTATTATTATTATTATTTTTGTTAATTGATTTCAAGGAAAGATGTTCTATACTTCTCAATAGGTATCCCTGTCAAAATCAGAGGGTGTCTAATTCTCATTCAAAATAAGAACTATGGCTCGGATTTACACCAATTGTGAATATTTCGATATTATATTTGTGTATGGTTTTTACAATGGCAATTCCAGAGCAGAAGATTTCCTAATAGAAGAACGTTCGCCAATGTGAGTAATTACCTGAGACAACAAGGAGATGAAGAACTGAGGAGAAGTTGGGCTATTCAATAACAGAACTCGTCGTGTATGGGCTAAGAATAATCAACATTTGACACAGTCAGAAAATTCACAGATGGGTAGGACCTGTTGCATGACCACCAAGGTCTCGAAAGACTAAAATTCGATACTTATTTATGTTGTGAAGCCAATACACTCACGGATTTTTTCTCTAAGAGCGTTCACATCATTTATATCAAAATTCAATATTATGTTATTTCAAAAGATTTGACAGCTCAATTTGCATACTTTCAATCACTTTCTCAAGCGCACTTAATAGGAACTGGGGTTTCAAAATAAAAAGAAGAATTCAAAATATTTCAAAATCTCGGCCGAAGACAATAATTATTATCACCATAGGAATAAAAACAGGACTGCATTTCGAAAAACTTACATGAAGCATGAATTAGTCCGGTTCCTATTCTCTTGTGACGAGTGTGCCATGCAAAGGGAAAATTGAATTCTTTAGAATAACTTATGTAGTTTCTCATGGCCATAACGAAATTTCTGATGGGAATGTAAAAAATATAGATTTTGGGACTTGAAAGAAAAATCAAGATATTCCGAGTACTACCCTGACATTATGGATATTTCATTAACTTTTTAAAAGAGCTTGCGAGGTGAACAAACCCATGAAATTTTATTGAAATCGACGTTGCATTCCATAGTTATAGCTATCGCAAAGCCTATAATTTCCCTCTGCTTTCTAGTGAAAATAGATCATTTATGTCTTCTTCCTTCTTTCGTCTAGGCGATTCGCCTGTTTCCTGTTTCCATCGATTCTCCGCCTACGCTGTTAAATTGTCACTCGATCGTTTTCGGGGATGTCCTAAACTTCTGCGTCCTAATGGAGATTCGTCACGTGCAATTCGGACCATTCTACCCTCGTCCATTCTACCAATGTGATGGTTCCATTCCTTTTTCACTCTGCCGGTTTTTCTTATATTTTCGCTTCGCTCTCTACCCAATAGTGTTTTCCCAGTTATTCTGCGAAGTAACCTCATTTCAGTGGTCTCCAGTAGTTGTCTGGTCCTCGCTGTGTCAGGTCGAGTTTCAGCGGTGTATGTCATAGTTGGTCTTACTACTGCTTCAAGGTGGACTTTCGAGCCGAGCGACAGTGACGCGGCGTCTGTAAAAAAAATTTTTTTCGAAATGATTTGCTCCTAACGAATTAGTGCAAGAATTTTACATAGCATTTCTATAATTGATAATGTTCTAAATGAGTTTCTTTGAAAGACTGGGAGAGAAAACTCAAAAAAGTAACAGAGAAAAAAAGCAGAATCCACCCTAAATGAATTTCAATCGATTTGTGAACATCTCAAGCAGATTGCGTAAAGGGCCCTTCATTACAGTATTATCATTAGTAAGTATACCTAACTATGGTGGTTGGCTTATCCACCCAGCATCAATTTCGCAAAACGGTAACTATCTGAATAAATGAGAATAAAATATTCTCCGGAAACTAAGAACGCAATTTTTGATCTGAAGAAAATTGAGAAGAAAAAAAATTATCGAGCGGGGGTGGTCTTCCTCTTTAGAGTCTCTCACATTTCGAGAGTAATGAAATACGTCGAACATAACTAAATTTCACATAATTCTAAATTTTATCAACGGATCGAATCCAGCATCACTTTCGGAAATTCAGCTGTCGAGTTACAACCTCAGACCAAGAATCCTCTGAAGATGCCTACCGCAGTTGTGGGCGAAACGTTAGGTGAAATAATTCCTAATAGATCACGGCTAATAAGCCCGAAAGACTCTCTTAATGTCAGTATATCTGGTCGTGAAAGCCTGAAACTATTTAACTACAATTTTTTTTGCGTTTAGCTAGATAATCATCGTTGTTCTACGTTGTATTTGAAGATTTACAGAACACTTTAAGTATTTATATTCTCGGACAGAAAATCGATTTTTCACGCGAAATTTTACAATTTTTCCTTTCTTTTATGCAGGGCTTACGAGTAAATATCTTTACAGATTGTATCGATGCTGAAATGCGTCCACAGATGCTGTTTCGATTGTGCCAAGAATTATTTCACTCTTCAAGTAACGGACCGAAGCATCATGGATTGCACTTGTCCTTTCTGTAAGCATCCAGAACTCACGAACAATGAACTTTCCGAAGATGAAGTTTCCGATTATTTTTCAAATTTGGATATACTGTTAAAAGGAATTTTAGAAACTCCGGTCCACGAATTATTCCAACAGAAGTTAAGAGATAGGACTCTGATGCAAGATCCTAATTTCAAGTGGTGTGCTCAGGTAAGTCGATTGAGAAAGTCTGCTCCCTGATTTCAAAAGTGGTGTTTTTCAGTGCTCATCTGGTTTTTTCGCAAATCCAAGGCAGAAAAGACTGATGTGTCCTGATTGTAAAGCGATCACTTGTGCCGAATGTCGGCGATTGGTAAGATACGAACCTTACAAATTAGTCAGAAGCTTTATAACTTCAACCATCGTTATTAAAAAAACATTTACGGTGGTATTTGAAAAAAAAACAACCTATAAACAAAGGTATTCCTGTTTTCGGACATATCATGTTCCATTTATATTAAAAAATTTATGCTCTTCTTCAAGAAATGAAAGTCAACATGATTTCAGAATTTAGTCTTTTTGCTTTGAAATTTTTTTACAGATTCACAAAAAGTGATTTTTTCCAGTGGGAAAAACAACATGAGGGCATATCTTGCGAAAAATTTGCTGAGTGGAAGGAAGCAAACGATCCAGAAAATCAGCAGTCCGCTATTGCCAAGCATTTACAAGAAAACGGCATAGATTGTCCCAAATGCAAGTTCAAATATTCGTTAGCCAAAGGAGGATGCATGCATTTCACCTGTACCCAATGTAAACATGAATTCTGTTACGGATGTGGAAAACCATTCATGATGGGTGCCAAATGTGGACTGAGCACATATTGTGGAAAATTAGGCCTTCATGCGCACCATCCTAGAAATTGTCTATTTTATTTGAGAGATAAGGAACCTCAAGAGTTGCAGAAACTTCTCAAAGTAAGTTTAGAGAAAATTAATATTGGTGTGTTATAAGGTAGCTTTAAACAGCATTGAAGCCAAACAAGAAATAAGGATTCATTTTTACACATGACCTAAATAAAATAAGAACTTATATTGAAACAATCGAACTGGACTCCTTTAACAGTCACTCTACCACCCTTATATCACGTTCTGAATATGCGGTGTTACGGAACTGTTCCTAAATTTCTATGATCTTTCTGCTGAACGTTGAGCTTTCTATGTTACATGTCGGATAGCGGTTGCCATTTTTAGTAGCGTACTTGAATTGTGTTCCTTTTCGGTAACGTGTTGTGTGACTGACAATTGTGACACTTGTGATAGTTTTTTACCGCTCTTTCTGCTGAATGCACCTGATGTCAACAGATTTTCGCTACCGGTACCTATCAGTAGCGCAAACAGTTTTGTAACCGTTCTTCTTGCTGAGCTGAATGCTCCCATAGTCACAAGTCCTTATTCGGGTGAATATATTTTCTACATTATAATCGAGAATGAGGACTGGAACATCATTGTTGATATAAAACGTTTTTTGAAAAAATTTTCCATGCTGTAATAGGTGCTTTTCCGAAAAGAAAATTTGAACATAAATGTTCATCAGAAGCCAAACAAAACTCAACTCGACAAACTTCAACAACTAATTAAGATGAAATGTGCAGTTTTCAAATTTCCCGGAAAAATTAATTACTCGTGAATCTTCAGATTTGTTCGAAACCTCTGTAGCGAAATCTTGACTACAACTACTTCTAACTTCTCTCACAAGAGAACGACCTGAAAATTCATTAGACACTGTAACCGAATTCGCAATCATCGTCGATACTTTGTTTTTGGAGAAAATGCTCTGCTCTATAGGCGATTTCGATTGACTTTGGTTCTTGGTTGGTTCATAGATTGGTCCGTCAGTTTTGGACCAACCGCAGACGAATGACGTCTCGAATCAGCTGTTTCGCCAAAATTTGAACCGTATTCGAAAGCGCGGTTCGTTTGACGTTGTCATTTATGAACCGAGCGGTCAACCGTTAACCAACCAAAACAGCCATTCGAAATCGACTTATGTGACCTTCTGCCACAGATGCACTCTTCCATCTTCTTTAAAGTTTCATACGATGCACCGGCCTCAGTTAAAAGAGTTGCTGAGGTCCGTCTCAAACAATGTCCTGTATATGCCTTGGCATTATCCAACTTTAGGTATTTGGCAATCATCGAAGGCACACTTTCTATTGTATTTTTGCCGGTGCACCGACCATTTCGGAACGTGAGGAAAAATCTGAGATTCTTCACTCCACTGGCTCTTAAGGATATATATTTTCTGACCAGCACCAAAGCTCCTATTTTTTCTTCCTCTACAATACTAAATCCCTTTGACATACCGGTTTTAGTTTCGGGTATTTTAACAAGTAAACAGCTACCCTTATCTTCTATATCTTTAATAGACATTGTCATCAATTCATCTCTTCTTAGTCCTCCAAAAACACCCATTATTAAAACTACTTTATGTAATAGATGAATTTCATCAGGAGCTCCATTGATAAATGTGTGAACTTGATCTGCTGTCAAAACTTTGGATTTTTTCGGAACATATCCTTTAGATTTAATCTTTAAGAACGTTAGTAGCCGAGAAAATTGGGAAATATTGATATTTTCATTAACAATCAGTGTAGATTTCAAAATAGAATATTTCGTCCTCAATTACTCAGGACAAAATTTTTCAGACTGAAATAAAAAAAAATTAAACACATAAACAAAATGAAAAGTAAAATAGCATACCAATTTTTGAAAATACGCCAATAACACGGTCTCATCTATGGAAATAATTTTATTTTTCAACTTGCATTGATAGAATATTCCGTACTCCTGTTCGTGAATCGTTTTACATTTTTCCGGTAATGAATTATTTGTCGCATTGGCTCCATTTTTAATTATATTATTTGGTAAATTACTATTCATTTCCATTATTTCTTCTCAAAGAAAACAGTAATGACATTCACTTATATGATGACAGCAAAACAAACTTCGTAATATTAAGAAATGCCATGGTTACAACTAGTTAAATGGGAAGAAAATCATAGGAACAATCGATTTTTAATGGAATATTGCAGTAAAATTTCTTCGTGAAAAATAAAATCATGTATGCACCACGATTGTTATTAGATCATAACGCCCATCGATTTTACACCTGTTTCATTCATAAACGTCAGAGATGTTATCGAAGGTTTGAAAAACAAGCCCTCAAGGGACCATTATGAACTAAATTCGGAGATTGTTGAATCAATCAAAAACTTGATTTTATATATCGTTATCCAAACTAATAAATGAGAGTATAGAAACAGGAATATTTCCAACCGCACTGAAGATTTAAAAATAACACCATTATATAAAAAAGATGCTGTATACAACACGAAAAATTTTAGGCCAATCGCGCTACAACCTATATTTTCAAAAATTTACGAAACCATACTGAAAGAGCAAATATATACCTTCTATGAAAAAAATAACCTATTCTATTGTCAACAAAATGGGTTTAGAAGTAATGAGTCGACAACCAAAGCTATTCAAGTGCTTATCGACCTCATAGTGGATGGTTTTGGATCTGGTTCTTGTGTGGGGGCATACATTTATGATTTACAAAAATTATTCGATTGTTTATCTCCTCATATTCTTCTAGACAAGTTGAAATCTTAAAATTTTTCAGATAAAGGCTTGAATCGGTTATACAGGGTGTCCCACGAGGAACTTTACATATAAAGGGTGCGGCAGAGAGGATGGACGGTTTTTAAAAAATCATAAAATTGTTAATTTTTACTCAAAAACAAATTAATTGATGGAATCACGTTCGCAAGAAAAAAAAATTTCACAGTCAAGCGTGGAAAATTACATCAGGCATGTGGTGGCCGAAAAAGTTGATGCAGTACTGGAGGCGTTCTTGGAAGTTCGCACTAAACCGTTACTTTTGGGCTGTGCAGCGGTCTTTCGTGTAACTGTTGTGAGTTAATTTTTACTCAAAAACAAATTTATTGATGGAATCAGGTTCGCAAGAAAAAAGAATTTCAGACAGTCAAGTGTGCAAAATCACATCAGGCATGTAGTGGCCGAAATCGTTGATGTGTTGTAGGCGTTCTTCGCACCAAACCGTTACTTTTGGGCTGTGCAGCGGCCTTTCGTGTAACTGTTGTAGATTTTCATTAGCCTTTCACCTAAACAACATGGTTAACAAGCAGAATTCCCTTCATTTGGCTAATAGTCCACTGAAATTAGACTTTTGCTTCGGACCAATTCATACAAAAGCAAATGATGTCCTAAAAGTCCCCTAGGCGGGAGTGACCGCATATCATTTGGCAACGCTGTAAAGGGCTGAAATCTTGCCTCAATTTGAATTTTCGTGAATATCTCGGTCCGTATCGAACTAACGACAAAAATACATCATAGCAAGAAGATAGCTGATGAAATTTCCTAGAAAAAAAGTTCTAGGTCATTTTTTGATATAACGAACCGTTTCGTCACAATCTTGCTTTCAATTGAAACGTATGTGATATTTTGGATGATTGAGGTAGTTCATTCCACAGCACCTTTGAGGTTGAGTAAACGACGCGTTTTTTCAATGTAGTTGCGTTTGAACGCAAATTTTCTTCTCCTGCGTCTTCCCCTTCTATGAATGCATGTTTATTTTCTTCGATGACATCCGTGGAGTCAATATCAGAGGTTTCGATTCTTGCATCGGTCACATTTTCTTTTTCTGAGGAATCTTCAATTGGTTCGGCATTCAGGCAAAATTGTCCATGGCAATTGCCACAAACCGAAGAGCACCAAAGTCTCAAACCCTGACACATCTTGGTTCACAACCTTTTATACAGTTTTAAAAGACAATCAGGAGCAGGAAGTTCGGATGTCGTTTTTGGTTGCAATATATTATTTTCCAACATCTATCCTCACTCCTCGGGATTCGAATTGTTACCAAGCAATTGTTGTACTTGATAGTACACCCGAAACAGTTTTTATTGTACTGCGTCAAAAGTAGGAGGTGAAGGATTCAATCTCACTCGTCTGCTTGTGCTTACAGCTTGAATCAAGCAAGAATACCGGTAGTTATTGATGGAGAGTTTTTTATTGGGGGCCCCTAAATCGCTAGGAAAATATTTCATTTTGTTTGAAGACATCAGGTTATGTGCAGCATAATTTTTGTTGCTTTTTTCAAGTCCTGTCGTTTCTCAACCATTTTCAAAGCTGCAGTTTTGCCTTCATTGGACAGAACAGATGTTGTTTTGCACCCGGAGAATACGTGCAAAAATAATATTTAATCCCAAATATCCTTATGCCGACCAAAGCTGATCCTTGAGGAGTTAATTATGAGTCCGAACTTCCCTCTGCCAAGCAATGAGAATCGCCAGAAGATCCACATTCTCCCTAACCACAACCGTGGTATTACTATGAAATTGTTCATAATTGTGCTGTTTCAATAATCAACACGTCAGCATTATTTTCAGCGTGTTTCACAGTGAAGCTATTCGCCACAAACTTTTCTGTCAATATCGAGATCAGTCTAATTTTATTCTTGCCGTTCGAAAAGAGCTTTTCTTGGCTCACTGTTGCAACCACATGCCCATCGAAACGGAAACCATCGGAAGCAGATTTTGAGGCCCGATGAAGGTGGTCCATAGTCTTCACACTCATACCAATATCTTCATCGTCGTCAAAACAATTATGGCGTTGGAGTCGAAGTGGTGTTGCACATAATAAACATATGCTTGGCAAGAAGAATCCTGCATCGATAACGTTTAGGTGACATTCTGAAACTCAGGTTCCACTTCCAGTAGCAGTAGCAAAATGAAAAATTTCGAAAAACAATGAGGAACAGGTGACATTAGTATTCCGTTGTGCTGAAAAACGATATGACGATCAAAATCTCAGTCCTAGGGGGGCTGCCGCCCCCCTGCGGGCGCTCATGACTGTTGACAGTTAATATTGGAAGCATTCTGTCTTCACGTAAAAATTTGATGCTGTGAGAATTGTTGCCAATTTTTCCCATTGCAGGTTTTCCGATCTGACGAGCATCATGAGAGTATATTTTTTCATCGCCAGTAACCCCTGTAGCAATCGACATGATTTTAGATCCAATTGGAAGGGGATTATTGAATTGGTCCAATTTGGACTCATTTTTTCCTATAATATATCTCTTGTAAACGCTGCATACGTCCGTATGCCACTTATGCAACCCTCTAGGTACCAGGTGGTGTATGGAGTAGAGTGTGACTTTGGACTCGAATTTTTCTCAGAAAGGAATGATTATACCAAAAAATGACCTGGAATCTTATTTTTAGGAAATTTTATCAGCTTTCTTCTTGCCCTAATGTATTTTTGTCGTAAGTTCGATAAAGACCGAAATATTCACGAAAATTCAAATTGGGGCAAGATTTTAGCCCTCTACAGCGTTGCCAAATGTTATGCGGACACTCCCTCCTAGGGGACTTTTGGGACATCATTCGAGACAGCGAGACCTACCCAAGAAACCTTCATTTGCTTTTGTATGAATTGGTCTGAAGTTTGGGCCTTTTTCGACCTAAATGCAGTGGACTATAATGAAAATCCACAACAGTTACACGAAAGACCGCTGCACAGCCCAAAAGTAACGGTTTAGTGCGAACTTCCAAGGCAAGAGTAACCCGAAGCTACGCTACTGGATCGACGGCTATATGCTGGAGCCTGTCACGCGACACGTCGATTTGGGCGTCACTGTGGATTCAGACCTGAGCTGGTCATACCATGTGGCAGCGGTTACCGGAAGAGCAAGGCAGATGATTTATTTACTGAGGAGGGCTTTCGGAGGGAGCACTGTTTCAACGTGGGGATTCCTTTACAAAACCTACGTACGTCCAATTATGGAGTATGCTGGGCAGGTGTGGTGGCCGTCGACCAGATCTGATGAGAATCTCTTGGAGTCCATCCAGCGCTGGTCTACGCGCCAACCATACTCTTTCCCTCGCCCGTCGTATGAAGATCGCCTGCGGATTTTTGGTCTCCCTAGTTTTGCCGATCGTCGAAGCCGGGGTGATCTAATTTTCACATTCCGCGCTGTGAATGGACACTTCGGGGAGAGGCTGAGAGACATGTTCAGGCTGAACACGAATAGCTTGCGGGGCCATAAGTTCAAACTTCAGAAGGAGCCATTCAAATCTTTTACAAGGCAGATGGTCCTCTCCAACCGTATATTTACCATGTGGAATCAACTTCCAGCATCTGTTGTGGAAGCTAAATCAGTGAACGCCTTCAAAAACAGGCTGGACGATTGGCGCTCTTCACAATGATCACTGCTCTCTTTTACTATTACTTTTTTCCGTTTGTTTGTTAATTTTTTATATAATAATTATCATATTTTCTGGGTTTATAGGTTAGAACAACCTCAACCCTTGTCACTAATTAAATAAAAAATAAAAAAATGAAAAAATAAAAAGAAAATGTAACAACTTATGTCAAACTTTCAAGTTTCCATAATTATTGTACAAGAAACAATGAAGTTCTTTCTATTCCGAGGCATAATACTAGCAAATTCGAGACATCTATTATCACTTTATTCAACAAACTTCCGGTTTCGTTCAAAAGTCTGAATAGACAGAATTTCCGCAAAGAGGTTAAGGCATTGATGTTGAGAAGATGTTATTTTAGTGTTGGGGAGTACGGGACGTCTATCAGCACTAGGATGTATATATATATATATATATATATATATATATATATATGGGGTGGCCATTTGAAAACGAAACAGACGAGATTACAGACGAAATAAATTTTTTCGATAGAAATGCTCGGACAGGTCGATTTCTGTTTCGAGAGGGACAACTTAAGATGTAGGTTACGGACGCATAGCGCTTCAACCCTTGCTACAACAACCCTCACCCCCAATTTTTGAATAGGGAAGATGGGGTGAGTGATACCTCATTTGAAAGGTATTTTTATACTGATTTCAGCACAGTAATTGTTTTTTCATTTCATGCATTAGTTCTCGAAATATTCATGCGTTAGTTAATTTTATCACTTAAATTAATTTTTTGCGAAAAATTGACATATCGTGCTTCCGAAACACCAACATTTCCGTACTTGTATTTGAAATTGCAAAACATCTACCACTGGGCAAATGAAGTCATACCGTACGTGTTAATGCTATACTAGGGTCAGATGTTCGACTAGCTGTTTTATTCACTGAAATAATTCTCCAACTGTACGGTATCAGAACGATTTGAAGTATTGATCTAAGAAATAAGACTTTTCAAAGTAAAGTAAATAATTTACCAAAAACTCACATCAATTAATTAAATATTCAAATTGTTCACCATTAGCTGCCATACAATGAAATAAGTTTTGTTCGAAACGATGGCGCACATTTTGCAGCATTTCTGGAGTGATTTAACGACATTCGTTCACTATACGTCTTCTTAAATCTTCTATGGAATCGGGCTGTGTAGAGTAAATTTTACTCTTCAAGTGGCCCCAAAGAATGAAATCTAGTGGTGACAGATCTGGCGATCTGGCTGGCCATTCAGTGGGACCCCTTCTTCCAATCCACCGATTTGGAAATCTTTGATCCAGATATTCTCGAACTGGTAAGGCGTAGTGTGGAGGAGCTCCATCCTGCTGAAACACAATCTGATCTTCCACATAATTTCCAGCACTGTTTTCAATAATTTCCGTCAAAATTGGATCAATGTGATTTTCCAATAAGTCCAAATACATATCTCCAGTAAGATTACCAGGTAAAAAGAACGGGCCGACAATGTTGTCACCAAAAATTCCAGCCCAAACTTTGAGTTTTTGTGGTTGTTGAGTATAAACTTCGTGGAACAATCTGGGATTAGCATCGGCCCAATAACGACAATTGTGGCGATTTACTGTGACGTTTAGAAAGAACGAACACTCATCGGAGAAACAAACATTGTACAGATAATTGGGATTAGCAGTTACTCGTTCACTCATTGTATCACAAAATTCAACACGACGGTCAAAATCATCTTCGTTTAGTGCGTGTGAAAGATGGATTTTGTAAGGATGGAATTTATGATGCTTCAAAATATTTGCAATTCGAGTTCGTGTAAAACCAGATTCATGTGCTAGCTGGATTCAGAGCAATCTGTCCAAGAACAGCTACTTCAGCTGATTCATTTCTTTCCATGTTTCGTTTTTTATTAGCCACGGACCCGGTTTCTTGAAACTTTGACACTAATTCCAAAACATACTTCCTATTAACATGTTTATCTAAATGTCGTTAATTGAAGAATTCTGCGGTTCTATTCGCACATTGATTGTTTGCAAAAAAAGTGAAATTATTTCCACCCGCTCTGCAATTGAATAAACCATGTCGTACAATGAATTAGAACACATACAAGTCTCGATTCAAAACTAAGAATATTTCCCATGTCAAAGAACCAGTAAGCCAACTTAATGATCTGTTCGTAATAAATAGAAAATTATCGATTCTCATTTTTTTGAAAAAGATATGAATTCAATAATCAACAAAATGAAAACATTATTGAAGACAACTGAGAAAACACTACATAATTAAGTCGGAAATCGTTTCACGAATTGGGACTGGAATATTTCTGTGGCATCATTAATGATTTGATTTTCTTACCTGATAATCTGATCAGAGATATGTACGTATTTGGACTTTTTGGAGATTTCTATCGATCAAGTGTTACCGCAAGTTATTGGAAATACTGCAAATTATATCGAAGATAATTTAGATTGAGTTTTAGCAAGATTGAGCTCCTTCGCAATACGCTTTGTTTGTTCGACATCTTGATTAAAGATTTCTATGTCAGTGGATTGCAGGAAGGAAGCCACAGTCATGGTTGTTTTGAAGCTCAAAATGTCGATTTTTCACAAAAAAACACTACAAGTGCCATGAAAACACCACTTCATTTTCAAATGCTTAGTTAAGAATATTTAGAGAACTAATGCATAAAATGAAAAAACAATTACTGTGCTGAAATCAGTATAAAAATACCTTTAAAATGAGGTATCTCTCACCCCATCTTCCCTATTGGGGGTGAGGGTTGTAGTAGCAAGGGTTGAAGCGCTATGCGTCCGTAACCTACATCTTAAGTTGTCCCCCTCGAAACAGAAATCGACCTGTCCGAGCATTTCTATCGAAAAAATTTATTTCGTCTGTAATCTCGTCTGTTTCGTTTTCAAATGGCCACCCTGTATATTCTTTTGAATAAGAGAGCTAAAATAATACAATAAATGTTGAAACAAAAAGAACATAAGCTGAGGTAAAAAAAGGAACTGAATATTCTATATAGAAGGACATCACGATTATCGGAACTGCTCTTCGGAGGAAGGATTTCCAAACACAAACTCTAACCTGAAAATAAAAAAAGACAGAACAGCAAGAGAATTCAATTTATACTTCATCAAATTGATCTGAAATTTTCAACCCATTGCAAAAATGAGTTTGATATATTGTGTATGGCTCTAATGCCACCTTGGAATTTATAAATCGAACAATTATTAATTAGGTGTTCAACTGTTTCCTCTGATTCACCACATTCACAATTAGGACTATCAACCGAATTCCACTTGAAAAGCATGCTATTGGTACTACCATGACCTGTTCTTATTCGATTAAGAAGGGACCAAATTCTCCTGGAAAGGTTAAAACCAGGAACACTATTCGATGGATCAGATATTAGATCTTTATTAGATAAAGAACATACATCTCATTCGGATTTCCAGATTTCCTTGTAGCTGAAGTTCGAATTCAGAAAGTTATTCGACCAAATAGGTTTACGGGATTTCAGTCTTGGAATTCTATTTTCTGGAACGTAGGAAAGTATCGGAAAAGAATCCGGAAATGAATTGAATTTATTCCAAGAATTCGAAGTTGCAGACTGTCTTCGAATATGGGGAGGAACTATATTTGATAGCACTGGTAGCCATTGGATAGGTGTAGATCGGATGGTTCCAGTAATTATTCCCATTGAAAAATTGAACTGAGCATCGATTTTCTGAACATGAACACTATTGAGCCAAACAGGGCAACAATATTCAGCGGTGGAAAAAACCAGGGCAAGGGCTGCAGTGCGAAGAGTAGTCGGGTCAGCACCCCATGACGTACCAGCAAGTTTCTGTAGAATGTTATTTCTCGTACTGATTACTGGTTAGGTCCATGCTTTTTGATAGTGGAATAATATTCACAGGAATTTGGACAAAATATGCATATCAATTTAATTTCCTATTAATACATCGCCAACGTTTCGAATCTTTTGTGATTCTTTTTCAAGGCTCGTATTTTCATGGAATTAAATTTGTTTAGTCTTACTAGAGATTTGACCGTTTTGATGTTGAAAGAAAGTCATAATAATAATAATTATGACTTTCTTTCAACATCAAATAATAATAATAATAATTATGACTTTCTTACAACATCAAAACGGTCAAATCTCTAATAAGACTAAACAAATTTAATTCCATGAAAATACGAGCCTTGAAAAAGAATCACAAAAGATTCGAAACGTTGGCGATGTATTAATAAGAAATTAAATTGATATACATATTTTGTCCAAATTCCTGTGAATATTATTCCGTTATTTCTCGTTTTCAGCTTCATTCGTAAGTCATCCAAATGTGCTTTATAATTCAGAGAGGAATCTAATTTAACACCTAAGTATTTGGGAGTAAAATTATGTTTCAAAGGAAAGTTCCCGAAAAGGACATTTAATTTTCTAAATTTTTGATGGTTATTCAAATGAAACAACGAAACCTCGGTTTTATTCGGATTTGGACACAAACTCCATTCGAAAGATAATTTTTCAAAATTTTCAGATCAGAAGTTGAATTTTCCTCAATACTTTGAAAATCAGAATGACGGAAAGGTAGTGCAATATCGTCGGCGTAGATGAATTTTTCAGATGAAGTACAAGGAATATCGCATAAATATAAATTGAATAGAAGGGGTGCTAAAACAGATCCTTGTGGAAGACCATTGTTCAATATTTTGAATTTACTACTATTATCATCAACAAAAACACGAAATCTCCTATCCGACAACATATTCTCTAATAAACGAATCATCTTTCCACATTTAAGATGTGTATAAAGTTTATAGATCAAACCATCTTTCCATACCGTGTCGTAGGCAGACGATACATCTATGAAAGCTGAACCTGTTTTTAATTTGTTATCGAAACCTGATTCGATAAATGTGGTCAAACTGAGAACCGGATCATTGCAATTTCTATTTTTCCTGAAACCGCCCTGACAATTTTGAAGAATATCCTCTATAGTGGGTTCAATCCTGATGAAAATCAACCTTTCTAAAATTTTCATAGGAACACTCAATGAACTAATTGGCCTATAACTACTCGCTTCGGAAGGATTCTTTCCACGTTTCAAAATGCCTATTACTTTCGCTTTGCGAAACTCAACTGGAAAATTGCCAGTACACAAAATGTTATTATAAAAGGATAACAACCACTGCAATGCCCTTTTTCCTAAATGTTTAATAAACTCAGGATAAACTCCGTCGAAACCCGCAGCTTTACGTGATTTCGTGCGTTTAATAGCTGCTTTCAGTTCATCAAGATTGAACGGTTCCGATATACTTTCTACAGCTTGAGCTGTTTTCCTAAATCTGTGTAATTTTTTCTTTATATCCTTGACTTTTAATTTTGTGGTTTCAACTGAATTAGAAACATCAACGAGACGACGTGCTATTAATTCTGGATCAATTTTAGTTGATGTTATCACTTGAGGTGTAGCCTCACCTAATTTTCTCAAAATATCCCATGAACTTCTACTAGAATGCGGCCTTAACTACACCTACGAATCTACTGGTATTTTCGTGAGAGGGTCGAATCCATCTTATATCACTATCAATTTTTTCGTGAATTGAACCCAATCAGCTTTATTGAAGTTCCAGCGTGGTTTTTGTAGACATGGAGCAAGAAAAACCGCATTGCCTAAAGTTAATAACATGGGCCTATGTTGACTGCGAGGAAAATTAACCAAAATTTTACGCTTTACTGCAACAGGTTCAGAGTTATCACAAGAAACGATACATAAATCAGGGTTATACCCTCTATTCCATCTAGACGAATGAAAAGAAGGTTTATCTTTAGCATCAAAAATTTAAAAAGTAATCATGGTTCTCCATCCAATCCACTAAAGCTATATGCCATTTCTGTCATTAACATCATAACCCCACATGACATGATGCGAATTGAAATCTCCGCAGTAAATGGATGGGTGTTGAACATTAACATTGAAATTTCCCGGCCATGAAATATTTGGAGGTTTATAGATATTAATGACAGAAATGTCACAAAATTTGAATGAAATGAAAAAAACTCCTTCGAATTCTCCTTTTTGGATAGGTTCGACATTATCTACTAGATAATTTTTCACGTAACAGGCTAGACCGTAAATTTTACTAAGTAAAAAATCAACTAGTACATAACCTTTCAAATTTCCTCTTTCACGAAGACCTTCCTCTGTGGCAATTTTAGATGTATAATTTCGTTTATTTTTGAATTTTGTTATATTCACTTATGTTAATAAATCTGACTTGTCTTATACGTTGTAAAATATTTCTCAGGATAAATAAAATTTATAATTATTATTATTGTTAATGAGTAGATGTCGATAAAATACACACGGCGTGATTAGAAGGAGCAGGATGTTTCTCGAAAGAGGACAGGGGCAGCGCAAAGATCTCAGCAGACTTCACAATATAATAAATTTAAAAAGAAGGCATAAAAAAGTAATACACTAAATTTTCAAAAAATAATATTATTTGAAAATGCATACAACGGAAGCGCTGAGAAATCTGCAAATGTCTTTAACAGCTTCACTTTTGGTTTCCTCAATCTGCGCCATTCCTTAAAAAAGTTCAAGTTATTATTACCATTGAAATTATTTATTCGTTCAAAGGATAACAAGGTTTCCTTCGATACCGAATCGAAATCAAATAGAGAAGATGCATCATCCAGACTGAAATGTTGTATACCACTTCAGAGAGAGACTCCCAATGGGCTGATTGACACAGTTTGTAACAACGAAGTAGATGCAGGACAAGCTGGATTGTGCAGGTAACTAGAACTGGATTCATAACTATTAAATTTTATTCTGAAGGCTCGAGATGTTACTTTCCGGAAAAACAAATTTTTCGTCAAACTTGTATTGTTGGTAATGTTGGTGGTATTAAATAAGTTTATAATCCACCTTCTAATTAGTCACAACTGTTTCTAGCCATTTCGTATCGTAGTGGAATTATTTAAGATTCATTCATACATAACCTCTGCATTCATAGCCTGAAGTTTTAAATTATGTCAAAGTACCAAAGTCGATTTGTCTCCAAATTTACCACCAAATTCACCAAGGAATTTTTCGGTTGTATTTCCGCATCTATTTCTTCTGGTGATTCGGTTTTTGGTTATTAGAAATGTTGAAATGTTTTCTTAGCGATTCCACCACCAGTCTCTGAATCAAAACAATTTGAAAATTCCAAAATTGAAATTCTCCTACGTGAATGCTCTAATGTGTCAGGATTAATTCAATTGAATTGTTGCCTGACAATGAAGGAACTATTGCACTTCGAATTATCCACGTAATTTTTCGGTGTCAATTCAAAATATTGATTGAATAAACCGGTTCATACTATATGTGAACAAGGAATCAAATTATCGCTTTCTACGAAATTGTAATTTATTCTGAAGGATACGTGAGAGTTCATAAATTCAACATTTCAAACGAGTTTCGATTAATAAAATTTTAAAAAACTAGCTATAACTATGTATTTGTATCTCTAACTTCCAGAGGGCAACTTTCCAGTTTCGTTGCCTACCTTTCACTAACTTTTTAATTTTTGAAGCTGGTACCCGAAATTGGTGAGTACGATTTTTTTCGCTGAGCAACTCTTTTAGCAAGGCACTTTCAAATCGGAATTATTATCTGTTGTATTTTGTTTTGGATAAGCTGAGTTCAGTTAATATTTTACGTTTTGCCATAATTTTTCAAATAGAAGTGTTTGAGTTTCCCCATGAAGCCTGGACGTAAATTGAGTACCTACCAATAGCGCAAGTTTCGCAACAATGGATTTTCCATGACTCTGATGGGGTTCCAATTGGAATAGTGGCTTCCAATTGGGTTAATCAACGTAAATTTAGAAGTCTCTGAACAAAATTAAACTGTCCAGAACTAGTAGAAGTAGATACTGCTACAAACCGATGTGCTTGTGTTTCTCAATAGGGATGGATGAGCCTCTATCATATATATTAATGAATTGTGCAAGTTCTCTGTTACCACGTTGCCGCAAAATCATACCTACAGCCCTCATTGATGGAGTCTCCTGAACAATGTCATAGAGGAAAGGAATTAATCCCTGATTCATGGAAAAGTGCGCCAGTGCAGCCCAGAAAGTGTTTTACGTGAAACTACCGTCCGATACTATCTATTTTGTGGATAGTGACCGAAACAGTCATTAATCACGAATTGATTCGATTTCTGGAGAGCAAAGGTATCAGCAGCAATAAATAAGATGGCTGCTTTCAAAGCTTCAGGTCGTGTCGAGCTCCCCTGAATAAGCTATCTACACAAGGTTTTCCCAAGAATAGGTGCTTGTGAATTCCCCAACAGACAGGGGTGTTCATATGATCGTGAATGGAGTCAGTTCCAGTGGTCTCGAAATGGACGTTGGAGTCCCTAGAGGCTCAGTTTGAGACCCATTACCTTAATATGATCTTCTTGTTGTGAGGGAAAAACACACTAAAAGCTTTGCTTATGATAGGACGCTGATGTCCTTTTACTAGTGACAAATTTGAACCCTTTACTCTCATCTTTATAGATGCCAGAAAAAGAATTACCTGAAAAAAGATTTCAAAAAATGAAAGAGTTGGGCTAACTTAATCTGGACTCCCCATACCTTCCTGCTCTTACCGTTTTCACAATCGCTACAAATGCAGACTTCAGAAATTCTGATAGAATTTTTCCAGTGTCGTAGGTAAATGTTGTTGAACAGTCGTGTCAGGGCAACGATTGTTTTGTCATCAAATATTTTCAAAAGTTGTGTTTGGATGTTATCTGCGCCTGCAGCTTTACCAGCGGTCTTTACTTCATCGGCCAAGATTTTCGGACCATCGGTAGTTGTCTCTATGTCAAAGCTATCGTCTCGATGATCCTGAAACAATTTTTATAAGTGTTCCTTCCTGGTGTTGAATGTCGTGAAAATTCTACCCTCCGAATCAATTAGATTTTCTAACTGCTTGCTGTCAAAGGTTCCCGCGAGTCCTTCAACCTTTCGATGTACGTTTTATCTGTCGTCCTTCTTTTATGATTCCTCAATGATTTCTCAATTTCCGCGCACCTTTCCGCTGCTGTCTTATATCTAGTTTTTCATGGCATTATTGAATTTTTCGTATTTCTCTGGACGATACCCACAAATTCTTTTCTCCTTTATCATCTGCAATAACTCTTCAGTCATCCATGAATTTCCTTTCAAGCTTTCTCTATTTTGATATATTGTTACTTTATGATCTCAACAGCTTTCTTTTCATGGTTGTTCTTTTTGTTCAGACTGTTGTTGTTTACGAATATCAGCAACTTGTGCATTCAACTGCAATTCTACTGACCGTCATGCTTCAGGTTCCTTTAGTAGTCTCATATTGTCAAGTTTAGGAATCCTCCTCTCTGCTTTCTTCATTCTTATCTTGAACTCACCGACGATTATCATGTGATCCGATTAAATACCTGATCGGGGTGGATTTTGAGAGATGAACAACTATTACAAAATCTCCCATTGGCGAGTCATTATGGTTCCGGACTATCTTCCTTGGTTTGTCTAAAAGAGACTTCCAAGTATAGAGCCTTCTTGGGGAAAGCTTGAGGAAAGTGTTCATAACAACTAGGTCGCTAGGTCACCCCAAATATATTTAATATGTCTCTTCATTCGTTTCTTTCCCCTTGGCTATATTGTTCAAGATTTGTACCCTTCTCCAAGTTTGGCATTGAAGTTCTCTGTCATAATTAAAAGCTCATACTTGTTAATGATGTTAATCGAGTGATAGAATTCCAGTTCCTGATTTTTCTGGTTTATCACTGGTTGGAGCATAAACTTTTAAAATGTTGACTTAAATCTGACCAGAATTTATTTGAAGGAGCAGGGTTTCCTCTGATATGGGCGCAAAGTTTAGAATGCACCTATCTATATTAGGGAGTATTATCAACCGGACACAACGTTCACGGGCACCATTGTAAGTTTCCAGATAGAAGATCTCTCCTGAACTTGGCCATCTCATCTCAGATACTCCTAGTATTCCGATGTTCATTCTCTTCATTACTTTTATTGGAGTATGGATTTTTCCTGTTTGCCATCTTCTTGTTGTTCCAAGTGCATATTCTCATTCTAACTTTATATTTAATCTTCGCCCTTACGGGACCGCTCAAAACTGTCCTCCTCGGAGATCCGATCGGAGGACTTACTCCTGAATTTCATTTAGTGCTGAGCAATTTAGTAATACTCATCCATGTGGATTTTTAATGTATTTCCTTTTCAAATACAACTTGCAAATTCTTATGCCGTTGTCCGCATTCTGTAGTTAGCCTTTAGAACCTTTTTAGACTCAAAAGAACACAAGAGTGGACTGTTTTTGGTGGTTCCTCCGTCTGAAAGCGTTGGTCAGAAAAATGGATTGCTTATTCCAGCAGTCTATCGGATGATTAACTGGAATAATAATAATAATAATATACCTTTATTTCCAGAATTATAATCATACAGGTACATTGAATAAAATGGAAACAAGTCAAATAAAAAGTACAACTCATGAACAAATTATATATCAACAATAACCTTACTTACTCATGCAAAAATCTCAAAATTCATTGAAAGAATATGGTTCACAATTTAATATGTACGAAAATAATGATTTCCGAAATAAATTATACATAGATATCCTTCTTATATTCATTGGAAGAAGATTCTAAAGTTTTATCCCCATATATAACGTGCTCTGCTCAGTAATTGAAAACTTATGTACAGGAAAAAAATATTCGCAGGTTCTTCTAGTTATTATTTTTATGTTCCTCAAAATAATATGGATACTTACGAAGGAAAAGTAAGATACGATAAATACACAGGCCAGGCAGCGTTAAGATATTACTTGATTTAAAATAGCCTCTGCATGATGCTCTGAATTTCAAATTGAAAATTGATCTTATAGACTGCTTCTGTATTATAAACAAATGATTAGCCTGTGAACTAGGGCCCCAAAAAATAATGCCATATGTTAACAGTGACTGGAAGTTTGAGAAATAGATTATTTTCAATGCAACAAGGTCAACTTGATTTCTTATAGCTTTCATTGTATAGATCACTGTATTAAGTTTAGATGACAATTTTTCACAATGATGATCCCACGTCAGGTGTCTATCCACTATGATGCCCAGAAGCTTAGTGTTTGAGCCCGTTGATATTTTTCTGTCTTCTAGTTTGATATATTCTGGAAATGCCTTATTTGATCTTATTCCGGAAAAATGAACAACATTGGTTTTTTAGCATTAAGATTCAATGCATTTGAATTACACCAGTTCTCGATTTTTAATGTGGCAGATTTCAGGCCTTCATAAACATATTCAAGTTTCTTGGATGACACCAGCACATTAGTATCGTCTGCATATAAGAAAGTATTCACTTTCCAATATTGTAAGATATTGGAGATGAATTTATAAAGAGAAGCAAGAGGATAATGGTTTCCCCTGTGTGGCATTGGGCGATAAACCAAGGCTCGCGTGGGCAGGGGCGCATCCTTCAGTAGATCATGTTATCTATTGAGCTTATAGCCTTTTGAGCATTTTTGTTCTGTCTGCTCATGTGAAATTACTATTGTGTCGTCAGCATACTGTAGAAGGTATTGTAATTGGTTGGATCCACTATAGATGTCGCTGCAGAAATGGGGAGAGAGGTGGATCCTGTGCATATATATATAATACTATATTATATAAATGCTGTGGTCAGCCTTGTTCTGTGTAGTTTGAAAAGCAGTCCTGCATGCCAAATCTGCCGTGTTAATTGAAAAGGGCGTATCTGCCAAAAAGCACTCTTGAGATATTTGACTTCAATATTCAAAGAGTTTCATTTTATGCCATCAACAATTTTAATTGAATTAAAATGAAAAAGCAATGAATGATATGGCATATCATGCATTGCTTTTTCATTTTAATTCAATTAAAATTGTCTTCAAACTCAAATATCT
The DNA here is from genome assembly GCA_038502775.1 of Hippodamia convergens. NCBI lineage: Eukaryota > Metazoa > Arthropoda > Insecta > Coleoptera > Coccinellidae > Hippodamia > Hippodamia convergens. Next base: position 37,953,446 of record CM076610.1, read on the forward strand.
CAAAATTGCTTTTTTGCAGATACGCCCTTTTCGATTAACACGGCAGAAATGCTATCTAATGTTTTATTGTTGTCTAGGCAGATCGCAGCTGTTTTTTACGATTGAGTTGAGCATTTTGTGTGTTCGATATGAAAATGGTGGTTGGGTGAGCAGTTGATTTTGTAGGTCGAAATCCAAATTGATGTTTGGGTATGTCTTTTTCTAATTGTTCTTCTAGTCGCTTTTTAATGATCTCAAATAGTTTTCCTAGTACTGAGAGTACTGGGGGGGGGAGTTATCTTTCGTCTGTCGAATTAGAACGCTATTTTTTTATGTTTGCGTTACATTCTGAGAAAAAAAATTTTATTCTCTTATTATCTCCCTTTTTTCTTCATATTTTGACGAATGCAACGTTTTTGAAAGGAATGTATTCAGAATTGAATACTTCATCAAAATTTGAAACGAAATATCAGAAAAAAATATTTTGAAAATTTTTTTTTATACCCTGTATAAGTGATAGTTGTCAGGCTTCAAGAATATTTTAAATCGGTAGACAATGTCGAACAATATCATAATCCCAATTTTCAGATTTCAAAAAGGTCCAGGTCCCCAGAAACATCTAATAGGCCGTCGAATTTGGTACACCCAGTATATGACATAGATTTGGTAGCTTATATTCAGTTATAAAACTGATAATTGTATTGAATATTTAGGCTTATTTTTGCTAGGTGAGGGTCCTGAAAATATCCCGAAAACTATATATTTACCTCATGAAATTGTTAATAAATTCAGAGCTATTCTTTCAAGAAGAATAATTATGATTTATGAACTATGGTAGTTTTTTTTTCATATTCTACTCCTATTTATCCTGACAAATACAGCATTTAAAGACATTTCGTCCTTCGTATCATTCGAAAATTCATTATCCTGAATGATTTCAGGCAGCACTACATCGAATATCTATGCAGTCTCATAAGAAAGAACAGAGTAGATCCAATACCGTTGTTATCAGCAGATGACTTAGAAACAGTTGTGAGAAGAGCTGCCAAAAAATTGCCTCCAAACGCATATGGCACTCCTAGGGATATGTATAGATTTAGACTCTCACAGGTATAGTCATTGAAATGTGCTCTTCATCCTAATGTGCGTTTAAATTACGCTCAATTATAATGAATTTCTCAAGAATTATCTCATAGTTTTTCAAACAAATATGAAATCTTGATGTATGTGCTGCACTAAATTTACGTGCGATAAATATAAACCTCATTTGACAACTAACAGATTTGGGTGTTGGTAATATCAAATACATAAAAAATTCGCATTTTCCTGGTACTTCGTTGAATGGGTAAAATAATCTTTCCCCTTGTTTCGTGCAGTTCCCCATTTCTCTCTGCTCGAGAATTTTTCACGTGTGCGGAGAAATGAGCGATGCAAATTAGAGCTCTACAGTGCATTTTTTTTGCAATCTTGTGAATATGATTTTCAACAGTTTCTTTGTGAGCAAAACCTGATGGATGAGATTTTCATGATGCACATTCGGTGAACAGCACATTTCGCACCATCGAAAGTTACTAATGCAATGTTTCTATACACCCAGGCTTCACTACATCGAATATTTAGTTGGGCTCATTGGCAGGCACAAATTGGACCCTGTATCAATACTGGATCTGGCCGAAGTTAGTCAAGAATTTCGAAGGAGGGGAAAAGAACTGCCAGAACGATCACCATCTTGTAATGACCAGCAATATAGAGAAATATGTGTGAAGGTAGGTGTCGTCTGTCAATGGGCCCAATTGAAATGCTACTAACAGTAAAAATACTTTTTTACCAAGCATAGCAGCACTTTTGTAGTTGATGCATGAGAGATGCTGAACGAAACTAATACATAAGAGTGAACAATTCAAATGAGAATAGCTAGTTAACCGTGTATCACTAATTATATTATTGTACTACATTAGCAACTTTCAAGCAGGCCAAGAAAATTTGAGTTCTTTCCTCATTGAAAGGATTATATAATTATTTGTACCCATAGCTCATACTATTATGGTAACTATTGGAATATACGAATTCTCAGGGGCCATTGTTGACTCATATCGAAACATAATCAGAGGTTAAATTTAGGTAGTGGCACCATTTGTTACTTATTACAGAAGCATGAACCAACGAACTATGCTTCGCAATTTTGATTTTCATGTAAAACTTTTGGGTACGAAAAAGTTACTTCAAGAATATTTATTTTTGCGTGAAAAAATTCTTTAATTTGATTTTGTCTTGTATATTGTTTTGTAGTGCTACAGATCTCTTCGATAATTGCACTTAGTACACCATCATTTATAGTCCAAGAGCTAGTGAACCCTCTGAGTAACAGTTTGTCTGTAAGGATAGAAATTCTTATAGTGATGGTTCATAACATGCTAAAGACGGTAACCATCATCTGGCACCCCTATATTTTTGAAAGTATAGTTTAAATTAAAAAAAAACCTTTATCTGTAAACTTGAAAATCATACGATTTTATTCATTCATTGTGAGGTTTGAAAAAAAATTGACAGGCGATTTCGATGGGCAGAAATACATGACAGGTGGCCCGAAAAGTAAAATATGAATAAAAATAAAGCTGGAATTAATGTGTTTATCCGAGGGATTTGAACTAATAAGTCGGTGCCACGACCGGTGGTTCTGAAGAGCATAAGTCTTTGACAGGCTAGCGAGAAAATTTTATTTGTTAGTAAAAGTAAGAGCCGTAGCATGAACACTATATAATTGAATTGATACAAATCTAGGGGCACGGTAGTGCCCCCGCCAAGACTAGCCAAGAGAACGCGCCGGTGCACTACCTACATTTTTCGTCGTATTTTTGAACCCTCATTACTTGAGTTTGGAATATAGTAGTTGAACAATGGATTTTGAATTAAATTGACTTGAAATAGATCTCGCAATAATTATATTTTATTTAATTAATTATTATTGGGCAAAATGAGAACAAAATAAAAAGATCTTGTCATAAGCACCGTACAAAAAGAATTGAAATCCAACCAAAATTATTTTCATGTAAACTATTGCCAAGACGAGGCCGTATTTCTAACATTGTGGAAAAGTTATCAGATCTCATGTAGAGCCTAGCTGCTAACTCTACACTCTTCATCTTTACAAGTCCTCATTTCACAAACTATATGCCTTGGTTAAAAAAAGTGACTTGGTCGTTTCGTAACTATAAGAACTATTGTATGAAATAAAAGTTATGAACATCGAACGAATTTTTCACCTTACGCTCACGTGGCGGAAGAGAAACAGCCAAGTAACTTATTTCGACCAAGGCATATATAGAGTTTGTGAAATAAGGACTTCTGAAGATGAATAGTGTAAAGTTAGCAGCTTGGCTCTACATGAGATCTGATAACTTTTTGACAATGTTAAAAAAACGTCCTCGTCTTGGCAATATTTTTCATGAAAATGTTTTTGGTTGGATTACATTATGAAAAAATAGAAATCATGGGTGAAGTTTATTTAAATATTAACGATAAATCAATAAGTTCCATAATAATTAATCTCCATCATTATCTGATATTTTTGAAACATAGATGAATTCAAAATAGTAATCATCGAAATGAATACCATTTTCAATTCCCAGGCTCAGAGATCTTTTATCATGAGGTTGGAGAAATGATATAAATGATATATATGTTTCAAAAATGTTCTCGATGTGCCTTCGTAAAGGCAAAGAATTTTCTTTTTCTTAAAATTATCTGATATGCCATCATTAATTATTAGGTAATATAATTACCTATACCTATACATTCCCAGCTTTACAGAATAAAGTTTATTCTTATTCATATTTCACACATTTTCTGGCCACCTTTCAGGTATTTCTGTTCATAGAAATCGGCTGTCATTTTTTTTAAACTTTACAGTGAATGAAGGAAATCATATGAAAGTTTCAAGCTCACAGCAAAAAAATTTTTTTCTAAATTTTTAATACACTTTCAAAACTATAGGGGTTGATGATGTGTAGGAGTAAAGGGTGCCAGGTGATGGTTACCGTACTCAGCATGCTATGAATCATCACTATAAGAAACAGTTCCCGGACTAAGGTGGTCTACTGGCGCCCTTCAAGATGATTTAGCTCATGAAAAGTTTATAATACTTTTAGTAGATTTTGAGCTTCTCTTTTTAAATTAAGTTGAATAATATTTCATACATTTTTTTGTATCACGTTTACAAAAAAGAACGATAATTAGTCAAACAAATTTCGGATACCGTATTCCAGTGGGTATTCCTTGGGGGTGGAGGGGGGAAATCTGTGAAATGAAAAAGTTCGATTTCTCGGAAACTGTACATAAATCGAGTTTAAATTTGGTATTGACTTTCGAAGGCCATGGCAGAAAAATGGCATTAACCGCATCCCCTAACACCTCTTTGGGGTGGTGGGGAGGACACCTGTCAAATGAAAAAATTCGATTTCTCGGAAACTGTGCCTACACATAGGTGTAAGATGCGGTTAATGAAATTTTTTCTGCTAGGGCTCATGAATCTAATCAACAACAATTCGAATGACTTATCATCACATAAGTTTCCACATTCGTTGACGAGAGTTCATTTCTTTTTGCATCAAATCCGCTCAATTGTACAGTGGCGTACGACATTTTCACGGACGTATTCTGCTATCTCGTTCGGCTATTTGAACTTTATTTTTTTGAATAGAAATAGCGCCACCTTGCGTGAAAATTCAATTATTTTTGTACACACAATTAAACACACAAGTATCATCATCAGAAGTTTTTACTGTACCCATATTTTGATTATATTTGTATGAATCAATAATTAAACCATGTCGCATAGATCAGAATGCCCCCTCCTCCCTTTTTCCGCCTATGATAACCACTATGCAAATCAAAACGATGTTAACGCACGAGAAATTTAGTGAGAAGGTAGTAGAAAAAACTATATTCATAACTCAGGAGAAAAATGCTTTTCCTTCCTAAAAAATTTTACGGGAGAAAAAGCACTATTTTCTTCCTTGGTACGTAAATAGCTATCGATTTTTAGGGTTATTCCGAGGAGTAGAGTAGGTACTCCACACTATCAAAAATTCAGTTTATCATCACTATTGAAAATTTCAAACAAAATAGTGTTCATTCTTCAGAAGGTCCATACATTAATTGTTGTTTCAAACTTTCACAAACTTTTGGTAAAGTGCCCGAAAATATTTTTTTCCTCGCGAGGTAGTGTGAAATTTAAGGTATCTAAGTAGTTCCTTTTCTTTCGAATTGGTTGAACTAGATGAGAAGGGGTTACTTCAATCTTTTTTTAGAATATCCATTTCGTAGGGTATTCAACAGACACAATCTGAAGAAGGGTATAACTCACAACATTAAACTATTTTCGAGTTGTGATGTGCTGTCTGTTCGGTAGCATTACGGGATAAGTGTAGACTTTTGCGTAAAAACTGCATATAAGGGCAAACCGCGCGCATATAAGAAAAAGAAAGAAAAGGGCGCTTTCAAGGGCCCTATCGAGCCAAAGCACTGACACGTTTTAAGTGATAGAATGGTAGTCTTTTTTAAGTTAATTTGAGACAATATATAATTAGAGTGAATATAGAGAAATATTGGTCTCATCTCATTTTTATCTTGACTTTGGTGAAACAAACGAATCATAATTGGTTTTATGGTTTAATTAGTGTATCAAATACAAAAATACGTCGGTAACTGGTTACAGATCCACCACTGTCTTCTAATGGTAATAAATAACAAAACAGAACCTTACGATTCATCATTAAACAAATGGAATAATTCGGTTTTGAAATTATTGACGCACGTTTGATGAGAATAGTTGCAATATTATATTTGTTTAGCAATAGGTGCTTAAATTCTGCTTACATAGTTACTTTATTAATCAATACAAAATTTTTTTTACACTGAGTTGGAGTTTCGAGAAGTGTGACCAAAACCTAAAAAAAAAAATTGGTGTTATTTGAAGCTGTTTATTTTCAAACTATTAATTATTGTTTTTTTTTCAGATTGTTATGGAACAAATACCATTGGATTGATCCTCTGATATCGTTGTTTTAAAGAAATTCCTTTCCTGGTTGATTATTAATTTTTTTCCATTTATCTAATTATTTAAGCATGTACAAACTTATAATCTCAATTGCAAAGGAAAAATAAAATAAAAATATAGTTTATTCAATAACCCTTTAATTTGCAAATTTTTCCAATCATTAACAACAATTTAGTTTCATTATTATAGTATCGCAAGATTCCATATAATATGGTAAATAACACCAACATCCAACCAGATAATACAAGTACATTTACATCGACAGCTTCCTTTAAGAGTCATTTATAAAATCTCTATTTACCCATATTCATTATTTCTTGGTATTTAATGATGAAACATTCCCAGAAGTAGCTTACCAATGTGCCTGGAATTGGCAACTGAGCATTTATAAGGTCTGCAAGAAACCATTCAAAACATTTGAAACACTTGATTTACTTGAACCATTGAGTAACTTTGATATTTTTTCTTTCTGTTTTGAATCTGCTTCATTCTTTTTCCTCTCCATTATTTTCATTTTTTTAGACTGTGTTGGCTCTGTTACTTGATTCTGCTTTTGCTTCTTTTTCTTCCTCTTCTTCATTTTCTTATCTTCAATACTTCCAACTACATTATACATTATTTTACTGCTTTTATCGGCTTGATTTACAGAATTTTCATATAAAATTTGAACGACATTTTTCTTTATATTCTCCTTGGATTGATTCAATGATAATACTGCACTGGGTATTAATCCAGCATATTTGTCTTTTCCTTTTTTTTTCTTCTTCGAAGAGCTCAGTGGGGTCACATTATGCACCTCTTTCTCTTTCTTCTTATAATTTGATGTGATCCGACAATCAATTTTGTTTCCACAAAATCTGCAAATTTTAACCTGAAACCAAAAATTAGCAACATTTAACCGCAATCAATGAAAATGCTTCAAGGATGCAAAAATGGAAATATCGGTTCATTGAAAAAAAATCAGAGGTAGCATCAAACATTCGCTTCTCATTGCTGGACAATTGATCTGCAGGATTGTTTATAAGTTAATGTTATATTCTATGAATAATTTCATACGTTGTTATGGTTTCTAATCATCAGTTCAATGATCACTTGTATGAAAAGTCAGTTGGACGCGTTGAATAAAAAATAGTTTGTTGAGTTCTTTTATCGGTAGTCCTCTATTGAGTCCTAGTTTAGCAGGTTATGGGCCCTCATATCGCGAGTTAGTGAATTTTCTACGAATCAGTGCTTTTTTATTTTCTGCGTCCATCATGGCTCAGCATCAGTCGCTGCCGATTGAACGTCTGAAAGGACGAGAAAATTTTGACACTTGGAAATTCGCGGTACAGACCTATCTTGAAGATTTGGAGCTATGGGAATGTATTACTGAAACGAACCCCGATAAGAAGAAAGACACGAAATGTCGTTCCAAATTAATTCTGTTTGGTGGTAGTAGTCCATGGTTTTATTTAATGTATCCAAAGAACACTTTTGAAGTGGAGAAGACTTTTTCGTTGAATACATTATGCTGTTTGTTGAACCGGTGAATTATGTTCACATTCAAAATACAACCACTGCCAAACAAGCATGGGATAACTTGTTGAGAGCTTTTCAGGACGATGGATTGACAAGGAGTGTTGGTCTTCTTCGTACTCTCAGAACAACAAAGTTAGAAGACTGTATTCGGTAGAAGAATATGTGAACTGAATATATACAACCGCACACAAGTTAACATCAGTTGGTCTCGTGGTCAGTGATGAATGGGTAGGAACAATCCTTCTTGCCGGATTACCAAGCCGTTTCGAACCAATGATCATGGGCATTGAGAGTTCTGGTACAGCAGTAACCGCCGATGCCGTTAAAACGAAACTGTTGCAGGACCTTTCCATGGTAAAATCAAGATGAGAAAATATTTATGACGATTCGAATTCCGCTTTCTACAGTCGCAGTTCTGAAGGAGTTTCTGTGCAGTCTAAGGAAATTCAGAAATACAGAAACTATGAACAAGGCAAGCCTGATATATATCCCTCAAGAGGTCCCCGATGTTTCAAATGTAATGGTTACGGACACATCGCTAAGAACTGTTCTTCTTTTAGCCATAGATGAAAACCAGAAGTAATTTTTAATCCAGGTATTATCAGACTACAGGAAGAAATATCCTGATTCCTCGAAACAAACAGTCATGATAGAATTCACTAGAAAATTTTTACATTATTTTGTGTATCTTGATAATTTTTCTATGTTTAAAATAAAAAAAATTTTCTTAACAATAGTATTTTTTAACCGTAATAATAACCTACTGATAAGTATTCAGAAAAACTATAAGAAGAAAACATTTAAGAGAATAATTCATCGACAATAGTTAACACTTGAACATGTGAATAATCACCAGGATCATATTCATGTGTCAGCAATTCAATTTTTGTAAGCGATTCGAAATCATTCAAGAATAAAGTAAAAAATTGATGAAAATCATATTTAAAAAAAAATAGAAAAATTCACCGGCACGGCACGCCTTAATATTGAGATAGAGAGCTGAAATTTGGAGGATCGCTTCTCTTTTTATTCAACTTCAGGAAAATCAACTTGGAGCACGAACATTTTTTTTAAAGGCCAGTCTAATATATATATATATATATATATATATATTTATTCGTTTTCCTAAGGGTTTCGACCTCTTTTAGTAAAGAAAACTCTTTTTTCTCTTGCCAAGCTTTCGGAATATTTTATTCCATCCTCAGGGCTGCTACAAAGGTTTTTTACAGTTATTTTGATTATATCGACTAATTTTAAAACACAACAACTTACAGATATTTGAGAATCTTATAACTATTTCCACATTCAGTCCAATTTTCAAAATTTATCATCAGCTAACATTTAGTTCTAATTGCGTATTAATTTTCTAATTTTTTATATCTATAATTTTGACACTTTGACATTTTACATTTTCTATGATGACAGAATTAATTTTTTTGGTCTGAGGTATTATTATTTTTCAACCAGTAGGATCTACATTATATTGCAATATCTTTTTATCTCTTACATTTTCAAAAACACAAAAACAACAAAAACACAGAATTTATATATCTTCTTGTTTCACCATCATTCATCTCTAGGTCCTTCATAATATGGTTCTCTGTTTTTGGTGTTTGATCTTTCAACTTGCTGTATAGGCTTTTTACTGATTTTAAGTTGTATTGGGCTATCTTTATGTTTTCTTCCTTGAAGCAGTTTATTATTTTGTTTGTAAGATTCTTTATGTTCGCTATACTGCAGAAGGGGATGAAATTAAATATGGCAGTATAGCGAACATAAAGAATCTTACAAACAAAATAATAAACTGCTTCAAGGAAGAAAACATAAAGATAGCCCAATACAACTTAAAATCAGTAAAAAGCCTATACAGCAAGTTGAAAGATCAAACACCAAAAATGGTACAATCAAATGTGATCTATAAGATAGAATGTAAAGACTGCGATGGAAAATATATAGGACAAACAACACAATGGTTAAAAAATAGAATATCTTTACACAAAAGTGACATTACAAATAAAAATCAAAGATGTGCACTAGCAAAACACTCTATAGAAAGAAAACATATATTCGATTTCGACCAGGTAGAAATTCTGGACAAACATACAAATTATAACAAAAGACTGATATTGGAGATGATTCATATCAACAGAGAAACTGAAGTAGTCAACAAAAAATCGGATACACAAAATTTGAGTAACATTTATACATACCTACAGTCTATCCAAATCCGAGAGGCCATCGTAAACGAACCAACTAACGCGTGATCATATTAGGAGTCTGCTCCTATTGGTCGAAGCCTCAAGAACGCCACGTGTGCAAGCAGCACCCTCTGCAGAACCGCATTACGTTTAATTGTATGCAAATCTTTGTGCAGGAGTTTTCTCTCGTTGTCTCTGGTTGTCGTCAGTACGCCTCTGGGTTATCACGTTCTTGATGCGTGATCACTGCATGCTGCAATGTTTACGCCTGGCCTCTTGGATTTGGACAGACTGTACTTACCTGCCCCAACAGAGAACCATATTATGAAGGACCTAGAGATGAATGATGGTGAAACAAGAAGATATATAAATTCTGTGTTTTTGTTGTTTTTGTGTTTTTGAAAATGTAAGAGATAAAAAGATATTGCAATATAATGTAGATCCTACCTACCTCAGACCAAAAAAATTAATTCTGTCATCATAGAAAATGTAAAATGTCAAAGTCAAAATTATAGATATAAAAAATTAGAAAATTAATACGCAATTAGAACTAAATGTTAGCTGATGATAAATTTTGAAAATTGGACTGAATGTGGAAATAGTTATAAGATTCTCAAATATCTGTAAGTTGTTGTGTTTTAAAATTAGTCGATATAATCAAAATAACTGTAAAAAACCTTTGTAGCAGCCCTGAGGATGGAATAAAATATTCCGAAAGCTTGGCAAGAGAAAAAAGAGTTTTCTTTACTAAAAGAGGTCGAAACCCTTAGGAAAACGAATAAATAAGTATAAACGACTGTGACACGAGATATATATATATATATATATATATATATATATATATATATTTGAAACATAGATGAATTCAAAATAGTAATCATCGAAATGAATACCATTTTCAATTCCCAGGCACAGAGATCTTTTATAATGAGGTTGGAGCAATGATATTAGATTTTGTCACTGAGATGAGAGATATACCGGTTTCGGCCTTGTTGGGCCTCATCAGTATCCCGCACATCTCAGGACAAAATCTTCATAAGAAACTTCGAAATTTGAAGCAATTGGTTGTGAAGTAATGAGTAAAATATTACAAGGTACTAAGGTGGTGACATCCAATTGCGTCAAAATGAAGTTCCACATCTCCAATCAAATGCAAAAAAAGAAATCTGTACTTCCTCTTTCACTGAATGAGATTTTAGCAGTGGCTCTATTCAGGGCCCGCTTGCTAGTTTCTCAAAGTGATGGAAAACGCCCAATTCTTTTTGTGACAAAATCTAATATCATTTCTCCAACCTCATGATAAAAGATCTCTGAGCTTGGGAATTGAAAATGGTATTCATTTCGATGATTACTATTTTGAATTCATCTATGTTTCAAAAATGTTCTCGATGTGGCCTCCGTAAAGGCAAAGAATTTTCTTTTTCTTATAATATATATATATATATATATATATATATATATTTGTGGGATATTGTGAAGACACAAAAGGGTACAGGTTGTATGACCCCAAGAAAAAAATTACCTTGGAATCAAGAGATGTGACATTCTCCGAATACCAGTGTGAAAATTCATTGTTACAAAACACTCCCGATGGTACCGATAGAAACTTCTATGTGCTTCCCAACGAATCAAATTTCGAAAACCCAAATTTCGAGAACAGTTATAGTTCTGAATCCAACGATACAACAGAATCACGGCCATCAATTGATGATGATTCTCCGAACAGTGAAGTACAGTCCGACAATGATGATGATCCAGATTTTGTTCCATCGACGACTATAACATCAAAAGAACAATCAACATCGACCAGACCTGAGAGAGAAAGGCGGCCGCCAACAAAACTGAGGGACTTTGTAACTTATTCAGATTTCTCTACTGGATTCGAGCTATCGGATCCGATGTCCTATGAAGATGCGTTACTTCGTCAAGACAAACAGTTATGGGTTGATGTCATGAAGCGTGAATTGAAGACTCAAATGAACAGCAGGACCTGGGAAGTGGTAGAACTCCTAGCTTCAAAACGAGCTCTTCTGTGCAAGTGGGTCTTCAGAACAAAGAGATGTCAATTGTAAAATAACAGGTCATAAAGCGGGACTTGTTGCCAAGGGATTCGCCCAGAGGAGGGGAGTGGATTACGAAGAAACATTCTCGCCAGTTGTCAGGTATAGTTCCATCAGATATCTCATATCGCTGGCTGCAGAGTACAATCTAGACATTGATCAGATGGATGCAGTATCTGCATTCCTTCAGGAAAACCTGGAGGAGGAAATTTACATGTCCCAGCCACCTGGTTTCAGTGATGACACTTCAAAAGTTTGTCGACTTAGAAAGAGCTTGTATGGGCTGAAGCAAGCGAGCCTAGTTTGGAATGAAAAATTGGATTCAGTTTTACAAGGTTTGGATAACACAGTTGAAATTTGACTCTTGTGTTTATTACAAAATAGAAGAACAGTGTATGATAATAGTGGCTGTCTGGGTGGATGACTTGTTGATTTTTGCGAATAATAGGTGTTGATGCAACACTCAATTTTTCTTTTTCCAACCTTTAATTCTACCTATGGGTATTTATTTTATTTCGAAACGATCGTTGGATCAACGGATCGAAAGTTATCATTTCTTTTTCTTTCATTCATTAATTTCAATTGTCGGTAAATACGTTGGAAAATCTCGGACTACATATGGAGACATATGGACGAGAGATAATTTACTCTCATTCATTCATTCTCGAGTGACAAAATATCTGGTTCGTAGCGAAATTCCGAGTATTTTCATTTCGTGGTTTTTCTATAATTTTCTATATTTCTCATTCAGTTGTAAAAGTGTGTGAAGACAAATTGATACCAGGATTGTACCAACTACCTATTCTGGCGTTCATCCCAACAAATGGTAAGTTCGAGTGCTTCCAGCGTACATTTGATTCTCCATTTTTTTTCTGTAATTCAAAATTCACTGAGCTACCGTAACATTGGTCCAATTCGGGCCAAATTTTCTTTAATTTCCGTTTCTTCGACGATCGTTTCGAAACTATTTCATTTCTTCATCTCACATTCGTTTCTTTTTTCATTAGGTATTGTTTTTTTTTCGATTCGCATAAGGAGTGTTGCATTACAATTTGATTTCTCATATTTACGGTCAATTCAAATTATTCAATATGAGTGCAAATAAATTAAAACAGAATTATGCTATTCGACAGTTACAAATTGACGATATTGAGGAAATTCTTTCTTTAGCGACAGCAGCTGTCGATGATACAAGCCGCCATGTCAGATTTCAACTTCGATATGAAGAATTGGAGGACATTCATGAAAAGTTCCAGAATGTTCACAATTCAATAATATCACTTGTTTCAGTCTCAGAAAACCCTAATTTAGAGGCAGAAAAACATATAAAGTGCCTGCATTCAATGATAACTATTTCACAATAAAAACAATTCATTGCAATTTATTTCCTACAATTAATGATGATGTTTCGGTGAGATCTTCGAAAGCCACACCTAATGTCAAACTTCCGAAGATTTCATTGCCATCATTTAGCGGAAATTATAAAGATTGGACAACCTTTCATGATATTTTCACTAGTTTGATTCACAATTATCCTAATTTGTCAGAAATTGAAAAGTTCCAATATCTTCTGAGTTCTTTAAAATCTCAGGCTTTGTCATCTTTGAAAGGTTTTCCATTAACAGCACAAAATTACCATATTGCCTTCGAGGCTTTGACTAACCGGTATCAAAATAAACGTCTTTTGGCAAATTCATATTGGCAAGAAATCACAAATATTTCAAAATTGACACATGAGTCGGTTGAAGGTTTGAGAACCCTACTGGATACATTTTCTGAAAATTTGTCATGTCTAAAAAATCTAGGTTTGCCTGTTGATCAGTGGGACTTTATACTTTTTCATATAATAATTCAAAAATTAGATAATGCCACAATTAAACGTTTCGAATTGCAAGAGTGCTCATCAGATATTCCATCATTTACGAATTTACATAATTTCCTGCTAAATCAGTGCACCGCTTTAGAAGCGGCAGCTCTTTATACCTCAATTAAACCCAAATGCAGTCCACTCACTCAAACTCGAATTAAACAACAAAACCACTCTTCTTTTCTTGCTCAATCTAACAATACGTCTTCAAAATTCAAATGTAATTATTGCAATTCATCGCATAGTATTTATAAATGCTACTCATTTCTGTCAAAAACTCCAACTGAAAGATTGAAAATCGCCCAAACTAACAATTGGTGTATTAATTGTTTGCATTCAGCACATGACATTTCGAAATGTGCCTCTAAATCCAGTTGTCGCTCTTGCTCTAGGAGACACCATTCTTTGCTCCACATCGTTTCCGAAGAAGAGGAAAAACAAACCTTACCATCTTCTGACATTACCTTGCGTAATTCTGCTCAAAGTTTCACTGCCACTGCATCTTCGAGCACTTCCAGTGTTCTTCTCGCTACAGCCCAAGTAGAAATTCTCGATGCCTGGGGGAACTATAGAACTGTAAGAGTTCTTTTAGGTAGTGGTTCTCAAGCAAATATCATCACTAGAAAGTGTGTTGCTTCATTGGGCCTTCCATTATCCAAGTCATTCCTATGCATCAAAGGAATAGGAGAAAGATCATCTCCTTCATCTTCTACTGTCATTTGCACAGTCCGTCCTCGTGGAGTGGCGCACCCAATCTTCACTTTTGATGCTGTTGTGATCCCAAAAATCTGTTCAGATTTGCCAAATTTCACAACCAGATTTTTATCTTTCGAATCACTAAGGTTGGCGGATCCGAATTTCAATAAACCTGGTAGTATTGATATACTACTAGGAGCAGAAATATTTCCTTCTTTGCTTCTTGATGGTCGTCAAGAAGGTGGGGTAGGACAACCTTCAGCGCTCGAAACTGTTTTCGGTTGGGTCTTGATGGGTAGGGCTCATTCTTCCTGTGCCGTGGTTAATTCTTTGGCTGTGACCCTAGATTCATCTCTGGACGCAACTCTGAAGGCGTTTTGGGAACTCGAAGAACTCCCAGTTTTGGCATCAGAATCACATGCTTCCGATGAAATTCTCTGCGAAAAGATTTTCAAAAAAGATATCTCTCGGGATAGCATAACGGGTCGATACAGTGTCTCCCTTCCCTTCAAAAAATCTATTCCCAATTCATTTGGCGACACTTACTCATTAGCATTGCGTCGTTTCTTGTTGCTCGAGAAACGACTCAATAAAGATTCTTCTCTCCGAGAACAATATAACGATTTCATGAAAGATTAATTAGAATCCAATCATATGACGTTGGTCGAGTCAATTACTTCTGATGAATCTTCCTATTTTATTCCTCACCATTGCGTTCTCAAACCCGATAGAACATCCACCAAACTAAGGGTTGTTTTCGATGCTTCAGCAAAGGTTGCTGGTCACTCGTCCTTGAATGATTGCCTTCTTACAGGTCAAAAGCTGCAAAAGGATATCGCCACTATTCTTCTCCGATTTCGTACACATAAATATGTTTTCACGGCCGATATACGACAAATGTATCGCCAATTTCTGATTCATTCACGTCATCGTAAATATCAGCGCATTCTCTGGAGATTTTCGCCCTCAGAGTCAATAAGGTGTTACGAGTTAAACACTGTTACTTATGGGTTGTCTTCGGCTCCTTTTCTCGCGCTTCGAACCTTGCGTGAATTGGCTTTAGATGAGAAAGATAGCTGTCCTTTGGCTTCTAAGATCCTTAATGAGGATATATACATCGACGATATTGTTTCGGGTTCCGATGATCTTCGAAAGGCTAAAATTCTCCGAAATGAGCTAATTTCTCTTTTGACTAAAGGAGGTTTCGAGCTCCGAAAGTGGGCGAGTAATGAACCGAAGCTTCTCGAAGGAATTCCAATGGAATACCAGTCATTTTCGTTCACTGATGGGGAATTCATGAAGATTCTGGGACTTTGCTGGAATCCCAGTAGTGATACATTTTCCTTTGCAACATCTGAGATAGACTCAATTTGCACTAAACGTAGCATATTATCGCAACTTGGGTTTTTTAACACCTTTTACTTTTTTCATGAAGCATCTCATTCAGGTTCTTTGGATTCAGGGTTTACAGTGGAACCAGACCCCTACATCTGACGTCGTGAACTGTTGGAATCAATGCAAGTTTGAACTCTCTCATCTGCAAAATTTGCGTATTCCTCGTTGCATTTTCCGGCAGTCATATATCAAATGTGAATTACATGGATTCGTAGATAGCAGTGAAAAGGGTTATGCAGCTATCGCCTATTTTCGTTTCATTTATTCGTCAGGACAAATTGAAACTTTTCTCATTTTGGCGGTCTCTGGGAAGCCGGAATAAAGTCGGTCAAAACACACTTAATGAGAGTGATAGGTGAACAGAAACTGACCTACGAAGAACTTTATACGGTTCTGACGCAAATCGAAGCGGTTCTGAATTCGCGACCACTTTGCCCGTGGAGCAGTGATCCAAATGACTTATCTGCCTTGACGCCAGGTCATTTTTTGACTCTTGCGCCCTTGACAGCGTTACCAGATGACTATTTGTCTCATCTACAAATGAGTAGATTGTCCAGGTGGCAATTGCTATCGCGGCTCCATTCGGATTTTTGGAAACGTTGGCATACGGAGTATCTGCATACGTTGCAGCAACGTGAAAAATGGGGTAAGCATTCAATCTCTACCCTAAAACCAGGAATGCTTGTTCTCATCAATGATGGATACATTTCTTCCTTGCGCTGGCGGTTGGCACGAGTTGAGAAGCTACATCTAGGTTCAGATGGAATAGCTCGTGTAGCTACCGTTCGTACTAACCAATGTGTGATGCAACGTCCCATTGTGAAGTTGTGTCCCTTGCCACAGCAATAATTATTGCTGAATCTTATTTTTCTTTCTCTTTTCTTTGAAATATATATATATATATATATATATATATATATATATATATATTTTACGTGGGCGGTTATGTTGATGCAACACTCATTTTTTCTTTTTCCAACCTTTAATTCCACCTGTGGGTATTTATTTTATTTCGAAACTATCGTTGGATCAACGGATCGAAAGTTATCATTTCTTTTTCTTTCATTCATTTATTTCAATTGTCGGTAAATACGTTGGAAAATCTCGGACTACATATGGAGACATATGGACGAGAGATAATTTACTCTCATTCATTCATTCTCGAGTGACAAAATATCTGGTTCGTAGCGAAATTCCGAGTATTTTCATTTCGTGGTTTTTCTATAATTTTCTATATTTCTCATTCAGTTGTAAAAGTGTGTGAAGACAAATTGATACCAGGATTGTACGAACTACCTATTCTGGCGTTCATCCCAACAAATGGTAAGTTCGAGTGCTTCCAGCGTACATTTGATTCTCCACTTTTTTGTTTTCTGTAATTCAAAATTCACTGAGCTACCATAACAATAGGAAAATGATAAATGAGGTCAAATGTCAACTCTCAAGATCATTTGAGATGACTGACCTTGGTGAGGCCAAATCATTTTTAGGTCTTGAATTAATCCGTGATCGAAAATCAAAGAAAATTTGGTTCAGTCAACAACCAATTATATCGAGCAGATTCTCAAAGGTTTAATATGGATGAGGCAAATCCAGTTGCTACTCCGATGTCGAATGGTGACAACAATTTTCTGAAACTCAGGGGCCGCGAACGGAAGGAGAAAAAGAAAAGATGAGGAAAATCCCTTATCAAGAAGCTATTGGCAGCCTCTTATTTGTGGCACAGATCACATCCATGCATGCCACACTGGGCAGGTGTGAAAAGAATACCGAGATATCTCCGTGGAACCTCTTCATATAAACTGAAATTCGATGGATCGAAGATTGGACACATTTATGGATACTGCTAGGCCGATTGGGCCAGCGATCCAGATGAAAGAAGATCGGTGGCAGGTTACATTTTCATCAAGTGCGATGCTCCAATATCCTGGTGCACTAAGCACGTGGCCTTTATTCAGAGGCTTTTCCCTATCGTCGACTTCCTTCTTATGCGATGTTCAATCAAGTTTTTTAGACGATTAAGGAAACTATAGTTCCTTAAAAAAAAGACTCGTGATACTGGACATCTAAGATCAGAAGTTGAAAAGCAAATTTTGAATATTGTCACTGAAAATCTCGAAAAGTGTAGCAATAATTTCAGAGGATGTGGAAATAAGTGGCACACTTTGAAGAACTATGTATAACAACTTCTCTATCCATTCCACATTCGACACGTGTAAGCTCGAAAACCTCCTGATCGTCAAGCCAGAGGGAGAGGGACATTCTGTCAATAGGTTTGCTAAACATCCACATTATACTTCTAACATCCTTTTCGAAAAATGGAATTTTTAACTTTCATAATAGCCAGATTCGGGTGGCATCAACAGCGTTTCAGTATAAATAAAGTTGTTTGGGAGATCGTATTTCAGGAACAGTAGTTTTACCAAGAAATTTAACAGGAGCCGCATACCTCAACTTTCTTCAAAATACCATTCCCGATTTTCTAGATTTAATGCCTTTATCAGTGAATGAATATTTGGTTCATGCAAGATGGGGCGTCTCCACATCATAAACTTGCCCTATGCTCATATTTCCAAAACGACTCATTAGCACACCCAGATATTTATAATAAACTTTTTATCTCCCAAAATATTGAAACATTGTTTTTTTAACACCAGATATATATTATTAATATGAAAAAGAGATAAATATAAAATAAGAAAAAGAAAACGTGGGCTTTCCTCCCCCCATTTTCTTTTGAGGAAGATTTGATGTCACTTGTCTTTTCGAACATCCAAAATCTCAGCTTCAACAGGCCAGCCCATTCACGAACAGCCATGATCAAAGAGAAAGATTTCTTGTAGACTCCGCTTCTTTGAGCAGGGATGGTAAGTGAAACCTTCTAATAGATATTTGAATTGTGTTTTTGATACCTCAACTTGTCATGTAAGTAAGCCTAGAGAATAATTTTAACCATTTGTTGATCTGAACATCATGTGATAGGTATGTCAATAAACCATTCATTTCCAAAACTGAGAAAAATTACCAAGTCAACAAAAACTCAACAAATTTGTATTCAAGTAAAATATTACAAAGTACTAAGGTGGTGACATCCAATTGGGTCAAAATGAAAAGAAGGAAGTACAGATTTCTCTTTTTGCATTTTATTGGAGATGTGAAACTTCATTTTGACGCAATTGGATGTCACCACCTTAGTACTTTGTAATATTTTACTCATTACTTCACAACCAATTGCTTCAAATTCCGAAGTTTTTTATGAAGATTTTGTCCTGAGATGTGCGGGATACTGATGAGGCCCAACAAGGCCGAAACCGGTATATCTCTCATCTCAGTGACAAAATCTAATATCATTTCTCCAACCTCATGATAAAAGATCTCTGAGCCTGGGAATTGAAAATGGTATTCATTTCGATGATTACTATTTTGAATTCATCTATGTTTCAAGAATGAACAAGTGTTAGAATGAGCCTTTTGTACAAGTATTTGTACATTATTATCTTTTGTTCACTCAATTTTCATTGGGCGCATTCAGCAGAAAGAACGGTAACAAACTGTTTGCGCTACTGATAAGTACCGGTAGCGAAAATATGCGGTAACAAACTGTCAGCCACAGAACACTAAACACACGCTACTAAAAATGGCGACTGCTATCCAGCATGTTACAGATAGATCAACATTCAGTAGAAAGATTTTAGAAATTTGGGAGCAGTAACATAACTATTCTCTCTGCTGAATGCGCCCCCGCCTATTGAAATGAATGGAATCATCGGTTAGTGTTTTTTTCAGTGAAAAATGGAGGTTGGCAGAATTGATTTCTATATCATGTATTCGACAAATTAAAAATAAATCTGTGAAAGGAGGCCAACATGAAATGCTTAAATATAATCATAAACACTGAGCAAAACTGAGATATTCTTGCAGCATTTAGTTCTACAAGATGTTCCAGAATGAATAGATTTGCCGCTGAATTGACCATATTGGTTAGCTACCGGTTGCAGTTTTTTTAAGTGTTTTTGGGTTGGCGAAATTGTTAGATTAATCATAATGACATTCATCGTAGTTGTCAATTGTCATAATTTATTTACATTTTTCAAAATTTGAATTTTTAAATTTTTCCAATCATCTATAGAAAGAGGACATTTTTCAAAATATTTCATCAATCTAGTTAGGTTTCTTCCTAAATTTACTACAATTATTTAAAACAGATATCAATCATTTTTATTGATGAAACAAATACATACAATTTTTAATAAAATGGATACTAGAAGGCTGTAAGGAAATCTTTTGTTGTGAACAAATTAGGTTATATCAGTACCACATAAAAAAGATCTATTGGACATAACCCTCTTATTGATCCCTATATTAGTACTACACATATCTCTGAAATCATTTCCATATGACCAAACTTGAATTAATAAAATTATTTGCATGTTCGTAGGGGACATTTCTAATTCGGGACTGACAACAATTATTGAAATGGAACACTTATATAATTACTTATAAACAATTATTGAAATTGAAAACTTCTATATTGCTTATAAACTTCTATCTAGAAGGGGTTCCTTGGGATTTAAATGAAAGAGTTGGGTAAAGAACAAAAGATCCTTGCGGTCAAAGTTCCCGGAAGGCCACAACGACCCCTGTTCAGGATAATAATAATAATAATCTAGAAGGGGTGTTTAAAAGAAATTGGTCATCAAACTTTCCCTGGTACTGATGGGAATCGTAAATTTCAGTATATTGAAAATTTTCACTTCTCCAATCTTCCCCTCAACATGAATTCTCAGACCTACAAAAATAAAAATTGTTCCTAGTCTGCATAAGCAAGGATTGTTTGCTCTAAGGATTTGTATGAATATAATAAAATTTGAATTCCAGGAGCAAAAATTAAATTGTAAATACTGTTTTTCAAGTTGGGCGTAAACTCACTAGTAATATCTTTGGTGACTTGTTCCTCCAACTCATCTAGTTGATTATTCTTAATAACAAATGATCAATGGATCTTATAAAATGAAAATTATGATATTCATGGGTATATTGGCTTTCAGATGATTTTTTTTAAAGATTCACATCGGCCATCACAAACACATTTATATTATAATCTTCGAAATGTCTTTCTGTTTGACCTGCTAATAAACATAATGTTAATGAGTGGACAGATGTAAATGAAAATTTAGTGCTTACTAGAAATCATAGATTTACTCAGGAATAATGTAGGAACTTTAATTCTCTTCATTTCATTTTGGAATGTGAAATGTAAACCGCATATTCTCTGGAAATTAATGAATGAGCATCTTGCTCCATTCCTAGAGAATGTTACTATTTCTTAGGCCCGGTTTTACAATCGAAGGTTAACTTTAGGTTAAGGAAATTTTGCATGTTAGGTGTTTTACAATCGCACGAAACGTGGTTAACTATCAGTTAACTTAACCTACACCGAAAGTGTGGGTAAACCTGAAGTTAATTCAAGAACCATAGAATTATTCAAAAATGTATATGTATATAACCTAAAAACGAATGTTGTTTCGTTTTTCTTTGATTCGAAATTTATATTGGTTGATAATTACACTTCACATTATCTGTTAATATGGATTTAATGGGTTATGATATAAACGCAGTGATGAAGAGGATTATCGTAGACCACTGACTTATTAAACAATGTCCTAAGGTGATCCGCAATAGACCAAAGTATTTCGATATTTACGACGATGATGATTTTTTCAAACGATTCAGATTATCAAAAAGATGCGTTTTGGATATTCTCAGCCAAATAGAACATTTGATAGCTCATCCAACTAGAAGGTAGTTGAAATGCAATACTTTTGTAAGTACATTTTTATAAAAAAGATTTTATTTTCAGAAATGATTGTCTATCTGCAAGTCAGCAGCTTCAACTCACAAACTATTATGCTTCTGGATCATTCTTGAGATGTAATGGAGATTTTGCCGTTGTCAGCAAAGCAACTGCAAGTTTGGTTGTGAGACGTGTAACTAGAGCTATCAATACTCTTAAGTATTGTCAGTTTTGATTCTTTAGTATCATACGAAGAATGTTATGATACCCCGTTCTTTTTTACCTCAGCTCAGGTTCTTTTTGTTTCAACATTTATTGTATTATTTTAACTCTCTTTTTCATAAGAATGTAGGAGATAGTGGCTATGGAATTAAGCCTTATTTAATTACACCTTAAGCAAATCCAAGGACACCTTCTGAAAGCTTATTTAACGAATCACACATTCGTACAAGAAATTTCGTTGAGAGACAGTATGCTCTGTGGAAACGTCGCTTTCCAGCCCTTGCCATGGGAATGAGTGTCAAATTAGATACAGCTCAAGCTGTGATTGTGGCAACAGCCTTTCTTCATAACATAGCATGTGACCAAAAAGAATTGATCCCTCCAGTTAATGATGAAGAAATAATTGAACTCATGTATGCATAGACAAAACTGTGGAAACATTTATTAAACTGAAATAAAAAACTTTGAATATATTCTTGTATAAATCAATCATCGATTTTAATATTCTGCAAGGCACATTTCTTATCCATCAATGCCAATTTTCGACGTAAGATATTCATTCTAGATACTCCTCTTGAAAATAAAATAAATAAATAGCTGCATTTAAGGCAATTGAGCTAAGTCCTTCAGACTTACAAAATAAATTATGTAAAATAAAAATGAAATTTTGAATTTAGAGGCTGACTTTGCTTTGTCCGTAATTTTTTTGAAATTGGCCGCCTCAGATCTTTTGATGAATATGACGTCTTATAAATTTGTTAATGCGTCCGACCTACCATTTAGATCAAAAGAACCATTTTTTTCTACCAACTTGATAAAATTTAAACTCAACTCATAGTTACGAAACCTCCATCGGTAAAATTATTGTAAAACGCCAGGTACGAGTTAACCATCGAGTGCCGGTATCCTAACCATAAAGGTTAACTTTCGATTGTAAAACCGGCCCTTAGAAAGTATTTTATTTTTAGGGAACCTATGAAACTCAAACAAAACTATGACATTTTGAATCTTCGGTAAAGCTACACTTTTGACAGTGCTCCAGCCCCCATCAACATTGTGCTTGCTAAAATCGAAAAAACATGAACCTAATATTGTACTCTTCGACATGTTGAATATACACAAGATATACTTACAGCTTCTAGTATCCATTTTATTAGAAATTGTATGTATTTGTTTTATGAATAAAAATGATTGTAGTATATTCAGGCAGAGACCTAACTAGATTGATGAAATATTTTGAAAAATGTCCGTTTACTATAGATGATTGGAAATATTTCAAAATTCAAATTTTGATAAAAGTAAATAAAAAATGACAATTGACAACTACGATGAATGTCATTATGATTAATCTAACAATGTCACTTAAAAAAGCTGCAACCGATAGCTAACGAATATGGTCAATTGGAACATTAAACATTATGGCATTATCATTCAATAATGTTCAGGCATTTAAGAAATAAATCTGAAGTATAAGGATATGTTTTTTTGTTTCTCATAATGCCTCATTTTCTTTGGTAGGAAAGGGATTTATATAATTGATCTTATTAATTTGTACTTACCATTGCTTGTTGCCCTGATGCTTTTGATTTGAGAGAACAAAATTTCTGTTGATAACAGGTTAGATTTTTACCTTCTTCTATTTTCCTCGACATTTTTCTGGTGAATCTATCCTCTTTTCTACATGGTTTCAATTGCATCCCTGGAGGATATTCCTCAAAGCTCAGACAACATCTTGGACATCGAACCGATTGATGTGACATTTTGAAGGGTAAGTTGATTCCCCCTTTCAATCCAAGTATTCGACATTTAGATCTAAATCGAATTGGAATCACAATAGAATCTTTGAAAATATTCTTTCATCAAAACTTACGCATAATAGGATTTGGGAATAGAAAGATTAGTTGGCAAAGCTTCTGAAATCTTAAAAAGATAGCTAACAGTATTTTCTAATATACTGTTCTCGACATCCATTGTAAGCGATTCGCATAACACTAAAAACTAGGTATTTGACTTTATCTTCTGAATCTCTGCGTTAACCAGTCTTTGACTTTAATAATTTTTAACTTAACCTTTAACACATTACATTCATTGAAGTTAATTTATATGAAGACCTATGATTATCATAGAAATACAAACGATGATTGCATTTAAATCAGCGAACTAATAATTAGTTCACTGATTTAAACAGTGAAATAGATAAACAAACACAAAACATGTGTTGGGGTTACACACAGAACAGCACATTCACAGAACACGTTTTTCTTCTTCTTTTTGTTTTCCAATTTTTTAGGGAAACCATCCATCGGATATGCACCCATCGGATATGCATCGGATATGCGCTAATTTTTCTAAGGGTAACATCAGTAGGTTTTTATATATTGATGATTGCCTTTCATTGGGGTCCCGTAGCGGTCTTCACTTCAAACATCTGAAGTGCCGAAAAATCATCACCTGGAAGGTCGTATCCGGTTTGAAAAAACCCTCACGTCCAGAGAGCAACAATTTTTGGATTTTGAATTTGAAAATCGAAGGAATTGCGAAAGACAGGAGATTCTTCTGCAAGAAACCCACACTTCAACAGAAAAGAAATCCTCGTGAGGGAGGACAGTTGAAAGGTTATATATTAATTGATTTTTTACAAGTTTAGCTTGTTATGTTGAAAAATTATCAGTTTTCGTAACTTTCAACAGATTCGGAAAGGGGAAATCGATGGAGTTTTTTTTCATTTCTTTCAAATTTTGTGACATTTCTGTCATAAATATTTATAAACCTCTGAACATTATTTGGCCAAGAAATCTTGAAGTTGATGTTTTTTAAAGTAGCAAATGCATTTCCAAAATGCATTCGATTTATTCTGAATAATCGGTTTCTTTTCTGCTTTTGTCTTTTTTCATTTCAGATTAAGAATTACGAGTCGTTTTGGGAAGAATCTGTGTATCCGAGCCCATCGACGGATAACATGAAGATGATCACACTGATGTCTTTCAAGATTTTCCTGATATTTGATATTTTATGTTATTTTGTTTTCGGGGAGGCAGGTTTTTTCGGCTGAGGTATTTTCCCCTGGCTGTATAGTATCGTATGATACTAGTGTTGATAGTATCGTATGATTCTATAGTATCATACAAAGAATGTTATGATACCCGTTCTTTTTTTACCTCAGCTTAGGTACTTTGGTTTCAACATTTATTGTATTATTTTAGCTCTCTTTTTCATAAGAATATATATATATATATATATATATATATATATATATATATATATATATATATATATATATATATATATATACAGTGAAAGTCGCATGTTGCGAAGTCGCCTTAAACGACCGACCGCATTTAACGACGCTTTTTTAGAGATTTGGCTGATTCCTCATAAGCCAAATGTAAAAATGGTTTACTGACGTCGGCTATAGCGACGCAGTCGTGTTTAACGTCCGTAGTCTCTCGAGTTTTCAGTTTCTACGACCGGTTACAACGACGCGTCGCCGCCGTCGCGACATATGCGGCTGCGCTAGAGCTACTGAAACGGATTCTAGTGAGGAGGACCCAAACTTCTTCCCACCGTCTGTTTCAGAGGCTTTTAAGGCAATATATTTGGTGAGAAATTACATCAACTTCAACGAGAATTTGAAAGGTGATCGTGAGAAACTTCTTGTCAATGTTTTGGCTATAGAAAAAACGGTGGAGAAAGACTATTTTCGGAATACAAAACAGAGCAAAATAACAGATTTTTTTTTAAATAGGGCTCATTTTCAATTTAAGGTTACATGTTGTTAATAATAGAAATTTTATTTGTCTATCCGTACATATTATAAATTATATGTATAAATATTTATCTGAACATCCTTTTTTTTCGTTTACGTTCCGTGTTACTGTTTTTTTCTGTTTTAAATGTTTGAATGTGTCGTTTTTTATATATCATAGATCAATGAATAAATTCGTTCATAATCAAGAAATATTATTTCCTTTCCGTCGGACATAACGACGTCCGGGTTTTTCGGTCCCTTCACCGTCGCTGTAAACAACTTTCACTGTATATATATATATATATATATATATATATATATATATATATATATACAGGGTGTAGAAAAAACATGCGGCACAAATTTAGGGGGTTATTCCTTGGACTATTTTAAGAATATTTGTACCTTAGACGATTTTTCGAAAATCGTTTCATTTCGAAGATACAGGGGTGGATTAAAAAAAACAATATTTATTACTTGCAAGATTTTTAATTACAAATACTGCTGAAAATGACTACCCCCAGCTATGATACATGCATCCAATCTTCTCCTCATTGACTGCCGAACTCTTTCAAAAATACCAGGGGTGTTTCTTATTGAGTTGCACCCTTCTATTATCCGATTTCTCAAATCTTCTACATTTTCTACAGCAGTTGTGTACACTAATGACTTCAAATGGCCCCATAGAAAAAAATCCAAGGGATTTAAGTCTGGCGATCGAGCAGGCCATAAGTGAGGCCCACCTCGGCCAATCCAGCGATCTTCATATGTTGCGTTCAAAAAATCACGAGCAACCAAACTAAAATGTGCTGGTGCACCATCGTGCATAAACCACATCGCAATCCTTGTTACCATTGGTACATCCTCTAAAAACCCAGGTAGTATTTCTTCCAAAAAGTGTCGATATATTTCGCCGGTAAGTCTTCCCGGTAGAAATACCGGTCCAATAAGATAGTTACCCACAATTCCAACCCAAACGTTTAATGAAAATTGATGTTGGAAACGGTCTTCAAGTGTCGCATGCGGATTTTCATCAGCCCATACATGGTTATTGTGAAAGTTCCTAATTGAATTTCTTGAGAAATTTGCTTCATTAGTAAACAGAATCAGCATCAGTAGTTGAGGGATTTGAATCAAATTTTGCAGAAGCCATTGACAAAATGCAATACGTGGAGGAAAATCAGCAGGAATAAGTTCCTGAACGCGCTGAATGTGGTATGGATACAAGCCCTGCCGCTTTAAAATGTTCTAAATTGTTTTGTTATTAACATTGAACGTATCTGCCAACTTTCTGGTAGAAGTACCTGGATCTTCATCTACCATGTTCAATACATTTTCTTCTAATTGTACTGTTGTTACTGTGTTTGGCCTACCTGGTCCTCCACTTTGTTTAAATGAGCCTGTTTCATTAAGGCGTTGATGGATAGTTTGGAAGGTTTTTCTATCTGGGACATAACGATTGGGAAAATGTTCACCGTACAACCGCTTAGCCTCCACCGAATTTCCATTAGCAAGTCCATACATAAAATGCATATCAGTCATCTCGGCGTTCGTATAGCGATTCATATTAGAGAACGTTACTAACAAACGTAAAATTATCAGATAAAAATACTAGAGAAAATTGAAAATGACCTTTGACAACTATCAAAAACAGTAAATGATTTATGTCATAATGGAAATGTAACCAACTACGTATGAAATCTGCTGTATCTTTTCGAAAAAAAAATAGATTTTTCTTTGCAAATCTAGCCCTGTATCTTCGAAATGAAACGATTTTTGAAAAATCGTCTAAGGTACAAATATTCTTAAAATAGGCCAAGGAATAACCCCCTTAATTTGTGCCGCATGTTTTTTCTACACCCTGTATATATATATATATAAGGATAAATAATGAGGGATCGGTGAAGTACATGGAAAAGATTTAACGGACATAACCCTCTAAAACTAAAATGAACCGTAGACAGCTGTTTCGGGCTTTCGGCCCTCATCAGTACGGTGAAAAGTTGGAAATTGAAATCACATAACGGAGTCAACACAAGGGAGCCAGCCGAACATTTGCGATTTCGGTTGGAAGATCCTGCATTCCAGGGCTGGCTCCCTTGTGTTGACTCCGTTATGTGATTTCAATTTCCAATTTTCACCGTACTGATGAGGGCCGAAAGCCCGAAACAGCTGTCTACGGTTCATTTTCGTTTCAGAGGGTTATGTCCGTTAAATCTTTTTCATATATATATATATATATATATATATATATATATATATATATATATATATATATATATATATATATATATATATATATATATATATATATATATATATATTGGATATGAAAGTGAATTCATACCAATGGCAAAATTTTTTTCCGGTATAAGTTTCCTAATCTCCAATGGGGTGAACATAGGGGAGGGGTTTTTATCCGAGTTGAATGATATCAAGGGTTGTCTATTTTTTGATAATTTGACAATCAGTTTTTCAACTGTTTCAACCTATGGTTGGGTATTGTGGATAAAATCACTATTCCTGAACTTTTTAATTGTGTTCCATGCTTTCTTGCTGTTTTTAAAATTTATACTTTCAGTGAAATTCCTAAAGCTTTTTCTCTTTTCGGTCTTGATCATAAGTTTGGTTCTTTCACTTTGATATAATTTTCCCAATTGGGTTCTTTGACATGTTTTGAAAAAGCTTCTTTGCGTTGATCGAAAATTTTTGTTAATTCATCAGTCCACCATATAGTGACTGTTGTTTCTGCTGCCTTTTTTGGGCGGAATAATTTTTTGCATATATTTCAAGCATTTCATCAAATTCATTCAGATCGTAGATTTCGTTTTCTCGCATATGATTGATTATTTCAGTTTGAAATCTTTGCCAGTTGCTTTTGGCTGTTTTATATTTTTTTGTAGAATAAAATTTTGTCAGTGTTCTGATTGGTTCTTCAAAAATATGTATATGAATTGGATAGTGATCGCTTTGGCCTGCATCATATTTTATCATCCAAGAAGACTTTTGGGAACCACAAAACGTAAGCCCGAACGTGAACTTTAACGTGAGAAATAACAGGAAATATACGGTTATTTTTCATCCTTGAGGGTTATGTCCATTAGATTTTTTTCATGTATTTTACAAATCCCTCATTATTAATCACTCTTCTAATTAGGAAATATAAAGTTTACGTGCTGCAGTGAAAAATGAGTTGAAGTGGTGGCATGTATACGCTAGGCTACTAACTAGCAAAGCTAACTAGACAGATTGTTTAACGTTCGGGTAACGTACGTTGGCGATTAAGGTATACGTGAGAGGACGGTAGTTTACGTCTGCTGTTAAGCCGACGCTAACGTTAACGTTAAAAACTGAAGAATGCGCATGTGTAAATGTCAATTATATCGTTTACGTATACGTTCGTTGCAGCACTTCAACTCTCTATTAGATTTAGCTGGCCGTGGTATATAAAAACACAGCTAGCATTGGCCCGTTTACCTGCATTTATTTGAAGTATCGAACACGTGCTACACTTTTCCTCAGCTATGCACAGCTTATGCATGAAAACCTAACCTCAAATATTTCCAAATAGTTCTATTCACTTGTTAAATATATTTCACAGATGCTTAAGTCGATTTCG
Organism: Hippodamia convergens; assembly: GCA_038502775.1. Classification (NCBI taxonomy): domain Eukaryota; kingdom Metazoa; phylum Arthropoda; class Insecta; order Coleoptera; family Coccinellidae; genus Hippodamia; species Hippodamia convergens. The sequence goes on from CM076610.1 coordinate 37,982,600, forward strand.
AATGGCTGTTTTGGTTGGTTAACGGTTGACCGCTCGGTTCATGAATGACAACGTCAAACGAACCGCGCTTTCGAGTACGGTTCAAGTTTCGGCGAAACAGCTGATTCAAGACGTCACCCATTTTTCATTCGAATGCGGTTGGTCCAAAACTGACGGACCGATCTATGAACCAACCAAGAACCAACGTCAATCGAAATCGCCTTTAGATAGTGTCTAGCTTGAGCACAGATGTAATAAACGTAGCCTCACTTTTCCTCTATTTGTCAAATTCTGAGTTTGCGCATACGCAGATTGTTGAATGAGCCAACGGACATGGTAATTAGATTGCATCAAGCTTACCTATTTAATAGGCAATAGGTATATGGAATTCCGATATCCTAGAAAATATATTAAGAAAATTTAGGGTCGGTTTCATAAAACTTTGTTTGTACCGTTAAATTAATTGGAGCCACCGCGATTCGTTGTAACTTCAAAACGAGTGATTCGATTGGTTCGAATTTACGTAAGGTTTTTTAATCGAACAATTAAAGTTTTGTGAAACCGACCCCTAATGTTTTAAAACTAATTTCATCAATTTATACTTATGAAATCTTCTTTACTATCAAAGACCTCTTATCTGAGTCTATGTTTGCCATCAGGCCCGTCGAGAGGGCGGTACAGCCGGTACAAATTACCGGGGCCCGGGCTCATGAGGGGCCCGGGCTCGAGCTCCAGCAACAAGAATATTTTATAATTACATAAAAAAAAATGGAACTAATGAAGAGTGTGTGATTTCTTTCAATCTTATAAAACAACAATGTAAACATTCAAGATTGTCCATGCTATTAGATAGCCTACATAAGCAATCTTGAATACATAAATCAGTAAAACATTGCCTAAAATATTGCCCCGCTTCAGCTCTACGCTCTGGCCACGTTCCCGCCCCTATCGTCAATTCAACGTAGATCGTTTCGTTTACTGAATTTTCGGGGAATCCCTGACCTGATCGATGTTCCTTGTCATTTGATTCATCATATGACACGCACCGAGTAAACAACTTTCCGGGACGTGCTCCTAAATTTGTTGAAACGAGTTATTAAAGTTACGATTTTTCTTTGAGAAATGGGTCAGACTAGGGCACAACAGGAAAAATCCGAATTGAAACAATTAATTAAGGAATCAATCACCGAAATATTTACAGATCAAGATTTTCTTGCGACATTGCTCACGTCGATAAATGATAAATTCGAGAATTACAAGAAGGAAACCGAAGAAGTTGTAAGGGATTTGCAAGCCAGAATCAATTATCTCGAGGGAAAAATGGACAGAAGTGAACAAAATCAGAAAGTAAACAATATTTGTATACATGGAATCCCCGATGAAAAAGAGGAAAACATCTTGAACAAGGCTGTCGACGTTCTTAAGTGTACGCTTCCCAACATATCGGTCAACGATATACAGGCTCATCGCATTGGAAAAGAGGTGAAGAATGGTAAGAATCGACCAGTCATCATCAAATTTCAGAATGGGGACGAGAAAAGGACGGTCATGAAGAACCTCAGGAAGTTTAGAGGTAGGAAACTGTTTGTTTGCGAGGATCTGACAAGGAGTCGACTTGATTTAATGGGTGAGACAAGATCAGTCTTGGGAACAAATAATGTATGGTCATTTAATGGTGTCATTTTTGCGAATTTTAATGGATCGGTGATGAAGATAAAGAACTATGAACAACTAAAGGGACTGAAGTGAACTGGTATTCGAATTTTATTAATTTTTTCCTTGTTTGTTTTGTAATGGAATTTATTTTGAGGTTGTTTTTGTTAGATAATCGGCTTGTCAGCTATGTATTTAAATTATGGAGTATCGTCGTGGATCATTTGATTTTCTTTTTGTCTCATGAATATACTGGAGACATTGGAGCTTGATGAGGTCCCGGAGACGGCGGTGGTTGGGGAGCTTGGGGCGGGCGAGTGTTTTGCTGGGGGGCCTTCGCGATTGGGTATAATACATTTTAATATACGAAGTATAAGAAAACATTTTGATGAGCTATTAGTTTACCTAGATAGTATAAATCTCGAAAAAATACACATTATAGTGCTCTCGGAGACATTCAATATTTCAAATGTTGAACCTTTTACAATAAATGGCTTTGGTATATATTATAATGAGTCAGTATTTAATAAAAATGATGGAACGGTGGTATATATTCGTGATGACTTGAACCCAAGAGTTGAATATTTTCAATTTAGTCAAACAAATCCTATTCGAGTAGAAATTAGAGTAAATGAACTTTCACTTGGGCTAACTGCTATTTACAGACCTCCAGCAACTAGTTTAACTTTGTTCATGGAAGAGATGGAAACATATTTAAATGAACGCGAATATAATAGTGTTGAGATGATTGTCGGTGACTTGAACATTGATATATTGGATGAAAACGATAGAATGACAAGTCTATATATGAATGTGACGGGATCATGTGGATTTATTCTATATATAAATGGGCCTACAAGAGTTACAGAAACATCAAAAACCTTAATTGATCACATTTTGGTTAGAGTACAAAAAAGTGCTAAAAAGACTCTCAAACTTAGTCCTTTTGTTTTTGAGTTCTCAATGTCTGATCATTTCCCAGTGGGCTTAGAAATAGATTTTGAGGAAAAAATATATAATAAAATCAGTATAAATGAAATTTCAAAAATCGATGACGATAAATTATTACGCTTGTTACAGAGGGAAACATGGCTGAGTTTATATGAGAAAGATGATGTGGAGGAGTGCTATCGAATTTTCAAACGTATTTTGATGAAACATATAAACTCCTGTAAGAAAATAATACGTATAAATAGTAAAAAAAAAATACTCAAACCATGGATTACACCGGGATTAGTAAAGAGTATTCGTACAAGGGACAGAATGAAACTTGATTTAAATAAAAATTACTCACAGGAAATGAAACAACGATATATATATATATATATTATAGAAACTTCCTCAACAAACTTCTCAAACAAACCAAAAATAATTATTATATCAACAAAATTGCAACAGCAAAAAATGATTCTAAAAAAATATGGAAGATAATGAATGAAGCGACCAATGTAACATAATCAAAAAACAAAATTAAGAATATAATAAGTGAAAACAACGATATTTTAACTCATTCAACTGATATAGCCGATTCTTTCAATGACTACTTCTCCACCATAGGAGAAAAAATGCGGAAAAGGGTCAAGAGAACAAATAGAACATACAAAGCTGAAGTAACTAATCCGAATACGCTATTTCTAACACCCGTACGCTCACAAGAGCTTATTGAATTGATAGCCACCCTGAAGAATGATTCCTCACCCGGAGATGATGGAATAGACGCAAAACTTATAAAAAAGATCCATACGTACATAATAGACCCCCTCAAATATATTATTAATCTTACATTCGAAAAAGGTGTAGTTCCCTTGGAATGGAAAACTGCAAGTATTATACCTGTATATAAATCCGGCGATAAATCATTACTACAAAATTATAGGCCCATTGCACTTATTAATAACTTTGCCAAATTATTCGAGAAATGCTTAAAAAGTCGTGTTATGAATTTCTTAGAAAATAGTAGTGTTATCTATAAAAATCAATTTGGGTTTAGGTCAAATTTGAGCACGGAAGATGCCATATTCAATCTGACGAATGAAATAAACATGTCCTTGAACGCAAATAAGAAGAACTTGTCGGTTTTTGTCGATTTAGCTAAGGCATTCGATACGATTCCTCATGACAGATTACTGGAGAAGATGGAATCTGTGGGAATAAGGGGAGATGTAAATTCACTGTTTCAGAATTACTTATTCAATAGGACACAACGAGTGAAGATAGGAAATATTTATAGCCAGGTCCGAAACACCACAATAGGTATTCCACAGGGCACAGTACTGGGGCCCATACTGTTTCTGATCTACATAAACGATATTGGTTCGGTTCTGAAAAACGCTAAAGTAATTGCTTACGCTGATGACACGGTTCTATCGTTCTCGGGGTGCACCTGGCCCGAGGTATTCGGGCAGGCTGAACTGGGTATGAAAGATTTGTATAGCTGGTTTAATTATAACCTTCTTAGTGTAAATGTCTCAAAAACCAAATATATTACATTCTCCATCTCAGCTGTCGACAAACCACAAAATGGGTTCTTGAGAATTCACGATGAAGACTGTCGGAGTTCAGTCTGCTCGTGTGAGCTAATAGAAAGCGTTGATAGTATCAAATATTTGGGTATTATCCTAGATAAACACCTGAGATGGGGTGCTCATTGTGCTTATATCAATAAGAAAATGAGAAACTTAGTTTATAGACTGTATCAACTCAGAGACATTCTCAATAAAAAATTACTAAACATGTTATATTTCTCACTCGTTGAGTCCATTCTGAGATATTGTTTGGTTATTTGGGGGGGAGGATTCAACAATGCTTTACACAACGTCGTCACTACTCAAAAATATATATTAAAAATAATACACAACAAGACCCGAACATTTTCAACTCAAGGACTATTCAAGCTGGCTAACGTACTTCCACTTAGGGCTCTTTATGTTCACGCTTGCGTGAATTATCTTCCTAAGCTGGAACATCTTTTACCGAGGATCCCTTCATACTACACCACCAGGTCGGACCTATTGAGAACCCATCTGTACAATAAGGCTCATTCACAACGTACGGTGACATATTTTGCACCTAAATTTTATAACAAACTCCCCAGCACCATAAAATCATCAAAAAACAATAAACGTAAGTTCAGTAAATTAACTAAAATATTCATCCGAGAGAACTATGAAATGTTTCTGGATATCATGAAGTCTATTTAACATGTTCAAACCATTTGATAAGGCAGTTACGTATGAGCCTACGCGGCGGGACGCTCTTTCGCCTGGCTCTCTGGGGGCGGTCACTGTGGTCCCCTCACTTGCTCCATTCCGTCATGGTGTCCATAATAAACAAATTTAGCATCTGATTCACGACACAGACGTGGATTCGTTCATTTCTAGTGTGAATCCAGTTGCACACAGTTTCACTCCTTCTACATTTCTTTCGTTATTTAACAAAATATCAAAGTGTTATTTGAGTGTACTTTATATTATTGTGTTAACTTATTATGATGATGATGAATAAATTTGAATTTGAATTTGAATTTGAATTGTTGTCAACCGAATTCGTTGCTTGCTATTCTATTAGTGAATATTTCTCCGAGTTCATAATCATATTGATTGGATATTGGATTATCGTAAGTGTGTTTTGTGAAGTACGTTGTTTGGAATAATCTGAATGAAGGTAAGACACATCAGTATTCAGCAAAAGCATAAAGCATACATAAAACGGGTGAGTTTGTTTCAATGAACGTCAGAACTTTATACTTTGACGCGTGCAAATGAACGGCATATTTCCGTAGAACACATAGAAATCTTTGAAGCTGATACCTTTAATACCATTTTCATTACCTTTAGTCCAAAATCCATCTGTAGTACTGTAGTATTATTGCGCTCTTCGGTTTCTTGCTGAAAACCAAATTTTTATGTTTATTTATAATAAGGAGAATATACCGGATGGTTCAAAAGTCTGGAAACGGTGAAATTATGTCGCGCACAGGTGGAAAATCGGAATTCTGATACTGAGGTCTTCAGTAATTCCCAGTGAGAATAGAATCAGTGTATTCAGCAAAAATTTTACATCCGCATTGGTCGAAACCAAAATTTTTTGTCCATTTTTGGGCCCTATGCAGCGTTTTTTGATCGAAAATCCGGGGGCGTTCATTCAGATGAGGATGCAAAAATTTGTATTTTGATACTGATATATAGTTGAAATCTGTGATATAGACGATATTTCATTAAAAAAAACAAGTAAACGGATTTTGTTCCGAAAAAAAATAGAAAATACAAGCTTCTTTTTTTTCTTCCCCTGGTTATAAATATTCATGAAATTTTGGTTTTTAGCAGAAAACCGATGAGTGCAGTAATTCTGCAGCCGGATCTCGTATACTACTTCACACTTCATGCTCTACATTTATTTTTGATTTTGCCAAAAAAAATCATTATGAGATGGTTGTTTTTCATGCAGAGTGCAATATAGTATGTATTACTTAAACAAACCAAAGTGTCCTACTAATTTTAAAATGAAATGAAATGTGAAAAGCGCCTTTTCAGTTAAATAAACTCACCGAAAAGGAAGATGGTTGTCTAATAAATATCAAATTATTCTAATAGATCATAAATTCAAAAATTAAAAATGTTCTTAGATCTACCATGACTCAGGGACGATTGAGTGCTCTAGGCTTATTATCGATCGAGTCAAGAGTAGCTAGAAGATGCGATTTTTCTAAAATTATAGCAAATTTTGCTACTGCAAAATGCCGAAAGGCTCACATAAAATGATTCTTGTTTTTTGTAGCGGTCTTCGAAGTAATTTTTACCTGATTTTTTCAGTATTTAGTGCAGCTGTGTTTCTCAACTCTTTATAGTATATACTTAGTAAGCCAATTCATGTTTCTGGAAGGTTCTAATTTCAATAATTTTACTTGCATAAAGCAGTATAAAGTCCATGTAAGAAAAAATATTATAAACTTTTATTTTTCCTTCCCTAATTTCTTCTACATTAAAAAAATTACAATGTTCAATGATTTTGATTTCAGAAGGCATATATCCTAATCTTATTATACGGTTAAGTAACACCATCGGGGGGGCCCGCATTTTTGGTTTGTACCGGGGCCCGCCGAAGCTCTCGACGGCCCTGTTTGCCATTCATAGTTAGGATGTGCCCTCTATAAATATTGAGCTTCCGTAAGCTGCATAAATAAAAGCCTTGTCTCATTGAAGTGAACTAGAGGATTGAGAATGGGGATATTTGTGTATTTAATTAATTTTTTATTTTAAATTTCAATGAGCTTTGGATATTTATATTTTATATTATTATACTAACGAAAGATGATACTCCATTGCGATTAATAGGATTGAAATTGGTGTGATGGTGTGCATATAAAAGGGTATTAATATTTCCGTTGATCATTTTCCATTTTAGGAGAAGATAATTTGAAGGATATAAAATCAGGTTCACCTTTCTACTTTACACTATTAACACGTGCCCCCTACCCCCAAGTTTCTGACATATCACGAAACGTTATTCAATATTCATTATCGAAAAAATTCTTAAATCAGTTCGAATAAGAACCTCAGTCGATGTGGGTATTGCATTTTTTAACTCTGAATTGTGAAGAATTAAGACAATGTTGGGGAGATTTTGCTCAAAATCATTACGAAGACAATGGGAAAGAGCTGAAAGTCAGTGGTGGCTCGTACATTTTTATCTTGGGTCGGTAGAGATGATTACCTAATCGATTGATTTCCCCCATCATCTTAAATGAATAAGATGATAATAATAATATTCATTGATCTCAAAAGATACATCAATATATATAGGACATGTCAAAGGCATTTCATATCAGAAAACAATGAAATCAACAAATTAACTGAAATGAAGACTGATATCTTCCTCCAGAAACTCCTTCACAGAATAATATGCTTTGTTTTTGTTGAAGAATGAAGTTATCATATTACCTTTTTGAAAATCTGACATTTTTTTTTGAATAATTGAAAACAAGTTGTCAATCTGAAATTTGAATAAAAGTTTCTAGTTTCTTAGAACTAAAGGGTTTCTTTGTATTAATCCCATACATTTTGGTCCTTCGAGTATGCAAGAATCAAATACAGTATCATAACGAGAAGCAAAAGTAAATCAATGCAAAATCTTCATGTTGAAACTTTTCGTGGGGAGGGAAGAATAGACGTAGCGGAATCCAGGGGCGTGCAGAATCCTTCAGAAAATAGGTCCGAAGTTAATTCAAGAGCGATAGTACCACAACTTCTGTCTATCAGAGTTGTTAGGAATATGGCAGAGCGGAAGTTCGACATATCAAGCCGAACGACGGTAAGGAAACAACAAGAAGTAGTTTCAACTGGTGAGCCCCACTCTAAGCTCTCGAAAAGAACCTTACGTAACAAGTTGGAACAAAAAGAAATAGATGAAGAACTATTAGAACTTGAATTGAAATTAGATAAGAATAATTTGAAAAGGAAACTTTTGGAAAATAGAAAAGCTTTACAAAAAATATACAACAAGGAAAGAAATGATTATGAATCAAACAATTCAATTTCGGTTCATTTGAATAATGCGCAACATTCCATCAGTGAAAAAGAAAAAGTGAAACAATGGTTAGGAGATACTAGTTCTACCAACTCTAAATCTTTCATTTCTGGACATTCTGTAGTATTCAGCGAAACTCCAGGAAAAAGAAATTCTCAGGAATTTAAAGAATGTAAAGAAATCGATGGTATCAAAATAATGTTAGCCAGACAATGTATTGGAAATTTTCTGGAGATATTAGAGAATGGATAAATTTTTATACACAATGTCATAACACAAATTAGTTCGCATATTGCAGAAGTCAGACGTAAACTGTTGTGCTCCTCGAATTAATTTATTTTTTCGATACTGTTCGTGTTTTGACGTGTGAGTAGGTAAAGAATAGATAATCTTCGGATTTCACTTACATTTTCAACCGACTGGCCGCAATGAGGAATATTCACAGGTATTCAAAATCGATCGAAACTTCGTCACAGTATAACCAATATGTATATGAAATCACTAGTTTTTGTTTCAGTCGAAAAGACCTAGTAGTTCGGATTTTACAACCCCGTGATAATTCAATTCCTCGCGGCGATGGACAGCCGCTATGTGACGTCATACTACATTCGCACATCGCACTCCGTGAGTGGAAAGGCCCCCTTATATTGGACCCGGCTACGTACTGAACCTCGCTAGTCGTTGTATGTGACGTGACGTCACACGGATCCATCTATGTTCATAACTCGATATCTCGGACGCTATTTGACGTATTCAAATAATTTTTGGACACAATATTTTCATTTTCTACGGAGAATAGGAATATGTAGAAATTGAAAAATGTGAACATTCCTCATTTCTTAATTCCTTAAAGATACTTCTTCAGTTTTTTTTCCTTTGTTATTATTTATATTAGCCGATAGCCGGCGCCGGTGAGTGGGAAAGCGATTCTTCAGCGGAGTGCGCCGAGCGTTACGCCAAGCATATCTGACAGTTTTTACTCGCTGTGTGTCACGGCGACCTTCGACCTTTGATCCATTCTATCTCCTGTCCCTTATCCGTGTCCCTCCAACGTCTGTGTAAGACTTTCTTATAGGCTCAAGAAAGTGAAGAGTCCTACTTGTATCCTCCTTTCCTACTCTCGATTGCGCTGTTTCCGACATGGTTCGTTCTTGTTCCGTTTGCACCAAGTCTATCTCGACCAACCAGAAACATATTTCGTGTGTTAAATGTAGCAAGGATTTTCACTTGGCTTGCATCAATCTAACCGACAGGGAGTTGAATTATTTGAAGGGAGCTGCTAATGTGTGGTGCTGTTCCGCTTGTACTACAAGCGAACGTATCTTTCGCAGCACCTCGGGGGGTGGACGCCCGATTTCACCGTCTCCATCTCGTCAACCCACTCCCCAGGTACCATCGGATGGACCTTTGACTATCCAACATTTCAACATGCTGATGGAGCGGATGATTGATTTGTCGTCGAGTGTTGGGCGGATTGAAAAACGACAGAACGATTTGTTCGAACAGCTTTCCGCGTGTACGGAGACTCTGTCTCAGCATTCCAAGACCCTGTCTGACCATGAATCGGCTCTTGATTCTCAACGTTCCGAGATTGAGTTGATCCAGAATGAGCACTTGGTAGTATCTGACAAAATATTGAATATTGGGGAACAACCCAAGAAAAGAATCCAGGTCATTGTGACCTGGTTGTGACTATTGCCGAAGATCTACATTGGACTAACCATATATCTATTGTCACTGCCAAAGCTAGACAATTAACTTACGCCATCCAGAAGTCATTTAACAGATGCGACACTGATACCTTAAAGCTTCTATACACCAGCTACGTTAGACAATCTCTTGAGTATGCTGGCCCGGTTTGGTGACCATCCACACGTGCCGACGAACACCGTCTTGAGTCAGTGCAGCGTTGGATAACTCGTATACTTCGTCCTTCCTACGAGGAAAGGCTCAACATCTTCCGATTGTCATCCTTTCTCTCACGACTCGAGGGAGGTGATCTGATATTTTCCTTCCGATCCCTTCGTGGTGACTTCGGTGATCGTATTCGCGGCCTATATACAATGAACAGCAACAACTTGAGAGGTCACCAGTTCTAAGGAGAAGTTTTTCGACCCCTCAAAGCCAAGGTTTCTTAACGAAAAGAATTTTCGAGAGATGAAACCGTTTGCCGTAGTGGACGCTGGGACCGTCAACGGATTTAAGAATGCCCTGGATCTCTTCGTACCAAGATCCATATATATGTGAACTTCATTTTTGTATGATTCTATTCGAGTTTATAGGAATTTAACTCTACTCTGATAATTTGTTAATAATAATAATAACAACTGAATTATTAGGATTCTCCGATGATGAGAATATGTGTCGTTTGAGAAAATGTTTATTAGAAGCTAAACGTTGAGTGAAAGGATTATTAATATCAAGCTCATGTATAGAACAAATAATGCGTATTCTTAAGAATAGATTTGGCAGATCTGAAATTATTGTAAAGGTATTAATCCAAGAAATCAAGTTTTTGCCATTCATAAAGGCTCATGATTTCAACAATTTAGGATTATTCTTAGACAAACTTCAAAATTTGACGTCTACTTTGAAGGAACTTAATGTGAATAATCATTTGTCATGTCCACAGCTCTTGGAAGATCAATATTATCATGTTCCATGCAAGTACGAGTATCTTGGGAAAAAAGATTAGTTAGTGAACAATCAATGAACTGTCTCCAAGATTTACAAAAATTGGATTTTCCACTGAATCCATATCAAATATCGAACTCTGCTGGGAACAGGAATAGAACTAACTCTACTCTCTTGACTACATTGAACAAGACTAAAAAATAATGTAATTACGCAAGAGTGATTATAGTTTAGATGAATGTAAAACATTCAAAGATTTATATCCAGAAGAGCGTTGAAAATTTGTTAAATCTAATGAATTATGTTTTGCTTGTATGAAATCAGCGGATAGAATAAATAAATGTAAGAAAAAGAGACCTTGCGGTATAAATAATTGTCCAGAATTTCATCATGAATTACTTCATAATCCTCAACTTATGGAACAGAATCAAGGGCTTTTCAATAATAATAATATTACACAATATCTGGTAGTTGCTCATATTTCAAGATCTAATAATAAATTTTATTGCAAGTAATGCCTGTAACAATAAGAAATGGAAATAAGTCTACTAAGATATTTGATATTGATGAAGCTTCTACTATAACTCTCATAGATGAATTTCTTGTAGACTGTTTAGATCTCAGAGGAGAAAATACTGTTTTAGGAATCAAATGACTGATGTAAATTCTAAGGAAGAAATCTTAAGTAAAAAGCTCACGTTTGATATTATATGTGCAGATGAAAAAGTACATAAATTGAACGATGTTTACACCCTTCTTGATATGGGGCTTCCTGTTCAATCTGTCAATGCGAAGAAATTGAAAGCAAAGTGGCAACATCTTGAAAACATTAATTCAGCATTTTATTCTAATGTGAAACCTCAACTCCTTATAGGTCAAGATAATTGGAATTTGATTTCAACAAGTGTGACGGCGTTTTTCTTCGGGTTGCGATTTGCACCTACCACTCTCTTTCCAAGCTTACTCGGGCGCCAATTGCGATAGGTTTTATAAGGTCACAATTCCTTACGTCGCTCACTGTTGTCCACCTTTGTAGCCTTTCTACAGTTGGACACAAGGTTCGACTCAATCTGGGAGCGATTGATAAGTTTCTGTTTCCTCCACTGAAGAGGAGCGACTTTTAGCTAGATACATGAAACACACTTAGACGAGACACACTATATTGTCAAATACAAACATTTTAATACCACAAGCAATGCTGCAATTTACTGACGGTGCTGCACTGAAATGAATGAGGTAGAAAGCAGCAAAGTTAACAATATACAGAAAACAGCTACAAAGCAAATACAACGGAAATGACGGACGGAAGAGAATGAAGCGAGGTGAGCAGGCGGCGTATGTAAAGCGGCTAAAATGCTTGATTTAAAAACAGTTTAATATGGGGCGACAGCCAGTAGCTTAATTGTCTTAATTGTCTTTATAAGCAGTGAAAAGCATACAAAGTGACGGGTGAAAAGCGGTACACACTTTCTACCTGCCAACAAACTATCCTGTCCTGCGTGCGCACGAGATCTACTGTCCCCTCCCCTCTCGACTCGAAGAGTCCTGTCCAATATCCCCAGACAGCCGCGAAATAACCAGGACTGAGCACGTCGGCGCGTCCGCCAAAATGGAGTTCGAACAAATGTAGTGAAATGCGCGGGCCAGATGACAGCTACAGTGGGGAAATATAGGAGAATTTGCCCCTTTCCTCAAGGTTGCAGAGTCCGTTCCCGCGAAGGTGAGCCACAAGCAAGGAACCTGAGACCGACTCTGTTGAGGGATGGAACAGTACCAACTCAATGATATCTCTACCACCAGGGCCTTAACGTAGACTACGCGAAGAAATACTGAGTAACAGTAACCTAGGTTTAAATTGTATTGGCGCACCCGCCAAAACAAGTCGCGAAGACCATAGCCCGAGTGGCCCAGAACTACTGCTGGCCAGGGATGTTCCGTGAAGTGGCTCAATAGGTGCGTAGGTGCCAGCAATGCCAGAGGTATAAAGTCTGTCAGCAGAAACCTTCAGGGAAGATGCAGCCGCACCGCACCAGCGAGCCGTGGGAGACCGTCAGTACAGTCGAAAAAGGGGAATACTTTCCTGGTTATGTTCCAAGATCGCTTCTCAAAGTGGGGAACAGGGATCACCTAGATCATCCTATACATTTGCCTGATATCTGCACATAAAACGTATTCGTGCGTTCTAAATCGCAAAAGAATAGAGAAAAATCTTTCTGAAGTTTCGGTCCTGTCAACAAATGATCGTTAAATGACAACTGTGAAGAGCATTTACTAGATGCGCTGAAAAAAACTCTAATTTTTGCGGACGTTCCCTCGCCCTTAACGACATCATGGTGTGGCAAGTAGTAGGAATGAGGGGGAATTCGATCGCCTTCAATTTGTTCCATATGACCTGCGTCCAAATATTCACGCATGAATTCCCGGTATAGTGCATAGAGTGGCGGTTGCTTCAATAAGCGTTTTTCAAGATTTAGGAATCGAGAAACAGCAAGTTCCCGACTGCCTGAAAATGATGGCAAAACGTCACGAAAAGGAATCGATACCACGTATCTTCTGGAATTGTCGCGTTTCTGGTGGACCCTGTACAAACTCTCGCACACCTCATCATCGTCATGCGAACTTTCAGGGGCTGAGGGCAACCCTTCAAGTGCCCCAAGATTTTGAAGATCCTGATTTAATGTCTGCTCAGGACTAGTTGCAAAAAAGGAAAAATGCGAAGCGTTTATTTGGGGAGTGATTTTACCCATATAACAATATAACAAAATTTCGTATTTATCGCGTCAAGTCCATCATTTTCTCCGTGAATTACTTCCCCCAAAATATTTTAGAAAAAACATCAGCGACCAAAAGTACATCAATCCTTCCGGGTTCGAAAAATCGTGAGTCAGCCAAATTCAAATACAGTGAATGCTGAAAAGCTGTCGAACAAACTCTAGTCCGCGGCAATTCATCACTAATTTTATCCAAAATTATGGCGTCAGTCAACAAGATAGGTTCACATTGATTGACAGGTCGTATATGAAGAGTAATGCAATCATTATTCGAACTTGTTTCTAAAGAATTAAGACTTTGTATCTTCGCTTCAATACGCTGTTTCGGTAGACCAAGCATATTTGAGGCCTTTTTCGAAATACATGAGACCATGGATCCACTGTCAATCAACGTGAGCATGACACAAAAATTACCGTGACTATCACATACCTCAACCAATGCAGTAGCCAACAATACCGAGGTAGTCCTTTTAAGAACACCTGTAGCCGAAACAATTGCATTAGGTGAAACATTGGAAGAACTAATAGAAGGCTCTGTTGGGGATTGTGTGATGTGAACTCGTATTTAAATCTAACTCGTCTTTATTTTGCCTGCTAGCATACACTTGAGAAAAAATGGTTATCGAAATATGGGGCAATGTGTTGCTTAAGTTGTTGATTTTAAGGCTGTGATGTGCATACTGCCTTCGCTCGAACTTCGGCCTCTTGATCGTACCGGTGAAGTCCGGGGTCAGGGGTTGGTATACAGGGTCGGATTCTGTCTAGGCGTGAACATGGCCCCCGCCTTGAAAGGGCTGGCTTTCAACATCAACAGGAAGCGGACAAATCTTACTAAAAGCTCTCTTCGTCAAGCCCGTTGAAGTCCTTACGGTGGCCACTCGGGAAACTCCATCTTTTCCAGGATGCAAGGATTCAATTCTTCCTAGCTTCCAGACAAGGGGAGGTTGATTGTCTTCCTTGATCACAACTAAGGTTCCAGTTTTCAGGGACTGTTGGGTACTTTTCCATTTCACCCGCTGTTGAGTTTCGGAGATGAATTCTTTGCTCCATCTCTCCCAAAAGTGCTGATTTAATTGTTGAAGGCGTTGATAAGAAGACAATCTGTTTGTGGAAACGTCTCTCACGTCGACATCTGGGGCGGAGATTAGCGGTCGCCCAATTAAAAAATGTGCGGGTGTAAGAGGTAAAAGGTCAAAGGGATTGGTAGAAAGTGGTGTGAGTGGACGGGAGTTAACTGTTGCTTCAATTTGCGTTAATAAGGAGTACAGTTCTTCGTAAGTCAAATGAGCATTTCCCATCACTCTTTTCATGTGATGTTTTATGGATTTTACACCGGCCTCCCAAAGACCGCCAAAATGAGGGGAGTAAGGTGGAATAAATTTCCATTGAATACCTTCCAAAGAAAGTGCATCTGTTAAATCGGATTCGTTAGTCTTGAGGAATTTTTGGATTTCAGAATTGGCGCCAACGAAGTTTTTTCCATTATCCGAAAATATCTTATGTGGTTTGCCCCTTCGTGATATGAATCTACGAAGTGCTAATATGAAGGCGTCTTTACTTAAGTCGGAAACTAGTTCGAGATGGATAGCCTTTGTCACGAAACAGATGAACAAACTAACATAAGCCTTGGATAGCTTTGATCCACGACCCTTTTTGTTCTTAATCATAAAAGGCCCTGCGTAATCGACGCCGCTGGTATAAAAGGGTGGTTGAGGTTCTACTCTTTCTGGAGGTAAGTCGCCCATTATAGGCTGTGCGGTTATGGGTCTGTTTCGAAAACACTTTATGCAGTGGCGTACGGTTTTTCTTGCGATAGAGCGACCAGAGGTGGGCCAAAATGTTTCGCGAATTGAATATAGTAATTGTTGGGGACCGGGGTGCAACAATTTCCTATGTTCATTTTCAAATAGCAGTTTTGTGTAATGATGTTTGTGGTTCAATATCACAGGATGTTTTTTGTCGAACGCATACGTTGAGTTTGAGATTCTTCCGCCCACTCTGAGTATTCCGTGTTTATCAAGAAAAGGATTGAGACTTAAAATTTTACTGTTTGACCTTGGTTTCATTTCCATTTTTAGACTTTTGATTTCCAGGGGAAATGATTCGAGTTGAGCCATCTCTATCAATTTCGTGCGTGCTGATTTCAAATCATCTAGCAGAAGTGGGCCGGTCTGTTTGTCACGACCTTTCGAAATATTGTTAATGAATCTGAGAACAAAAGCCATGCATCGTTCAAGTCTACTTATGTTAGAAAATCGTTCGAAAACAATCAGTTGCGATTTTTCGGTCGAAAATAACAGATTGGTTTTTCGAATTTCTGGGAGATTTTCTGTTGAAATGCATTTCTTGATTGGCCAATGGAGTTTGTTTTGATTCAGCCATGGCGGGCCGTGCCACCAGAGTGGGCACGATATCATTTTTGAAGGTTTCACCCCTCTTGACAGCAAGTCAGCAGGATTGTCGCTACTCGAGACGTGCTGCCAAGAATCAGAGCTTGTGTTTTCTTGAATTTCAGCTACACGATTTGCAACAAAAACCTTCAATTGATTTGGAGGCGATTTTAACCAGCCCAAAACGATTGTGGAGTCTGTCCAAAATATTCTCTCGTCAAATTTGATGTCGAAGGCATCTGAAACCTTTTGAGCGAGTCTGGAGAGAATAAGTGCACCGGATAATTCTAATTTTGGAAGTGTAACGGTACTTAATGGCGCTACTTTCACTTTTGAACATAATAGATGAACATGAATGTTGTCATCGAAGTCAATTGATCGAATGTATATACTGGCACCATAAGCCTTCTGAGAAGCGTCGCAGAAACCGTGCATTTCAACACGCCTTGGATTTTTGCAAATGACGTGTCTTTCAATCTTTAAACCGTTTAATAGGGGAAGATCCGTTTTAAATTCCGTCCACGAGGCATGCAAGTTTGAAGGAACATTTTCATCCCAGTTCAATTTTTCGAGCCACAATGTTTGCATGATCATTTTCGAAATGATCGTGACTGGGCTCAGTAGTCCGAGTGGATCGAAAATCTGCGAAATGCAAGAGAGGATCGTTCGCTTTGTGATTCTTTGTATCAGCGGAGTTTGTATTTTAAAGATAAGAGTGTCTGATTGAGGTGACCAAGCAAGGCCCAACGTTTTGGCGTTTTCGTTTATGCCGAAATCGACTATAGTGAGATCGTCTTCAGGATTGCGAACGTGTTTTAATACTTCCGGTTCGTTTGAATAGAACTTTCGTAGTTCGAAACAACCAAGTTTGAGTATTTGTGTAATTTTCTTGCAAAGACGTGCCGTTTCTTCAATTGTGTTTCTTCCGAACAGAAGGTCGTCTACATAAAAATTGTTTCTTATGATATTTGCAGCGTCGGGATGAGATTTTTCGTTTTCGTTCGCTAGTTGAAGGAGACATCGTATTGCGAGATATGAGGATGCTGCTTCGCCGTACGTTACTGTGTTTAGTTCGAACACCGAAAGATTGTCATCAGGAGAATTTCGCCAGAAAATCCTTTGCAAAGATCTCTGCTCGGGATGTATGAGAACCTGACGATACATTTTCGCAATGTCAGCGCATACCACGAAAGCATATTCCCGAAAACTCAAAACAAGTGAGAGAAGATCTCTTTGAATCGTCGGACCTACTAATTGTAGATCATTCAAAGAATACTGTGTAGAAGTCGCCGCAGACGCATCGAATACGACACGAAGTTTCGTCGTAATGCTGTCTTCGCGCAATACTCCATGATGGGGTATGTAAAAGGAAACCTTTTCCGCGTCTTCATGTTTTACTTCGCTCATGTGACCTAAAGTTGAGTATTCGTTCATGAAGTCGGTGTACATCTGTCTCAGTTTTGAATTTCGTTCAAATTTACGCTCTAGAGATAAGAATCGTCTTTTGGCATTCTCACGAGAGTCGCCTAAGAGATCTGGAGATTTTTTTAATGGAATTTTCACAAGGAATCTGCCGTCCGGTAAACGTTGTGTATTTTGGTTGAAATGCTCTTCACATAACTTTTCTTCCTCTGAGAGTGGTTTTTCAGACGAAATTTCTTCGATTTCCCAAAACCGAGCCAATTGTTTCTGAATATTGATATCTTGCGAAAAATTGCATGAAATCCGTTTAGACCTCGATTTGCTTATGGGTCCTGAAATTACCCAACCGAGACTGGTTTTTTGCAAAATTGGTTGGTTTGGGCCTAAGGAAATTTGACCAGCGTGGATGAGTGCATAGAAATAATCTGCACCTATCAGCATGTCAATTGCGTTTGGTTCATGAAAACTGGGATCTGCGAGATTTATATCTTCTGGAATGTTCAGATGAGAATAATCGAGTATTTTTGAATCGGGAATTTTTCCTGTGATTTCAGGAAGAACATAGCAATGTATTTGTTGGGAGTAGGAATTATTCTGAGATTGAATAGAAACAGAACATTTCGATTTAATATAAGAAACTGTTCGATTGAGACCGCAAACTTCAACATTGACTGGGGTAGTTGATATTTTCAGACGTTTGCAGACGTCTGCTTTGATGAAACTCGATTCTGAACCGGAATCTAATAGAATTCTGATAGGATGACGATTCGATTTGTTGTCTACAATGTAGGCAATTGCCGTAGAAAGAAGAACACAAGAATTTGAGTTGTTTGCTGACAAAGCAAATGACAGCGCATTGTTCGAATTTGAAGATGCCGAATTATTGTTATGAGGATTATGTGCTCTTTCGTTTACTGGATCAGAATGAATTTGTGTATGGTGTTTACCATTGCATTTTTTGCAATTTGAAGATCGACATGCTTCACTGATGTGACCTGGACGTAAACAATTCATACACAATCTCATATCTTTAATCCGTTGCTTTCTTTCGGTTACCGAAAGGTTTAAAAAGTTTTGACATGTTTGACTGTAATGATTTTTTGAGCAAAAAACACATTTCGGTTTGTTTTCTGCGCCACTTGTATAAAAACCTTTTGTAATGTTGTGCCTTTGATGCCTTTTGTCAGTATATTTATCCGCTTGATTCGTTTCGATAGTTTCGAGAAAATCCGCTCTAGACTTGAGGAATTTTTTCAAATCGTCCCAAGTTGGAACATCTTTATCAACCCTGAATTTTTCCCACTCGCGTGCTGTGACCGAATCGAATTTGGTTTGAACGAGAAAAACTATTAACGTACTCCAATGACTTGTAGGTTGGTTTAGATGTTCGAGAGCTCGAAGATTTTTCGAAACTGTATCTAGTAGCTTACGTAATTTTTCACTAGATTCTTTCGTTATCGTTTCAAAGTTGAACAGGGATTTTACGTGATTATGTACAAGTAATCTCTTGTTATCATAACGTTCCTGCAAGCTTTTCCACGCCACTGCATAATTGGTGGCGGAGAATTCTAGTGACTGAATAACCTGAACTGCGCCTCCTTCCAGAGATGCTCGTAGATAATGAAATTTTTGGATGTCATTTATGTCTGAGTTTTTCTCTATCAGAGATTCAAATGTGTCACGAAATTCCATCCAATTTTGATAATTTCCATCGAATTTAGGTAACTGAATGGTTGGGAGTTTGACTGAATTAGAAAAATTGTTACTGTTATTCGGAATTGTGATGGTACTTGCATTGTCTTCGGAAAGTTTTTTATCCAAAATTGACTTGGCCAATGCCTTCTGAGTATAATATTTATTCGTGAACGATTCTCTTTCGGAAAAATTAACTTCTTCATCCGTCGTGGTTTCAATTAAATTCTGAACTTCCTCGAATTCCTCAAGAACATTGTTAAATTTCAAAAGTCTTTCAGAAATTTGAATGTAATCGGTGTCAATTAATTCGAATTTTGACTTTATTTCGTTTAAGAAATTCGTGAATATTGTAAGTTTAGATTTGATAGCTCCGCGATTTCTTTTGAGTGTTTCTAAATTCATGATGGAATTGAAACGATTAATTATTATTGAACTTATGAAAAGAGTTGTGAGATTCTGGGATGCTCAAGTTAATATTGCATAAAATCAACAACAGTTTAGGAGAAAAGGAAGGATTGTATTTACCCCGCACGTAGTGTTTCCAGCTGCCCAGCTTGTGTGTACGCCTGGATCTTGATTGAATTGCTTCGATGATTGCGGTGATCCCTGCGTCTTTGGAATGCGTGTGCTTGAGTTTCACTGGACTTCTGGATGCTTGATTGTGGTGTGAATCGCGTTCCTGGATTCACTGAGTTTGATTCACTAGATTCAAATGTGGCTCGAATGGACCATGTTGGGGATTGTGTGATGTGAACTCGTATTTAAATCTAACTCGTCTTTATTTTGCCTGCTAGCATACACTTGAGAAAAAATGGTTATCGAAATATGGGGCAATGTGTTGCTTAAGTTGTTGATTTTAAGGCTGTGATGTGCATACTGCCTTCGCTCGAACTTCGGCCTCTTGATCGTACCGGTGAAGTCCGGGGTCAGGGGTTGGTATACAGGGTCGGATTCTGTCTAGGCGTGAACAGGCTCCGAATCAATATTATTCGAAGAATTGTTCGATCTAAGGTGTAGAAGCGTATGATGCCTCAGTTTGCACTCTCGACAAGTATGAAGAGACTTACAATTGCGCAAACTGTGAACAGAGCTCAAACAATTAAAGCATACACGATTATTTTTGCAGAAATTATGACGCTCTTTGGGGGATTTTTTCAGAAAATCTGGACATGCGAAAAGTTGGTGCGATTCTTTACATAAACAACATGTGGAAATAGCATCATTCTTCACAATTGAAAAATGCGAATTTACTTTTTTCTTATGCGATGTAGATTTTTGCGAAGTGGCTCCTTTGCAAATATCTGAAGATGTCGAAGGTTTCAGGGATTCTATAGCGCAACAATATTTTCTCAAAAAGTCCATAACAATGGAAAATTGGGGAATTTCAGGGAAACTATGCTCAAGTTCAAACCGTTTTATTAAAGAATTGTCCATGCATTTAAACAACATTTGAACCAAAATGAAATCCATTCATCCACCGGAAATTTCATATGTTTCAATGCCGCCAAATGTTCAGAAAAAGTATCAAGCAAATGACGTAGACTACTTGCGTTGTTTGAATTAACCTTGGCCAAACCTTCTAAAGCTTCCCAATGAGCTTCAGCCCTTAAGCCAGTGTGTTCCAAACTGTGGGGCGCGAGACTGTTGCAGGGGGGGCACGCAGCTGATTCCAAAATTTCATTTTCGAATACAAAAACGAAAAAAGTCGAATAGGTGTCAAAAAATTAATCAGAAAAATGGGTATAGAAAAATTAAGGGGGGCACAACAAATTTTTTTCCAAAGAGGGGGGCGCAGGTACGAAAAGTTTGGAAAGCACTGCTTAACCGCTTATTTGAATAACATTGTATCAGCGAATCATAAGCAATAGCCTAATTATCTCTAATCATAGGTAAGATGCGTACTAAACATAAAGGTTCCAGCGACGAACCTAAATAATTAAATTTTTAAATTTCCGATATTTTGATTATTATGGACTAGAGCGTTAAACAAATCCAAAAATGTTGGAAATTTGGTGAAATCACCATTGAATTTCCCAATTTTGATTTCTGGAAGTCTGATATTAGGCGAGTGAGATGAGGAAACAGGCTTGGCTTTCTAAAACTAACATTCAACCCTGTTTTTTCCGAGTCAAAAAGATCTGAAGAAGTGGTTCTCACAAGGAAGTAATCATTTTGAAACTGAGATCTTATTGCTTCCTCAACTGCCAAATCTGCATTTTCGTCAGCTAATAATTGCGCTGAAACATTCTGATGTTGTTTATTAAAGTCTTCCCTGAGATCATCGATTTCACTGAAACGGATTTTGAAAAGAGTATGTTTCGTTTTATCTGATTCAGCCTCAATGGTCAAGGCCTTCAAGATTTCCATTTCAGCAATAGCAATGCCCCTTGTTAGCTTAGCTTTTTTCACACGCGAATCTGTCATGATGTGATAATGAATAATGAAAAGAAAAGCGAAAAATTATGTGAAGATATTCCAACAAGGAATAACAAAACGAATCAAAATTATGCGAAAGAATGCGAAGAATATTTCCAATAGTGAATGCGTAATGCAAGCGATTTTCAAGTAGCGGTGCGAACTGAAAATGTGTGGCATTCTTTAGAAAACGACGACGTACTTTTCAGAAGGAAAATGTGTTGGCTTATGTTCACCCGAATATCGGTGAACATAAATTTATTTATCGACGCGAAATGCGTAGGTACCAATCAGAGGCTGCGATCCTGTCACCTAATTGGGATTTGATTTGCGGGAGTGCTTGCGTCTTGAATATTTTCAAGAGCTCCAAAATGGAGTAGCAAAATATTCAAAAAAATTAATACAAAATGGAGATTTATGAAATTGAATGCGTATAGAAAATATCTATAACTAACACAAAGCGATTCAGTTTGAGTTTTCCAGAGGTTTTCTGATGAATAGATGACAAAAAATTCAAACAACCCTCCGGCTGCGGGAAAAACCACAAGACAGCTAAAACTTATGATTTCTAACAAATGAAATCTGCAATCAAACAAATAATCAAAGACCATTGTAGGCCCGAAGGTCCAAATAATGTTGGCGTTTTTCCGTATTGGATTAATACGCAGAACAAGTTTGGACTGTATTTTTTTTTGATGTTGCGAAAGCTGATACAATTACAGATTCCAGATTGGTAAGGCACTGAATATAAAATGTCTTACCTGAAGCCAATGATGTTGGGGGCTTCCTTGTAGTCGCAGAACTGCTGGAGGGATCCCTCAAGGTTGAAAAGGCGATTACCATTCACTTCAATCGAAGTCACCTAATTCTGAGTTTCTGTCTCTATCAGTTTTAACACTTGAAATATATTTTCTAACAAATGCAAAATTTGTAATAAAGGAGGGTTAATCAAATTTAGCGAATATAGCGATGCGGCCATACCCTTCGTGGTGCACTTGAAGGAGTTCACAAGACAATTGTTGTTGGACAGAGCAAAAAACTGTCATTACATATGAGCGCGTATTTTGGAAACGATTAAAACATTTTATATTTCAGCAACCAACATTACAAGAATCTGCATTGTGTGTTGCCGACACAACAAACTTTTTATAAAATAATAATAATAATAAACCTTTATTTCCTACAGGACCCAATTACAGAAAATTAATCTAAACTTAATATAAATGCAAAAATTACATCAATACACAACAGATAAATTTTAATTTTTAAAAACACTTGAGTAGCTTCTAAATTCGGATCAAGTTGCTGCAGCTTTCGAGGAAGAAAACGGTTCGGTTCGAGGATTATTTGAAGGTGGAACACAAGTCTTGGTGGCAATATATAGCGCTCCAAAATTTGCGAACGTCTATGTTATGTCGACAAATCTGTCTCAAACAAGTGGACCAGCTTACCGTCACTTTAATCGTGTTTATTATCCGGACCGTGAGCGGGTGTGCAATGCACACGGGCGGTACGTACAGGGAGCGGTAAATCGAGTAACTTATTACATACAGGGTGATTACTGATTGACTATAAAAAATTTATTTCTGGATTTCCCTAGAAAGCTACAGGGTGATTTTCCAACTTCATGGAAATACTTAGACCATCATGAAATATGAAATCCAAACTTATTGACGGATATTATTGAAACTTGGGAGGTTATTGGCACATGCTAAGGTCGAGTCAGAAAGATATCAATTATTTCATTATTCCAGGGCCGAACTCATTAATCTCCATTTGAAGTGTTCAGGGTAGAACGAACACTTTGTATTTCGAATAAGAAATAATTGATTCGCTTTTCAGAAAGAAGCTGAATCATGCTTCAATTTGTGATATCGCTTAAAGTTGTCACATCAACAATTATTTTTTTATGAATTTTGAATTGGAGGAAAGTTCGAAAAATTGAATTTTTCACCATGAAGAGAACCGAAAATCTCATGTTTGAATATAAAATGGAAAGTATTAGTGGAAAATTTTCAAAAAAGTTCAGAGCTTTAATAAGCATTTTCCATAACGAAACAATAACAGTTGTCAAAATGTTTGGAGTTTATCACAGAATATGTTATAGGAATTCATGTTTTATCTTGAAGGGAATTTTATTCCTTATTCCTTATTTTTGAGCTTGAATCTTTGAATCTAGATGTTTTGTAAAAGTCTAACAAACTGAAAATCATATCTCCTCTTTCTCAGAGTAGGTACTTCATAATATTCATTGAATAAGTAAACTTCAAAGAAACAGACTAATTATTTGAAAAATCACTACTCACATACCTCGATTTACTAATTCAGTAAGAGGTTTTTACATTGAAGGAAGTGTCACTCTGATCTATATCTTCGTTGTTAAACACCTGGTATACATACGAATTATTTTGATATATGCTTATGTATACCCTATACCCTTCACCAATTGTTTTTTCGAAATATAGCTCCATTTACTCCATAGCAATACATCGTCTGGGGTGGCCACCCAGTATATCAACAAACCTTCAGTAACTTTTTAAAAAAATTTATCATTTATTTTCAACTTCCACAATATGATTAAGTCCTGTTCAGGTAAAAAAATTTAATTTTTCGAACTTTATCCAAATTCAAAAATTCATAAAAAATAATTTTTTATGTGACAACTTCAAGCGATATCACAAATTGCATCATAATTAAGCTCCTTTCTAAAAAGCGAATCAATTAATTGTTATTCGAAATACAAAGTGTTTGTTTTACCCTGAACACTTTGAATGAAGATTAATGAGTCCGGCCCTGGAATAATGAAATAATTGATATTTTTCTGACTCGACCTTAGCATGTGCCAATAACCTCTCAAGTTTCAATAATATCCGTCAATAAGTTTGGATTTTATGACGGTCTAAGTATTTCCATGAAGTTGGAAAATCACTCTGTAGCTTTCTAAGGAAATCCAGAAATTAATTTTTTATAGACAATCAGTAATCATCTGGTCCTACTCTATTTCTGGTAAGAGTATGTTCAGTTATTCCCCGAACACCCTGTATTAGTCATTATCATAATACCCAACCGGCTTATAGCATAAGAAATGACATCGCACTGAAAATAATATAATAATTGAATTGTGTCTGTAACCTCTTACTAGATCCTCATCTATTTACATCTTTCATCAATTTCCAATTCAAAATGGAAGTGTTAACGTCGCTTTATACAGGCTGAGTCTTTGACTTGTACATATATTCAAACCATAGATTGTTGAGGTCAAAAGAAATACTTTTTTCGTATAGCCATCTCAAACTTTCATAATGAGCTATGCCACCCCTGGAAATATCGCACTAAAATTTTTTCGAGCATAAGATCTACCACCTGAACCTTCGAGAAAATGAAGCAAAAATTTAATTCTGCGAATCCTCTGAACAGAATTATATTCAGCCAAAGTAACCAAATTTTTTAATTTCGCTGATATAGATTTTTTTAAATCATTAATTACTCGAAGATTGCGCATTTCAGGAGATTTCACGTGAAATACTTTTGTTTTTAAAAATTGCCAAATATTCATTAAATGGCATTCAACTCACTTTCAAGGGTCGGGATCATAGAATTTCTGCTATAATTATGGAATGGAATGGTATATATTGGTCATAACGAAAAAAATAAAACATAAGATTTAATTTTTGTATTTGTAAAAGATTTGTCACATTAATAAGAACCTTTAATCTGAAAATCATTTTATTCGATTAAATCGTTCACGAGATATATTCGAAAATTACATTTTTCTATGGATTTTCACCGCCTGTATCTTATTTCTAACCAAACCAAATCGGAAGAAATGGTAGGGACAAAAAGTGTTTCTTTTGACCCGTTTGTCCCGGTAAAATATATGTACGAGTCAAAGACTCACCTCTGTCTGTTGAAGTACTATTTCCTCTATAATTTCAATTTTCAATTTATTGGGACACCAAGTGCTGTTCTGATCACTTTGTTTGAAGTATTTTCAAGATTTTTTTTCTTATACCAAATACAGAATGGAATTTTATTTTAGGATCCTAGATGAGAAAATTACTTCGTTAGAGAATAGATTCGAAGAATTGAAAATATTTATCGACGTCTTTGGCTCTTTTAGCGACTTTTTTGAGTTTTCCAAAGATGTATTGTAAAGATTTTGAACTGAAGCTAAAAGATGATGCAACTAATGAATCAGATCTTGATAGTATTGATTTATTAAATGAAATTATTGCAAGTAACAGTAACAATAGCATATCCAAATGAATGTTTTATATTCGATTATTTTTTCTTTATTTCGATCCACATGATGTAGAAACATAAGGTAGCCTTTTTTTAGAGAAAAGTAGTAAGTATTGATAGGGCGGCCTAACATCAATTGCACACAGGCGCTCAAACAGTTAGCGGCGGGCCTGTTATTACCAACTTCAGACTTGGTTAGGGCATGTTTGGAAAACTTATGACTGCGGCTGGGTAATGCGTTATGAACAGTATGAACACCTGGAACCAATCCAATTACAACAATTTCACATCCAGCTACAAACGAATTGCTTAACACTTTCTTTTGCAACTGTGAGGGTGGTTGTGTTTCCCGATGTGGATGCTGGAAAGCATTGTAATGGGCAAGTTTGTCTCATGCTTCATCAGTGATGTATGTTAATGAAGATGGTATATTCGATTTCAAAATTATGACGACGACAATGAGAATGAATCCGAGATTTCCTAGCAATCAGAAGAAGAAAGAAAAGAAAATTAAAATTAGAACTTGTAGTTTTGTGATCAATCTACAATCTGTTTCTCTAACTTCATCGATCGTTTATGTGTAGAATGATATTTTCGAATAAAAACATAAAACATGTATTAAAATTAATGTTTGTTTTCTTATTATTTGATAAGTAATTCGATGAAAATCAAAATAAAATGAAAATATTTGTTTTAATGATTATTCACTTACCAGCAGGTAGGTGTGTATTTTGATAATAAGGAACTTTATTGATGAGAAAAGTTATAAAATAAAATGAAAAAGGTGATAAAAATGAAAATTATTTGTGAATACATTTGTTTCGACAAATTTCTGAAATTGAGGTACATATGTTCTGCTTTCACATTATAAACATCTCAAACAAAAGTTGTAGAGAATTTATTCCAATACAACATTCAACATTATCAAAAAAGGCGAAAAACTAATATAATAATAATATTTGGGAATACCATGAGAAAAGTCGATTTTTTCACCTTTGACCCTTAGACTTTTATAGATGCAGACACCCTCACAGTCGGTAGGTTTTGAGTGTTTAAGGATGTCAAAATAAAGGTTTCTTCGAGTTTACAGCTAACTATCTCAACCCTCACAAATAGCCAGAAAACTTAATCAAGAGAATTTGAATGATTTAATCATAATTTCCGTCAAATGTATGACCATGTGGATGTGGATGGGTGCTTCGGGTCATTTGTCTCAATCATTTAAGAAGTATTCGAAACTTGCTGCACACTGATAAAATATAAGAACCAACAAAAACAATCAAAAGTGGATTAATGCTGCGTTTATTTCAAAAAAACAATCACTCAAAAATATTCATTGGTTATATAAAAATCTATCATGGCTACAACTCATTAAAAATACTTAATTAAGATATAACACTCAACTGATACAAAGTTTTGAAAATAAGAATAGAAGAGTTTGGAATATGGTTAATGCTCTGACTGGGCGTGGAAACACAATTAAATGATTTATTGGAGCTTCTTGTTGATAATGTTTTGTAGACCGAAGCATAGATTTTGCTGTTTGTAATCTCAGCCGATTCAACAACAATTCACAACATGCCACACTGGGCAGATTTGAAGAGGGTACTGTGGTGTCTCCGTGGAACCTATTCATTATATATATATATATATATATATATATATATATATATATATATATATATATTTCGTATGAGAAGCACAGTAAAAAACAAACAAAATAACAATCAAACATCATCACAAGAACAAACACAATCGAGAAAATGGCAGAACAATTACAAACATTTAGTCATCAACATCTAGGCTCTCAACCCAATCCACCGCCTCAGGGGAAGCGGTGAAAATTTTGTTGGTACCACCAGGGAGGGATCTCATTGGGCATTCGTTCAATATGTGGTCCATTGTCTGTCTCGGCGCGCCACAGTCGCACTCCGCTGAGTCCACCATTCCCCACTTAGCCATATCATCACGGCACCTTCCATGACCCACCCTAAACCGATTCAGCCGACACCAGGTCCGTCGAGGTAGGCTAATGCCCTCAGGTTTACAACTTAGATCGATAATATGTTCCAGATTTTTGATCACCTGGTTGGCGGCTATGATCTCATTCCATTTGGAATGTATATTATAGACTCCCTCAATTTCTTCATCCATCCAGATGGGGCGGCGAGATTTCAGGCGGTTGGGAGGGGGAGGGTTGAGGCTTCACTGAATGGGTAGATTTTTTAGGGGGTTACTAACCTTCCTCCATTCTTTATCGGCAGCTGCCGTTCTCCGAGATGTGGAGGTGCAATATAGGCCAGAATTGGGAGCCACACAGTAGGAGTAGGTCTTACGGTACCAGTAATTATCCGCATTGACTCATTAAGCTGAACATCGATTGTATGTGTGGGAACTTCTATACCATACAGGAGCGCAATACTCTGCGACGGAGAAGGTCATTGCCAGAGCTGAGCTTCTAAGAGTGTCCGCACCTATTCATTAAACTTAATGTGATGGATCAAAGGGTGGACCCATTAATGCATACTGTGATGCCGTTTGGGCTAGTGATCCAGATGAAAGAATATCAGTGACAGGTTATATTTTAAGCAAGTGCGATGCTCCAATATCCCGGTGCACTAAGCGGCAGCCTACTGACGCTCTCTCATTAACAAGTTGAATTTATTATTATTAATATTATTAAAATGAATAAGAGCTGAGGTACAAACCTATAAAATCTCAGAAAATAGTTACAAAAGAAGTAAACTAAACATAGTCATAGTATATTCCAAACTTAAGATGGCTTTTGAAAAAATATGTCCATGTCTTCCGCAGCACAGGAAGCTTTATTGTTAAGAAACCTCTCTGAAGCGATCGACCAGACCTCGAAGAGTCCTTCTCAGATCTTTTGTGGCAATCAGGGAGGAAGGAACTTGGTATTGAATGGAGCTTATCAGGCAAGGTCGAAGCACATCGGCGTACGTCATCATTTTATGGAAAAGAGAGCACGAGAAGCTTTTAGCCTTCACGTACGTACCAACTAAAAAATGGTAGCTGACTCGTTGACTAAGGCGCTTGAAGTGAATAAGTTTAGTGAGTGTATCAAGTTCCAAGATATCTGCAGGTAGGAAGGGTGTTGGACAAATGATTTGCAGCATTGAGTATATGTTATGTTCTATGAATAATCTTTCAAAGGTTTTTATATTTTCTAATCAGCAGTCGATTATCTGTTGTGAAAAAAAAACGTCAGTTGTACCTAGGTGTTGAATAAAATAGTCCTCAATCGAGTCCTAGTTTAACAGCGTATATCATTTTCCGAAATTTTCTTTAAAATTGTGGTCGGTGTACTCCCGCACCCATTCTTTTCTTTTGCATACCATTAATGTGACCATTTTTCTTCAACCTGAAACCAGGACAATACGAATTTAGATCAGAAACGACCAAAATTCTACTAGTTTAATGAATTCATTAAATTCTTTTTTCTTAGTATATATCATACTCGAACCACTGATACTCGTTTGTGATTATCTGTTGTTATGCAGTATTCAATGTTGCTTTTTTCAATATTTTCAATAGAAAATGTACAATTACATTTCTCACAATATACTTCACTAGGCTCAATGTTTTAACTTTCTTGAATAAATGTATGGATCAGTTTGAAATTTTCATTAAAGACACTTTTTTCATTTCACCGCCATGTTTTTGTAGGTAAATCAACGATTAAACTTCTAATGTCAACGATTGTTACCTAATAGAAACTAAAACGTAAAACCAGACAATCCTTAGCAAAGATTTAACCTACTTCCTACTAATCCTACTGATATCATTAATGCGAAAGTTTGTGAGGATGTGAAGATGTTTGTTACTCTTTCACGTGAGAACTACCGAACGGATTCAGATGAAGCTTCACATCAATATAGTTTATCTATGCGACTAACATAATTTATAACAATTTTGTGGTATTTCAGAATGAAACAATGAGAAAATATCAGGCGAGTCGAAAAAATACCTGCTTCTCAGAGCTATAAGGGCCATTCGTCAAAGTACATACGTCGCGTAGTCGCGAATCACCCATGTTATTCTTACGGTGATATGCAAAAATGACCCTCAGCCTAGATCGATTCTAGGCAACTAGGTGAAACTGTGAAATATCGAAGTACGTCAACCAAGCAAAACTATTATCAGCTGTTGTAGAACTGATGTGTACGAATACTATCTTGCTGATTACTTTTCCCCTGATCAGCAGGACAAGGTCATCCGCATAGGCCACAGCAGTGTACCCCGCCCTAGCCAACTCAACCAGGAGCCCGTCCAGGATAAGGTTCCACAGCAGAGGTGATAAGACGCCACCCTGCGGACACCCCCTGCCCGGTGTGCCCCCAATGGTCAAGCCGCCCAACTGAGCAACAATGCTGCGAGCCGAAAGCATAGACCCCGCCCAGCGGCAGAGAACCGGTGGGACACCATGTTTGGTCAACGCCGAACGCATCGCATCAAACGCAGTGTTGTTGAATGCACCCTCAATGTCTAGAAATACACCTAGTGTCCATTCTTTATGATGTAGTCCGCCCTCAATACAGGTGACAACGGAATGTAGAGCAGAATCTACAGATTTTCCCTGCTGATATGCATGCTGGGAGGGATGTATTGGGCAGGTCACTAATGCCCCATCCCTTATATATCTTTCGACCACCCTCTCCAACGTCTTGACTAAGAAGGAGGAGAGGCTGATAGGTCGGAAGTCATTCGCTTTTGTGTGCGTGGGTTTCCCCGGTTTAGGTATAAAAACAACCCTCACTTTCCTCCAGGAAAGTGGTACGTGTCCTAAGGCTAAACTAGTTCGAAGTATGTGGAGCACCGGAGAAGACAGCACCTCCAGCCCCCTACTAAGAAGTGCTGGAACAATACCTTCCTCCCCAGCAGCCTTGTAAGGGTCGAATCCGTTGATAGCCCAACGAATTAGAGAATGCGTTACGACTTGTGAAGCCATCCTCCAATCCTCTAGTGAGGCTTGTCGTCGGCATTCACTCTGCGGGTAGCCATTCTCTGTGAAGCCAGGGAAGTCAGCCTCTAAGAGATGTCTTAGACTTTCTTCCTCCGAGCAGGTTCTTTGCCCAGTTGGAAGGTTCAGATAGTCGATCTTTGGGGGGCCACCAGCAGAGAGTCACTTCCTTTGCCGTTGGGCTTCAGGTGCACCCTCTATGTCGCTGCAGAAGCTCCTCCAGGATTCACGTTTGGACTTCCTCATTAGTCCTTTGTATCTCCTCAGGGCCGATTTATAGTCATCCCATTCATTTTCAAGACCAGATCTCATTGCCTTGTTGAAAAAGTGCCTGCTAGTGCGTCTAGCTTCACCTAACTCAGGTGACCACCATTTAGAAGCACCTTTCGGTCTCCGAAGCTGTGGTGGACAACTGTTGTGATATGCTGAGATAACTCACTCTTGCAGCTTGCTTGTAGCCGAGTCCAATTCTCTCGTGGTCTTGGGTATTAGAATTTCCTGTCCCAGGTAAGCAGATAGGTGTGTCAGGTACCTGGACCAATCTGTTTTTCTCTGAGAAAAACAGATTGGGAGGTGTATTGTCAAGGGACAATACACCTCCCTTTCATTGTGAAGCAGGTATGCCTGTGATCTGATAACGAGATCACTTCCGTGGCGACTCGCCAATCCCCAATGTAATCAGCGATGTGACTACTGCACATGATTATGTCAAGCACTTCCTTCCTGCATGAAGTAACGAAGGTCGGCTCATCACCCCTGTTGAGTAGATTCAAGCTTGTAGCGAATAGAAAATCAGCCAGCGCCTCACCCCTCAGATTGACGCCCGTGCTACCCCACAAAATGTGGTGTGAGTTAGCATCACTCCCGACGAGCAAGGGCCAACCCCTTCCCTCGCAGAATGGTACTAGCTCCTCCAATTCCCTAGATGGTGGTGGTTCTGGGGAGTCATAGGGAAGGTACGCTGAGCATACCACTAGGTTCTTCAGCAGTTGTTAATCTGGACCGCGACTAGGTCTCTGAAACAGAAATTAATTAGTAATTGGGCCCTGATATTAGTGGAAGCAAGTATACACGCCCTTGAACTAGTGTCCTCAGACGCGCAGAAGAGCCTACTGCCTTTTAAGGAGAGACCCCTCACTTCGCCTCCTCTAATCCAGGGCTCCTGAATCAGGGCTATAAATGTCGGCCTTCCTGCCAGCCGCAACTTTAGAATATCAGTTGCCGCTATGCAGTGGTGCAAATTGATTTGTGTAACGAACGTGTCAGCCATGAGGACAATTTTTTTTTTCCTTTCATCCTCAGTCAGCCTGTTACATCGTAGGTTCTTGAGAACTTGCCGATACGATAGATGGTGCGGAGCTCTGCCCTGGTCCCCCACCTAATCCAGCACATTCACCCCCATCAGAACTTTTAGGTCCCGGCAGGGAAGCGAGAGGCACGGTTGCAGCGGGAGCCCTGGAAGGCTCCACCTCCATCTCATTCTCCGACTTTTCAGTCGGGTTGGAGGAATGGTCCTCCTCTTTTCGGACGTCCTTCTCCCCTGCGCTGGGCCCCGCTGCCGGAGCATCCTGCGCGGTCTAGGAGGGTGGAGCGTCTGAATTTTGGCCAGAACCCTGGACCACCCTAAATGTGGCCTTCCACATCCCGGTATTCACTTGAAAATTTAATTTTTTCAAGACTTCGAGAGAAGCTTTGTCTACCCCGAGGATGATCTGAGTCATGTCGGACTTGTCAACACGGTTATAGACCTTCCAGCTCCTAGTTTTGAGGGCCGGAGTTTGCTGCTCTAATCTCTTCAGGATAAGACCCAATGGAGAGGAGCGCTGATAGCCCCTCACCTACAGACTCACCCCTGTGAGTCTTTTTAAGTCCTTCATCCCAATAATTTTGAGACGAAGTCCCTTAGATGATTTCAGCTTCGGCAGGTTTTCTTGCAACCAGTCTCTGCTGAAGCTTTCCACACATAAAACTACCAAAGCTCCCTGGTGGTTAATCTCCACACCGTTGAATCTAGGCGCAGGCTGTCCGCTCTGGATTTTATCCATCGCAATAGTCACTGCCTTCTCCACGGCGAGTAAGTCCTCCTCCGAGACCACCCTCTCTGGCCAGCCCTCAGGAACGAGGGCCACCTTAAGGGGCAAACTCGCTGCCTCTCTATACGAGGGCCAGCTCGAAAGGTTATTAACCTTTTTTGTTGGTCGCTCGCAGGAGGGTGGAGTGTTAGACTCGGGGACGTTCCTTTTTGTGTCCCCTGGCCGTAGAAGGGGAGAGGTCCCATCAGCAGACTCTCCTGTCACTTGACAGACTAAGTCCGCGCGAGCCCTTCACGCCTTCCTTTTTTGCGTGCCCGTGCGGTTGCGCTCATTCTGAGCCACGCTTGATGAGGCCCCCTCTTGTGCTGAAGAGTCCCCCTTCGCCGTCCCACTTGGATTTTCCACGCGAGCCCCTCCAGTGGAGGTGCCCACGATGTCGGTTTTTGTTAAATTTGTTTGGGTCTACATATAGTTCCCAGGAGTAGCGGAGAAATAAACGGTCACCCCCAGCAGAGCTTCGATACCGAGGGAAGGTCTGATACAGGGGGATGCGACCCGGTTTCCCCAGGGAATCGTTCGAGATATGATGACCCAGGTGCCATTCATCCGTTGGCACGATATCTTCCACCGTAGATTGGGGGTCGGACTTGGCTTTCACTGCTCAAGCTTGGACCTTATCGACATGGGCGACTCTGCCGGAACTGTGTTCCGTCGACATCGCTCCAAGTGTCCTCGCAGTCTACTAAGCCCCCACACCAACGTCAAGGTGCCGACCTTGTGGTCGTATAGGTTAGACGTATGTATATAAACGATAAGTTAGGAAAAAACAATTCATTCGATCTGATAGGCGGTGTCGAAATGAGGATCTAGACTTCTTCAAGATTTTTCGTGTTTGTGGATGATATCAGAATAATAATTAATAATTATTATAACAATAATTTCAATAGCCGATTTGGGTAAACGATGTTGCGCGGGCCAGCTAGTAACTCTATAATTTTTGATCCTTATTTTATATGCAACACAAGACACATAGTTATATTACTTACATGGAAATATAGCGCAGGGTAGTAGGTATGCTACACCGCTTCCGCGCCATTTTCGACCGTTTTTACATGTAAATTCCCATAAGAGAATTTAAGGTTCATTTTGCAGGAATCGTACGTTTTCGAAAAATTTTCTAAGTCCCGTTCAAGGCCATTCATATTTTGTCCAAGTCGAACAAGGGTGTGACTGGCGCTCGGGGCAGACAGACAGACAGACAGACAGACAGACAAGAACCCCAAGGATCCAACACCACCCCCCAGGGGACCCGGCGGACCCCCGGTGACCCGGTAACGGGGTGATCGGACCCCCTGGCGGTCTGGTTACCGGGTGACCAGGCCACCTGGCCACCGGGCGACCCGGTGCCCGGCAGTTTTTCTAGTGATAATGATAAGATAGGTTTTCGAAAGAAAATATTTTGACATAAACGTGTGGTTGAAACGGAAAGGGTAGGTTGAGAAAAATACCATACGGTGTTTTGAAAATGTTGAACAGGTAGGTGAAATGAAATCACAGAAGCAAGTTGAACGATTATTAATTATTACATTATGTTATATGATTCTAAAGTGATAAGAAATATTAATTACATTGTTAATAATTCTTTTAATATTGACAATTTTTTTCTGGGTTCATCAGTCTCATCAATTTTCCGTTTACTGAGCGAATAATGACCCCAAGGCTGTGTTTCAAATGTTCCAGGTACCAAATATCGTTTATCATCCTCAGGACTCAGAGCAATCTTTTCTTGTGTTAATGAATAAACATGATGTTCCTTTGCTTGAATTAAATTTTGTGTAACAATTTTATGCTTCCATGTTTCCAAACATTCAATATAATCGTCGAAACATATATTATTCTTAACGATTGATTTCTTAAGTCCTTTCACCTTCTTCGTTACACCATAATTTTGAATCATGGATTCAATTTCGTCAGCTTCATATTCTTCCTTTTCCCAATACATTTTCTTCATTTGAAGGTCATCAGTAGCATTCTTCACAGCATATAGTTTTGATCTAAGCCCTACATAATCGGTCATTATAGTTCCATTATTCTCATCCTTCATCATCCCCAAAACCTTCTTATTCACACGTGGTATGCCATATGAATTATCCTCTGGGTAATCAGAAGTGTCAAAGTATTTATGGCAATCTCGCTTCATTTTTTCATAGGGATCTTCAAATAACTCATAAATGAGAGAATCGGTGTCAGTGTATAAGATGGAAGAACCAACACCGAAAGCACCTTTCATATAGGCATAGTGGAACTCATATATAGTTGTTTTTGCTAAATCTAGAATACTCATCCCCACGTAAATGGGTTTATTCAAATAAACTTGAAGTTTTTTAAGCTCGACAGCCACCAGGTTCTCATTGAAAATAACAGAATTCTTGAATTCAGGTTTTGAGATGTACGCTTCAGCACCGTATCGTTCTTCCCATTTCGTTAAAAGATGTACGTTTACTCTCTTCCTTATATTTTCCATAGTTTTACCTGTAACAAAGTATAATATGTAGATATTTGTATAGGAAATCATATCAATATAATTTAACTTACCAAAAACAGCATTATTCATGAGTTTGAAGAGATTTTTCTCGAACTCATTCTTAGCATTCTTCCTGAGGTCCGTATTGAGATTGATGTATGACTTGAGCCATGCAGACTGCTTGAATTTCAACACTCTATGTATCTTAGTGAGAACCAATCCATTCTTCAGAGCTTGCTTTAAATTCTTATAGTGGATAATATACTTCTTTTTAGCATGTAATGTAGCCATAAGTTTTGCATTTTGTTGAGATGCATAACAGGGGGTTCGAGTTTTCGTATTATAATGTTCGGGGCAGAAGGGGAGATCTTTGTGTTCATCATGCAATTCTCTGGGATACTCGAGGTCAACTTCCAAAATATATCCTTCTAGAGCATCATCCGGGATTTGGACAACATCAATATTTGTATCAGACCATTGAAAACCTCCATATGGTAGATGTTGTGACATTGCCCAGCCATATTGGTTGTTGATATCAAAGTACATTAAATAATTTTCAGGTTTAGTTGAATCATAATTAGGAAGGTACTTGTTGTTTGCATGGGCTCTTCGTTTTCCACAAACTTGAGACAATCCACCTCGTATTCCTCGTTCGACGAAAAGAAACATATCAACATCTGTGAGAAGTTCTAATTCCTGCTTTGTATGTTTCAACATCGCATCCCACGTATATCCAGGTAAAGTAAAATAATGTGTAGGATCTAATCCATAGGTCTTATGGCAACTTGTACGAAATTGTTCAAAGACATCAGCCAATAGAAGAATATCAGTTTTCATGTAGAGATCGCAGTATTCGCCCAAGGTTTTGCATTTGAATTCATTCCATACCAGTTGAGCCCTCAAATACTTCCTACGCGGACATTTTTTACCATCCAATTTATTGAAGAACGCCTCAATAGGTGCAAGGGAAGTTTCATTAAAACGATCATTAGAATCGATGTAGTCATACGGCATAACACCTTTTTTCGTGAGTAGACTAATATGTTCCTCAGACTCGTTAGGGAATTGTGATTCAAGATTAGGAAATTTCTCTAAATATGATGCCAGTTGATCCAAGGAAGAAGTCATAAATCTAAAACTATCGATGAAGCGGAAATTTATGAGATGATCATCGTAATGTTTGGTGAAACTTATATATTTCTCTTTTGTGATAGGTAGTAAATCAATTTTCCCTTCCATTCTTGCGGCTATATCTTCTATGACAAAATGAGCATCATATCCGCTCAAGTTATGAAAAACTATAGGAATTGTATGACTTTCTTTATAATTAATATTGCAACTTTCATGAGCGGCTCCCCGATAATTTTTTTCTGCTAAAATATGATTATGATCTCGAACTTTCTTGTCCTCCGGCGTGAAAGATTTCTCACAAATATGACAATGAGTAGCTTTTCTGAATTCGACTTCTTGCTTTGTCGTCATATCTATATCATAAGGGCAAAGGAAAACAGTTTCAACGTCTTCGGCAAACTGATTCAGCTCGTCTGCAAACCATTTCATACAGTCAAGACCTCTATATGAACGGTAGAAACTCAAAGTATCATCATATGAACATTTCACGTAGTATCCAACAGCGGCAGCCCTGTGTTCTTGATAATTATTTTTAGTATTCGTAGGCTTCAATATACTTTCTAGATCGGCATAAATGATGAAAGGCGCCTTCTCCTTATTCTTATGGTTTTTGAACTTGAGTATATTGTTTCCTATCTCAGGCATGTTGATAGCAGTTTCGTTCATTTTTCGACAATCCTCTGAATGATTTCTCAGTTTTTCCTCTGATCGGAAATAACGCAGACATCTATCGCATATAAACTTCTTATGCCTTTCTGCACTCAACTGATTTGATACAAGTCGAGATAGATTTTTAATCCAGACATAATGGTATCGAACAGGTGTATTTTCATCCGTATATTGATCTTGAACCAACAATAAATTCACATGTCTTTCCACCTTGTTTTTGGTTAAGTAGGTAGGTAAGATGATAAAAGTTTTTTCCTTTTTCAGAATATAAACGTTGATAGATATTTGGTTTTGTTTTTCGAAGTTAGGGATTTGCTTAATTGTCATCGGAAACTGAATACCTCTAAGTTTGAACACTTTCTTATAGTGTGGGTATTTAGATATGCGTTCGGGATGCTTCTCAACAGGATACAAAGCAGCCATCAGAGACCAAGCAAAACAGGCATCATCCTCATTCTGTACATTAATACAAGCATTTTTCTGTTTAATTTGAGTAGGTAGCTCGAAGTATGACCTCCCAATTTGAGGAGTGAACTTATTGATATTTACTCCGAGGTTAATGACTTGCTTCAAGGCCCATCCAGAATCCCTTTCTTGAAATTCCTCAAGATCTTTGAGAAGGGGTACCGAAACATTTCTATTGAACCATTCTGTTATATTTGTGTCTCGGTATATAGGCGAATTGGGTGTTGTGAAGTATTTGTATTCCTTCTGAATTTTATTGGCTGTCATGATCTGAAATTCTCCACAGAACACCATATTAACCTTAACAGCTTCATCCTTCTTCAGAGCGTTTAACAATCGTCTACGGAAGATAGCTTCACAGTCCACTAGAAAAGCTCTAGGATCTTTATGTTTCAGATTAGTAATAACTCCAGTTCTTATTCTCGAGTTAAATGCCGATGTTGAATCATCCCAATGTACTCTATTCCAAGCGGTTTCCTGACGATCTTTGATGCCAGCACCTTGTTTACGTATAGATTTCAACTGTGATCTATATGATTTCACATAATTCAATATAGTCAACAATTTTTGCGTTTCCCCAATAGTTTTACAACATTTCAAACGCTTATTAATACGTCGCACAGCTAGGGAACATTCCTTTAGTCCACGATTGAAATTTTCAATATCTGGTGTAGAAATGAATAAAGCCAACAACGACTTTATTAGTCGAAGACAATCTTCTAAGTTGAACATTTTGAAGCAACTGAAACAAAAATTCTCTACTTGAATTCATATATTCATACGGTTACTGAAGAAAGTCGAAGATTACCGAAGACAGCCAATAATACTCGAAGATAGCCGACAATACCCGAATATAACCGAAGATACAAAGGGGATAGAAGGCTATTCAATCATTGATAGGAAATTCATAAAAGATTATGTTGAATTCTAGAAAAGCTAACATAGATTGTTTGAAAAAACGTTCAACTTAATTAGCCCATCCATCGATTAATAGATTATCAATCATATCGTGATAGAAGAGAAATTAGTATGCAAAATCGGATATGGAAAAAGGTTATCAACTGTTCAGCTTTTGAAAGTGTAGTTGGTTTATTCACTTGAGAAAGAATAAGATCAACAAACAGAAGAAGGTTCAAGCAGAAGAAAATGAATGATTTAGTCGACAAGTCTTAGAAAGACCACAATCTTTCATAACGCATTTTCTAGTAAAAAAATCTACGAGATGTTAACTTGACCTTTATATTTTATATGCAAAAGATAAGGTGTAGGATCCTTCCAAACAGGGTGCTGATAATCATAACGTTAACAAGAATCCCCTTATTGATAGGAGGTAGGAACTTGCGAATCAATCTTCCTTTTCGAAGGTATTGAACTGGTAAACGACAATTCAAGAAGATATTCGAAAGAAATGATATGAAATTAACGTGATGTACGGAAATTCGATATACTTATTGTGGTAGGTTATAAAATTGATAAACGAGCTGATATGAAATAGTGAAATAACAATTATATCTTCACGATTTTTGCAAGTCCCATTCAAGGTCAACAAAGTATCTTCATATACTAGATATGAAGTTAGTAATGCTACTGACTATGCTGATGTAAATGATATAGTCGATGAACTGCGTACACTGCATAGAGCAAAATATTCTGAAGATACATCCGGAAGAATACAATTTTAGTGAAACAATTACGAGAGGCTGGTGTCATTTATTAGAATTATGGTATCAGATTGATGATGTATGTATGAATCATTCTTTTCTCGAAAATATATATTTACTCACACTATTTTTCATTTTAATCATGAATATGAGGTCAACCAGGCGGCTCTTTAAAGCCATCCAATGCAACAATATTCTACTAACACATATATACCTAGTATGTAATAGATGACAGCCCACTTTTCAGATGGGTCTTACAGACATCTCAATACTGGTACCTGACCCTCGTAAGAGTACTCTAGTGTGCTTTCGAAAATCGTCGGCCGCCCTTTTATACCGCTCAAGCGGAACCTCTATCCTGATCTATATGAATAGAAATCTGAATAATTTAAAGCCATATGCGACCCCTCAAGGTTCTAAGACACTACACAGAGGTCTGAGGTAAGATTATTCATATAGACAGATATATTGAAATTGTTGATAATTTGGAAAAAAATATAATCTATAAAACTATTTCCATTTATGTATATTCATACCTACTGCTTCCAATACTGAATCACTATGGAAGGATGATGTAGGTATTCAGAGCGGTGAACTGAGAAAAAATATATTTTAGCGACTATGGATTCAAGATATGCTAAGCAATCATGAAGATATAACATATTTTTCATACATAGGTAAAATTATATCAGTGGATTAAAAATATAGATTTTTAAGTCCTAATTTGAATCTGCATATTAATAATAATATTCCCACAAATAAGTGAAATTTTTCTAAGTCCAGATTTATTCATTATCCTACGATATCTCCGAAACCATTCATTTTAGCGAAAAATTAGAAATCAAAAGTCAAGTCCTTCACCTCCGTAAATTTTTACATTTGTTCATTATGATGGCAAAGTTTCAAATTTTTCTTTATTTCACGATATCTCCGAAACCACTCATTTTAGCGAAAAAATAAATCAAAAATCACCCCCCTCACCCCCGTCGATTTTGCACCTGATGAATATGATAGTAAAGTTTCAAACTCATATTAAAAATTTTTGTTATCCCCTCCGATTCTGATCTGCATTCATTTGGAATCATTCAATTAATAGAAAATAAAACGAAATTCTTCTAAGTCCAGATTTTTTCTTTATTTCACGATATCTCCGAAACCACTCATTTTAGCGAAAAAATAAATCAAAAAACACCCCCTTCACCCCCTGTCGATTTTACACCTATTGAAAATGTTGGTAAAGTTTTAAACTGACATTCAAAAAATTTTTTTTACCACTCTATTTCAAATTGGTTTCAACATTCATTCACAATCATCGATTTTCATAACTAAGTGAAATTTTTCCAAGTCAAGATTTTTCCTTTTTCCTAATATAATCTATCCAATAAAATGATATAACTTACTCACCTAGGAAAGAATTTTTTCACAATTTCATCCCAGTCGAACACAACTAATCGAAATCTCACGAACTATTGAAGGGTCGATACAAATACCAGACGTATTTATACTCTCCCAAGTTGTCAGAATATTGAATGATAAAAATGACACCTCTTTGTAGTTGATTTCAACGGGAATTCACTAACTAACTGCTCTTCTAAATACAATATTCTTTATAATTTGGTAATAATATTACGTTGCTAAGGTATTGTGAATGGAATTACTACCCTTATACATCCGTCCTGAAGTTTTTTCAACTTTTTAATAAATTTATTGAAGTTTAATTAGAAAAATTCAAGCTCATCCCATCTTCTAGTACGCGCATATCCGAGAATTAGGTGTAGGTACATGACTCATTAATATATCTATCGATGCAACTTTTCTTGTCGAGACCTGTCCGTCACTTGAACCTTATACCTACATCTTATCATCGGATATGCGTGTGTTAGAAGATGGAATATCGGAGCTTAAATGAACATTTTTTTTCAACCTCAATAAATTTATAAAAAAAAGTTGAAATATCTTACGAATGGATGTGAAGGGATAATGACTTCATTCCGGATAGTCAACAATGTAAAATTATTAGCCAAACATATGGAATATTTGGCGCAATCGCTGATAACGATGACCACACACATGACCACTGACGACCTTGTTTTCGTGATGATATGTAATTTTAAAAAAACTCAAGATTCCCCGTTCGGATTCGAACTTGGACTTTCTTGGTCTGTAATCTGCCGCCACGCTGTTGGATCGCTCGGCCATCTCGACGACGGTAATATCTGTACGAAATGTGTATGTAGAAGGATGAAGAAAGAGAGAGAGAGAGAGAGAGAGAGAGCGAGAGAGGCGCGGTGTTGGATCTCGCGCTCGGGACAGACAGACAGACAGACAGACAGACAAGAACCCCAAGGATCCAACACCACCACCCCCCAGGGGACCCGGCGGACCCCCCGGTGACCGGTAACGGGGTGATCGGACCCCCTGGTGGTCTGGTTACCGGGTGACCCGGCAGTTTTTCTAGTGATAATGATAAGAAACATGGTGGCCAGGTTCCCGGGTCACCCGGTAACCAGACCACCAGGGGGTCCGATCACCCCGTTACCGGGTCACCGGGGGGTCCGCCGGGTCCCCTGGGGGGTGGTGGTGTTGGATCCTTGGGGTTCTTGTCTGTCTGTCTGTCTGTCTGTCCCGAGCGCGAGATCCAACACCGCGCCTCTCTCGCTCTCTCTCTCTCTCTCTCTCTCTCTCTCTCTTTCTTCATCCTTCTACATACACATTTCGTACAGATATTACCGTCGTCGAGATGGCCGAGCGATCCAACAGCGTGGCGGCAGATTACAGACCAAGAAAGTCCAAGTTCGAATCCGAACGGGGAATCTTGAGTTTTTTTAAAATTACATATCATCACGAAAACAAGGTCGTCAGTGGTCATGTGTGTGGTCATCGTTATCAGCGATTGCGCCAAATATTCCATATGTTTGGCTAATAATTTTACATTGTTGACTATCCGGAATGAAGTCATTATCCCTTCACATCCATTCGTAAGATATTTCAACTTTTTTTTTATAAATTTATTGAGGTTGAAAAAAAATGTTCATTTAAGCTCCGATATTCCATCTTCTAACACACGCATATCCGATGATAAGATGTAGGTATAAGGTTCAAGTGACGGACAGGTCTCGACAAGAAAAGTTGCATCGATAGATATATTAATGAGTCATGTACCTACACCTAATTCTCGGATATGAGCGTACTAGAAGATGGGATGAGCTTGAATTTTTCTAATTAAACTTCAATAAATTTATTAAAAAGTTGAAAAAACTTCAGGACGGATGTATAAGGGTAGTAATTCCATTCACAATACCTTAGCAACGTAATATTATTACCAAATTATAAAGAATATTGTATTTAGAAGAGCAGTTAGTTAGTGAATTCCCGTTGAAATCAACTACAAAGAGGTGTCATTTTTATCATTCAATATTCTGACAACTTGGGAGAGTATAAATACGTCTGGTATTTGTATCGACCCTTCAATAGTTCGTGAGATTTCGATTAGTTGTGTTCGACTGGGATGAAATTGTGAAGAAATTCTTTCCTAGGTGAGTAAGTTATATCATTTTATTGGATAGATTATATTAGGAAAAAGGAAAAATCTTGACTTGGAAAAATTTCACTTAGTTATGAAAATCGATGATTGTGAATGAATGTTGAAACCAATTTGAAATAGAGTGGTAAAAAAAATTTTTTGAATGTTAGTTTGAAACTTTACCAACATTTTCAACAGGTGTAAAATCGACAGGGGGTGAAGGGGGTGTTTTTTGATTTATTTTTTCGCTAAAATGAGTGGTTTCGGAGATATCGTGAAATAAAGAAAAAATCTGGACTTAGAAGAATTTCGTTTTATTTTCTATTAATTGAATGATTCCAAATGAATGCAGATCAGAATCGGAGGGGATAACAAAAATTTTTAATATGAGTTTGAAACTTTACTATCATATTCATCAGGTGCAAAATCGACGGGGGTGAGGGGGGTGATTTTTGATTTATTTTTTCGCTAAAATGAGTGGTTTCGGAGATATCGTGAAATAAAGAAAAATTTGAAACTTTGCCATCATAATGAACAAATGTAAAAATTTACGGAGGTGAAGGACTTGACTTTTGATTTCAAATTTTTCGCTAAAATGAATGGTTTCGGAGATATCGTAGGATAATGAATAAATCTGGACTTAGAAAAATTTCACTTATTTGTGGGAATATTATTATTAATATGCAGATTCAAATTAGGACTTAAAAATCTATATTTTTAATCCACTGATATAATTTTACCTATGTATGAAAAATATGTTATATCTTCATGATTGCTTGGCATATCTTGAATCCATAGTCGCTAAAATATATTTTTTCTCAGTTCACCGCTCTAAATACCTACATCATCCTTCCATAGTGATTCAGTATTGGAAGCAGTAGGTATGAATATACATAAATGGAAATAGTTTTATAGATTATATTTTTTTCCAAATTATCAACAATTTCAATATATCTGTCTATATGAATAATCTTACCTCAGACCTCTGTGTAGTGTCTTAGAACCTTGAGGGGTCGCATATGGCTTTAAATTATTCAGATTTCTATTCATATAGATCAGGATAGAGGTTCCGCTTGAGCGGTATAAAAGGGCGGCCGACGATTTTCGAAAGCACACTAGAGTAC
This sequence comes from Hippodamia convergens, assembly GCA_038502775.1. Taxonomy (NCBI): domain Eukaryota; kingdom Metazoa; phylum Arthropoda; class Insecta; order Coleoptera; family Coccinellidae; genus Hippodamia; species Hippodamia convergens. The sequence goes on from CM076610.1 coordinate 38,026,437, forward strand.
TCTTACGAGGGTCAGGTACCAGTATTGAGATGTCTGTAAGACCCATCTGAAAAGTGGGCTGTCATCTATTACATACTAGGTATATATGTGTTAGTAGAATATTGTTGCATTGGATGGCTTTAAAGAGCCGCCTGGTTGACCTCATATTTATGATTAAAATGAAAAATAGTGTGAGTAAATATATATTTTCGAGAAAAGAATGATTTATACATACATCATCAATCTGATACCATAATTCTAATAAATGACACCAGCCTCTCGTAATTGTTTCACTAAAATTGTATTCTTCCGGATGTATCTTCAGAATATTTTGCTCTATGCAGTGTACGCAGTTCATCGACTATATCATTTACATCAGCATAGTCAGTAGCATTACTAACTTCATATCTAGTATATGAAGATACTTTGTTGACCTTGAATGGGACTTGCAAAAATCGTGAAGATATAATTGTTATTTCACCATTTCATATCAGCTCGTTTATCAATTTTATAACCTACCACAATAAGTATATCGAATTTCCGTACATCACGTTAATTTCATATCATTTCTTTCGAATATCTTCTTGAATTGTCGGTTACCAGTTCAATACCTTCGAAAAGGAAGATTGATTCGCAAGTTCCTACCTCCTATCAATAAGGGGATTCTTGTTAACGTTATGATTATCAGCACCCTGTTTGGAAGGATCCTACACCTTATCTTTTGCATATAAAATATAAAGGTCAAGTTAACATCTCGTAGATTTTTTTACTAGAAAATGCGTTATGAAAGATTGTGGTCTTTCTAAGACTTGTCGACTAAATCATTCATTTTCTTCTGCTTGAACCTTCTTCTGTTTGTTGATCTTATTCTTTCTCAAGTGAATAAACCAACTACACTTTCAAAAGCTGAACAGTTGATAACCTTTTTCCATATCCGATTTTGCATACTAATTTCTCTTCTATCACGATATGATTGATAATCTATTAATCGATGGATGGGCTAATTAAGTTGAACGTTTTTTCAAACAATCTATGTTAGCTTTTCTAGAATTCAACATAATCTTTTATGAATTTCCTATCAATGATTGAATAGCCTTCTATCCCCTTTGTATCTTCGGTTATATTCGGGTATTGTCGGCTATCTTCGAGTATTATTGGCTGTCTTCGGTAATCTTCGACTTTCTTCAGTAACCGTATGAATATATGAATTCAAGTAGAGAATTTTTGTTTCAGTTGCTTCAAAATGTTCAACTTAGAAGATTGTCTTCGACTAATAAAGTCGTTGTTGGCTTTATTCATTTCTACACCAGATATTGAAAATTTCAATCGTGGACTAAAGGAATGTTCCCTAGCTGTGCGACGTATTAATAAGCGTTTGAAATGTTGTAAAACTATTGGGGAAACGCAAAAATTGTTGACTATATTGAATTATGTGAAATCATATAGATCACAGTTGAAATCTATACGTAAACAAGGTGCTGGCATCAAAGATCGTCAGGAAACCGCTTGGAATAGAGTACATTGGGATGATTCAACATCGGCATTTAACTCGAGAATAAGAACTGGAGTTATTACTAATCTGAAACATAAAGATCCTAGAGCTTTTCTAGTGGACTGTGAAGCTATCTTCCGTAGACGATTGTTAAACGCTCTGAAGAAGGATGAAGCTGTTAAGGTTAATATGGTGTTCTGTGGAGAATTTCAGATCATGACAGCCAATAAAATTCAGAAGGAATACAAATACTTCACAACACCCAATTCGCCTATATACCGAGACACAAATATAACAGAATGGTTCAATAGAAATGTTTCGGTACCCCTTCTCAATGATCTTGAGGAATTTCAAGAAAGGGATTCTGGATGGGCCTTGAAGCAAGTCATTAACCTCGGAGTAAATATCAATAAGTTCACTCCTCAAATTGGAAGGTCATACTTCGAGCTACCTACTCAAATTAAACAGAAAAATGCTTGTATTAATGTACAGAATGAGGATGATGCCTGTTTTGCTTGGTCTCTGATGGCTGCTTTGTATCCTGTTGAGAAGCATCCCGAACGCATATCTAAATACCCACACTATAAGAAAGTGTTCAAACTTAGAGGTATTCAGTTTCCGATGACAATTAAGCAAATCCCTAACTTCGAAAAACAAAACCAAATATCTATCAACGTTTATATTCTGAAAAAGGAAAAAACTTTTATCATCTTACCTACCTACTTAACCAAAAACAAGGTGGAAAGACATGTGAATTTATTGTTGGTTCAAGATCAATATACGGATGAAAATACACCTGTTCGATACCATTATGTCTGGATTAAAAATCTATCTCGACTTGTATCAAATCAGTTGAGTGCAGAAAGGCATAAGAAGTTTATATGCGATAGATGTCTGCGTTATTTCCGATCAGAGGAAAAACTGAGAAATCATTCAGAGGATTGTCGAAAAATGAACGAAACTGCTATCAACATGCCTGAGATAGGAAACAATATACTCAAGTTCAAAAACCATAAGAATAAGGAGAAGGCGCCTTTCATCATTTATGCCGATCTAGAAAGTATATTGAAGCCTACGAATACTAAAAATAATTATCAAGAACACAAGGCTGCCGCTGTTGGATACTACGTGAAATGTTCATATGATGATACTTTGAGTTTCTACCGTTCATATAGAGGTCTTGACTGTATGAAATGGTTTGCAGACGAGCTGAATCAGTTTGCCGAAGACGTTGAAACTGTTTTCCTTTGCCCTTATGATATAGATATGACGACAAAGCAAGAAGTCGAATTCAGAAAAGCTACTCATTGTCATATTTGTGAGAAATCTTTCACGCCGGAGGACAAGAAAGTTCGAGATCATAATCATATTTTAGCAGAAAAAAATTATCGGGGAGCCGCTCATGAAAGTTGCAATATTAATTATAAAGAAAGTCATACAATTCCTATAGTTTTTCATAACTTGAGCGGATATGATGCTCATTTTGTCATAGAAGATATAGCCGCAAGAATGGAAGGGAAAATTGATTTACTACCTATCACAAAAGAGAAATATATAAGTTTCACCAAACATTACGATGATCATCTCATAAATTTCCGCTTCATCGATAGTTTTAGATTTATGACTTCTTCCTTGGATCAACTGGCATCATATTTAGAGAAATTTCCTAATCTTGAATCACAATTCCCTAACGAGTCTGAGGAACATATTAGTCTACTCACGAAAAAAGGTGTTATGCCGTATGACTACATCGATTCTAATGATCGTTTTAATGAAACTTCCCTTGCACCTATTGAGGCGTTCTTCAATAAATTGGATGGTAAAAAATGTCCGCGTAGGAAGTATTTGAGGGCTCAACTGGTATGGAATGAATTCAAATGCAAAACCTTGGGCGAATACTGCGATCTCTACATGAAAACTGATATTCTTCTATTGGCTGATGTCTTTGAACAATTTCGTACAAGTTGCCATAAGACCTATGGATTAGATCCTACACATTATTTTACTTTACCTGGATATACGTGGGATGCGATGTTGAGACATACAAAGCAGGAATTAGAACTTCTCACAGATGTTGATATGTTTCTTTTCGTCGAACGAGGAATACGAGGTGGATTGTCTCAAGTTTGTGGAAAACGAAGAGCCCATGCAAACAACAAGTACCTTCCTAATTATGATTCAACTAAACCTGAAAATTATTTAATGTACTTTGATATCAACAACCAATATGGCTGGGCAATGTCACAACATCTACCATATGGAGGTTTTCAATGGTCTGATACAAATATTGATGTTGTCCAAATCCCGGATGATGCTCTAGAAAGATATATTTTGGAAGTTGACCTCGAGTATCCCAGAGAATTGCATGATGAACACAAAGATCTCCCCTTCTGCCCCGAACATTATAATACGAAAACTCGAACCCCCTGTTATGCATCTCAACAAAATGCAAAACTTATGGCTACATTACATGCTAAAAAGAAGTATATTATCCACTATAAGAATTTAAAGCAAGCTCTGAAGAATGGATTGGTTCTCACTAAGATACATAGAGTGTTGAAATTCAAGCAGTCTGCATGGCTCAAGTCATACATCAATCTCAATACGGACCTCAGGAAGAATGCTAAGAATGAGTTCGAGAAAAATCTCTTCAAACTGATGAATAATGCTGTTTTTGGTAAGTTAAATTATATTGATATGATTTCCTATACAAATATCTACATATTATACTTTGTTACAGGTAAAACTATGGAAAATATAAGGAAGAGAGTAAACGTACATCTTTTAACGAAATGGGAAGAACGATACGGTGCTGAAGCGTACATCTCAAAACCTGAATTCAAGAATTCTGTTATTTTCAATGAGAACCTGGTGGCTGTCGAGCTTAAAAAACTTCAAGTTTATTTGAATAAACCCATTTACGTGGGGATGAGTATTCTAGATTTAGCAAAAAACAACTATATATGAGTTCCACTATGCCTATATGAAAGGTGCTTTCGGTGTTGGTTCTTCCATCTTATACACTGACACCGATTCTCTCATTTATGAGTTATTTGAAGATCCCTATGAAAAAATGAAGCGAGATTGCCATAAATACTTTGACACTTCTGATTACCCAGAGGATAATTCATATGGCATACCACGTGTGAATAAGAAGGTTTTGGGGATGATGAAGGATGAGAATAATGGAACTATAATGACCGATTATGTAGGGCTTAGATCAAAACTATATGCTGTGAAGAATGCTACTGATGACCTTCAAATGAAGAAAATGTATTGGGAAAAGGAAGAATATGAAGCTGACGAAATTGAATCCATGATTCAAAATTATGGTGTAACGAAGAAGGTGAAAGGACTTAAGAAATCAATCGTTAAGAATAATATATGTTTCGACGATTATATTGAATGTTTGGAAACATGGAAGCATAAAATTGTTACACAAAATTTAATTCAAGCAAAGGAACATCATGTTTATTCATTAACACAAGAAAAGATTGCTCTGAGTCCTGAGGATGATAAACGATATTTGGTACCTGGAACATTTGAAACACAGCCTTGGGGTCATTATTCGCTCAGTAAACGGAAAATTGATGAGACTGATGAACCCAGAAAAAAATTGTCAATATTAAAAGAATTATTAACAATGTAATTAATATTTCTTATCACTTTAGAATCATATAACATAATGTAATAATTAATAATCGTTCAACTTGCTTCTGTGATTTCATTTCACCTACCTGTTCAACATTTTCAAAACACCGTATGGTATTTTTCTCAACCTACCCTTTCCGTTTCAACCACACGTTTATGTCAAAATATTTTCTTTCGAAAACCTATCTTATCATTATCACTAGAAAAACTGCCGGGCACCGGGTCGCCCGGTGGCCTGGTCACCGGTAACCAGACCGCCAGGGGGTCCGATCACCCCGTTACCGGGTCACCGGGGGTCCGCCGGGTCCCCTGGGGGGTGGTGTTGGATCCTTGGGGTTCTTGTCTGTCTGTTTGTCTGTCTGCCCCGAGCGCCAGTCACACCCTTGTTCGACTTGGACAAAATATGAATGGCCTTGAACGGGACTTAGAAAATTTTTCGAAAACGTACGATTCCTGCAAAATGAACCTTAAATTCTCTTATGGGAATTTACATGTAAAAACGGTCGAAAATGGCGCGGAAGCGGTGTAGCATACCTACTCAGGGTTGTCAATTTTAATATTCGGAATTCGATATTTCCTCGTTTCAATGATCAATCAAATTAAATTTTGAATCTTATCTAAAATCAGATGACCAGGACTTATGCCCGAAAACCTGTACTATACTGGTAAAATTAGCACGAATGGTCCCCGTTGTACTGGAGTTTTTCTCAGTGTTTAATTTCTTTATCATTATTCTGTACCTTCTTTAGTTATTCTGAGGATGGCCTCATGAACTATCTATCAATCACTAGATGTAGAGGTGAGCTTATGATCCATAATGATTTGTAATGAACAATTATTTTTATTGATGCTTACATTAGTGTCCGTACCGGTTTCGCATTGCATAAGAACTCGATGTAATTTGTTATTGTCATGATAAATGAATTAACTAGAAAAACAAGAAATGATTTATTATAACAATCTTTATTCTTTATACATACATATAATACTGAAAATATAGAAAACAAGGAACAAATGCCATAAATTGCGAAAACAAGAAACATTTACAACAAAATTACATAGAATATATTGATAATATCAAAAATATCATGTCGAACAGAAAAATTCACATTATTATAGTTTTGGCTGAATACAAAACTGTATCTAGTAAGTATATTTTTCAAAACAGTAAAAAATATTTTTCAATTGCTTATTACCTATGAACAGTTATAAATTCGGATTAGTACAATGATAATCTGAAATATTCATGAAGGAGATTCCTATGGTAAAGTTAATAAAAATAAAAGCTAATGACCCTATCCGTCGATGCCGATAACATAATAAGAAAAAATGAATAAAAATGAAATTCAAAGACTGAAAATGTAAAACTGTCAAATTGCTATAATTATTTTTGTAGGATACCTGAATGATTCAAGAAGATTCACATGCTCACAAATGTACATAAGATGTATATGTAGAAATTTAGCCATCAATATTAATACTTGAATAAGAAAGAATTTGATGTTTTCTTGAACGCAGTCGAAAATAATAGCTACTAGGTGGATAAAAATAATGTTTTTTGTTGAGCCAGAACAAATATCTAGCTTAAAGAAGAAATGAAGCAACATAACTAACGATGTTGAAAATTTCAAAGGAAAAGAGAAAATCTAAGCATTTGTCCGCTGTTCATAAGATTATATAATAAATACTTCCTTCCATGAAACTGCATCACCATTTGAAATACCTTGACAATATAAAGGTTTAAGTAAAAGAGCAGAAGAAGGTGTTCTGTAAATGAATTCAAACTGACACATATTTTGAATTTGGGGAAAACCTAATCTCAAGTATCTATACCTATTAGATCTGGTTGAACCATGGAGATTCCTGATCATCATTAATTAAATTCACTTATCTTGGTAACCCCAATTTTCTCGACCACATCCAAATATTTTCTGATTCTATGAAAGACTTTTGGAACAAGTCAATGTTGTTTTGATATGCGCTTGAATATCTGCTAAGAAAATAATTTTTTTGTGTGATTGGAAAAATAATTTCATTAAAATTTTTTTTCGGAATCCCATTTCTAACGTTCAGCGATCTGCAGAGTGTTTTATGTTATTTTTATTTCATTTAATTTTTTCTGCATTGTGATAGTATTTCTTCTCATAGACACATAGATATGATTTTGTGTCTTGAATTCAAGGGGTCTCTGTTAAGAACTGTTTTCCCAGAGTGACAGTTCGATTTCACACCCTGTATAAATAGTTTGTTGAAAAACCTCCTTGATTCCAAGAAACAAAATCACATCAATGTCTCAAAATGAAAGGATACTGTCACCAATAAAAAAAACAATGAATGCAATTTACTTAGAACATAATAATATAGTTGACTTTTTTATGGTCGGTGCTATTAATAACAGTATAGGGTTAAGGGATTTCGACCAATGAAGAGTTAGTTTTTACTCTTCATTCAATTTACCTAGCTTTCGGAAAAATTTCTTTCCTTCTTCAGGGTTCCTAAAATACGAACAACTTTTGTCAATATAAAATTCAATCTAGCAAACAACACATACCGAATCTGAGGTTTTCTCTTCTTCGTTCATAAGATAATGATCCATAACAACACCACAATGAACTACATCACAATATTATTAATTTTAAAACACAATGGAATGGAACATAGATGAATTCAAAATAGTAATCATCGAAATGAATACCATTTTCAATTCCCAGGCTCAGAGATCTTTTATCATGAGGTTGGAGAAATGATTACTATTTTGAATTCATCTATGTTTCAAAAATGTTCTCGATGTGCCTTCGTAAAGGCAAAGAATTTTCTTTTTTTTTAAAACAATGGAATGGATTTCAATTTTCTTCAAAACAAGAATGATCGGAGGTTATGCATCTATGTCAGGGGTATCCAAGTGGTAATTCACTCATCGACTGGGCCGTCGTAAATTCCTTGTCTATTTACGGATAAAAGATAAGTGTAGATGTTACTCAAGTTCTGTGTGTCCGTTTTCTTGTTCATTGGGATCGGTTGTTCGGTTATACGAATCATTTCAAGAACTGTTCGTTTTTTATAATTATTGTCTTATTGTTCACATCTAAAATTTCAACATTATCGAGATCTACCTCATGGTTTCTCGAATTTGCATGTATGGATAACGCACAACTTTGATTGTTCAGTCTTATATCACTCCTATGTAAAGCGATTCTGTTCTTGAGCCATTGTGATGTTTGGCCAACATAAGTTTGGCTGCAATTCTTACAATCAACCTTATAAACTACCTTAGATTTCAATTTGTCTGGTACAGGATCTTTTAATTTTGAATACAAAGAAGCTATAGTGTTTTGATTTTTTTTTGTAACTCTGATGTTTTCTTCATTTTTAAAGCACTCTTTCAATTTAGTGGAAAGTATTCTTATATTTGGAATAGTGCAATATTTAATGTTTATTTCGTCTTGGTCATTTCTTTCATTTCTCGCTGCATCCGGTTCACTGCATACACTGTTGTTGTTGCTGGAAAAAAAGGAGCCTATTCACCATGCCTATTGGATATGAATTCTCCACAAGAATGTTCTTTAATTTTTTTATATCCCTTAACCCTATACTGTTATATTTCTTAATATATAAAACTGAAGCGGCCATATTGTTGGTTACACCATTTATAACTCAAGACTGGATGAACTGTTTGTTATGAAAGTTTTTCTGTTGGATTCTTCTACGGTGGGGTTAACATAAAATACATTAAAACTATGAAAAATTTGATTAAAAAAAAGAGGAGGAAATAATTTTCCTTCTTGCGAATAACGCCAAGAGATGTCGCTTTTGTTGATAGCGTTTTCGTGAAAGTATTATATTTGATATCAATTCGGTGAACTACATCTTAATATATAAAACTGAGTCGGCCATATTGTTGGTTACACCATTTATAACCCAAGACTGGATGAACTGTTTGTTATGAAAGTTTTTTCGTTGGATTCTTCTACGGTGGGATTAACATGAAATACATTAAAACTATGAAAAATTTGATTAAAAAAAAAAAGGAGGAAATAATTTTCCTCCTTACGAATAACGCCAAGAGATGTCGCTTCTGTTGATAGCGTTTTCGTGAAAGTATTATATTTGATATTAATTCGGTGAACTACATTTAATAATGATATTAACGCATCTGAGTCCATGTGTTATCACACCTATCTTTCTGCTGAACACTAAGGAAAATTTTATGACGAAATGTTTTGAACAAACCCTCATTTGTCATCAATGTCTACAATTACTGTGAACTGTGTATTTTGAGTTGCCTAAACGTCTCGATTGTGCTTTGTGCTGTCAAAATAAAATGGTAAAGTGAAATGAAATTGCCTCTATTGATTGCCTTTTCCAAATAAACAATTGCATTCTCTGCTCCGTGGAAAAACATCCGAATCAAGACATTTTCTATCGAACACACAAAAATACAATGGGTGTTTCCAAATGACTTCATTAAGAGCAGATACAATTCAAGAACGTCGATTCAATCCAACAACAAGGTAAGAATATGATATTAACATTAATGATTTAAAATCACTTATTATGTCTTCCCTTTCTGCTATTTAGATCCAAGGCCAGATTCACCATAGAATTGGATCATTACAACCACTTGAAGATACACAATATAAATTCCTCCAAATTTAGGTACTTCATAGGCAATATGGATGATCAACTTCAATCAATTAATGCAGATGTGAGAAAAATAATTCTTCAAGATCTGCAGCAAATAATTCATGAACATTATGCATTGGTTCCATTATATAAAACTCCCAAGTGACGATCACAAGGTTGTGATTAGAGCAAATAAACGACCTGTTGGAGCACATGAACGCCAATTCAACGCCAATAGACAATAGACAATAGACGAAGTGGAAATTTCCAAGTCGTCTAGCGTTTGCTATGACAATTAACAAATCCCAAGGCCAGTCCTTGAGTGTGTGTGGCATAAATCTAGAAAAATTAGTTGTTTTTCTCATGGCCACTTGTATGTTGCGTGTTCACGAGTCGGCAAACCTTCTGCTCTTATTATTCTCGCACCGGGAAAAAAAGGTACTACAACGAGACATTTTTCAAATAATAATAAGCTACCGTTTAAATAAAGTGAAGTCTTTTCATGTACATAACAATGTACAAACCTACCTATTTCAATGTAATTAAATTTTGTTGTATATTGTACTTCAAATTTGCCTAATATACCTCCCACTTGACTAAATACCAATGTTTTGTTAATACAACTGTATCTCTGAGGCGAAACAAAGTGCGCCGGGCCAGCTAGTATATATATAATTACATAATACACCCCCTGTATTCTGAAATACTCGATACTTTGTAACTTCATTTGTTATTGAATATGTCCATATTAACTTTAGCTATTATCTTATGCTGAATGCATCGTAAATACCGAAGGTATAAATAGGCACAAGAATAATTTGTCAGTCAAGAATAGTAGTAATAATTGTGAGACTAGTGTCTATTGTCCCTTATCAAACGTTCTAAATAAAGCTGTTTTTAAAAACGGTGTTTTTTCCTCAAACAACATAATTGGCGACGAGGATGGGATTGTGCCAGTCTTCCTGAAGTATCCAATCCAGAACTCCAGAAGTCTGCAGTTTCAACTGCCAAGGTACAACCGAACGAGAGAAAAACGGAGTCCGATCGACAGGGTAGCGCCATCGACGACCCCTAATACAAGAACGAGAGGGTGAGCAATATCACTATCCTTACTCTATTTCTTCCCAGTTTTATATTAACCTGGTCCAAAGTCATTTCACTCTTTTCCCAAGTTTTGTGCGTAAAACTTGTACAGTTTTTTGAAAGTTTTTCTGATATAAAAACTAAGTATTTTACTGAAATATCATTGTATAATTGATAATTAATCTACATATTCCAAAATAGGTGAAATAGATTCAGAAATATCAATCGCATTGAACGATTTGATAAATTCAATATCTGAGTTGAAAATAGAAGACACAAATATGGCAAACTTAACTTTTCCTAAAGAATTTGGAAATCTCCTACCGAAATTCGATGGAGACAGAACAAAATTGAATTCATTTTTAGCTGCATGTGATGATTATATCTCACAATTTCAGAATGCTGAAGCAATCGTAAAAACGTATTGTCTCAATCTAATAAAAAGTAAATTTGTTGGGAATGCAGAAGCAGAATTTCATACTTCCAATGTTCCAAATACATGGATCAGTATAAGAAATTTCCTAATAAATAAATTTGGTGACCATGCAAATCTCGATGTATTGGAAAATCAATTGCAATTCTTAAGAAAGAATCCCAAAGATGATATTTTGAACTTTATTGAAGAAATAAAAGCTTTAAAAATCAGAATAAATTACAGAATAGACGCAGATGTCATGAATGCGCAAATGAAAATTTTACATAAAGATTTAACTAACGATTTAGCGAAAAACGTATTAATAAGTAACAGTCCCTTTGAATTACAGACAACCCTGATTACTACACCTGACTTAACTTTCGATCAAGCCATACAAATTGTTGAGAACTATGTCTCACAAAAATCGCAAATAGAAATGATGCGGTCGTGGAGAAATCCGCCCACGAATAATTATAATATTAATAAATCGAAAACTAATCCCCCATTTAAAAATTCAAATAATGTTTCCCAGTATCAAAACAATCATTTCAGAACACCTCACTATTCCTACGATCCAAGACCAAATTTCAATCATCAATTCCCTTCGCAACCAATCCAATTTAAACAAAGAAATGTAAATACTCATTTTCCTACTGCGAGACAAGTTTTTAGTCCCACAAATAAATCAAATATGACGAATGTTTTCAAACCAAATCCCAATCAGAGAATTAATACTCCTCCAGAAAAAATGTCGGTCCAAACGAGAAATTATCCTCAGAAAAGAAGCAATTATTCAACTCAATTTAATCCAAATCCACAAAGAAATTTTAATAATTATCGAAATAAGAACTATCATAATAATTCGAACAATGACTTCATTGTTGAAGAACTAACGAATGTTAATTCAAATGAACCAAGTAGAAATTTTCTAAAAGCAGGCCCAAGCAACGAATTGACCTAAATCAAACTTTTGATAACAAAAATCAATTACCTTTCATAGAATTCCAAAATCCCTATTGTAAGTTGTTAATTGATAGCGGATGTTCTGTTTGTCTTATTGATCCAAAATTTGCTTATAATAATTTTCCACATAATATTTTCGAGGAAAAAAACCTCTTTAACAGCTTGTATGAAAACGGAAAACTCAAATGAAAAAGTATTATTACCAGTTTTTGATGAATTTCGCATTAATGATATGCATCCCTTCATTCTCTATAAATTCCATAAAAACTATGACGGTCTAATCGGAGCAGATTTCTTAAATAAATATGGACTTAGCTTAGATTTCAAGAATCAAATACTTTATAATGAATATTGTAAAATTCCTTTTCAATATCAAAAGGTGTGCCAAAATCCAGTAGATATTCCAGTGGATTTGTCCCATTTAGGCCCTAACATTAGAAATCAATTAATGAAAATTTTCCAAACTAATATTGATGCTCTCCAATTACCTGGTCAACCTTTGAATTTTTCAAATCAAATAAAGCATAAAATTAGGACAGTTGATGAAATACCTGTCCATTGTAAAATTTATAGATATCCTGAAATACATAGAGAAGAAGTGCAATATCAAATCAAAGATATGCTTGAAAAGAAAATTATTAGGCCTAGTATTTCCCCATGGTCCTTTCCTGTAGTAATTGTTCCGAAAAAACGAGACTTATCTGGTAAAACCAAATGGCGAATGGCCATCGATTATAGAAAACTTAATGATAAAACTATTGATGATAAATACCCGTTACCACAAATAGATTCCATATTAGATAAATTGGGAAATAAAAAATATTTTACAACGCTTGACTTAGCATCTGGATTCCATCAGATCGAATTAGATCCAGAATCAATTGAAAAAACGGCTTTTACTGTTGAAAACGGTCATTATGAATTTTTGCGAATGCCTTTCGGATTGAAGAATGCCCCAGCGACGTTTCAAAGATTAATGAATTATGTTTTGAGAAATTTTATTGGAAAATGTTGCTATATTTACATGAACGACATAATTATTTTTTCAGATACCATTGAACAACATCTAGCAGATATCCATAATATCTTAGAAACTTTTAAGAAAGACAATTTGAAAATACAATTAGATAAATGTCACTTTTTCAAAACAGAAATTGAATTCTTAGGTCACATTATTACACCAGAAGGAATAAAACCTAATCCAGATAAATTAGAAGCGGTTAACAATTTTCCTATTCCGAAAACTACTAAAGCAATTAAATCATTTCTTGGCCTTGTCGGATATTACAGAAAGTTCATTCCGAATTTTGCCAAAATAACGAAACCTTTAACCGTGTGTTTAAAAAAAAATGCTAAAATAAATATCGATGATCCTAAATATATTGAAGCATTCGAAATTTGTAAAAGAAGTCTTCTTAATTATCCGTTGTTGAGATTTCCAGACTTCAAAGAAAAATTCATTCTTACGACAGACGCATCTGGATTTGCCATAGGATCCGTTTTATCTCGAGGTGAATACCCATTGAATCACCCAGTTTGCTACGCGTCCCGAACCTTGAACTTGGCTGAAACGCGTTACAGCACAATCGAAAAAGAATTACTTGCAATTGTGTGGTCGTGCAAACACTTCCGGCCTTATTTGTACGGGAGAAAATTCACAATTTATACGGATCATAAGCCTTTAGTTTGGCTATTTTCACTTAAAGAACCAAATTCCCGCCTTATGCGATGGCGTATTTTGTTAGAAGAATTCGATTATGAAATCAAATACAAAAAAGGATCATCCAATAATGCAGATGCTTTAAGTAGAATAATTTTGGAAAAAGACAAAAGCTTCAAAGATTTTCTACGAGAAAATGAATACGGAAATATTGAAAATGTAAATTATATTGAAACCTTAAATGATGATTTATTCAATGCACCCAGAAATTTCGCATTAGCTCATTGTGTATCGGAAGATTTATTTATGAATAAAGGCATTGCACGAGATTTTAAAGATAAATTTGGAAATGTAAATGAATTGAAAGCGCAAAATAAAAAAGTTGGAGAAGTAGCATTTCTGAGACATAATAACCGAAATATTTATTATCTTATTACTAAAAAATTCCATTATGATAAACCAACGTATGAAAATGTTTTTAATTCTCTTTTATACTTGAAAAAATTAATGAAGTTAAACAATGAAACTCATCTAGCTATACCATGAATAGCATGTGGTCTAGATAAATTGAAATGGGATAAAATATACGATATGATTCAATACATTTTTGATGATTTAAATGTGAAAATAGTTATATATCACTGCAATGATGAAACTGAAAATAACAATTTTATGAATGATTCAAATGGTTTAAGTAATAATTATGAAGATGATAATGTTGAATATAATAATATTAACTTACTAGACGTAAGAAATGATATTTATGATGATATTGATTATGAATTGAGTTTATTTGAAAATGAAGAGATAAATCCTATTGAAGATGATCTTATATCAATTATAAATAATGTAACAAATGAAGAACTAGATGAATGCCTAGAATTATTAGATCCAAGTGATAATGGAAATTATGATATTATTGATGAAGATAATGAAGATTTACCAAATATTGTGAAATTTGAAGATTCAAACAAAAAATCAGGAAATATAATTATTCACAGTGATGTTACAGTACATAGTAATATAGAAAATCCTATTTTAGAGATCCCTTATACAGAGAGAAGTCTTAATTCTTCCCAATCACAAATTATTTTTAAACAAGGATCCACATATAATGTAGCAAAAATCAAATTATTTAATGATAAATTGAGATTCCGAGTAGTGATTAATTCTGTAGAAAGAGATTTATACAATTTCTTACATGAGTATGTTCGACCCAAGCATCCCTATACTATTTATTTTATGTCCCCAGAATTAGAACAACCCCTTATTCGAATTTTGCAAAACAAATTTGATTATAAGACTCTTGACTTGAAAATTTCCCGAATTCTTTTAGAAGACGTTGAAGATAAAGACGAACAACTTCTTAGAATTCAACAATATCATGAAACTAAAACTGTTCATCGTGGCTTACGAGAAAATTTAATTAGCCTCAAAAAGAAATATTATTGGCCTAACATGAACAAAGATGTTCAAAGTTATATTAATGCATGTGAAATTTGTCAGAAAAGTAAATATGAAAGAACACCTATTGAATTACAATTTAAGCCTAATCCTATTGGTTCGAAGCCATTTACCCACATCTATTGTGATACAATTCGTTTCAATCAAAATTATTGTCTTAGCATTGTAGACTCATTTTCGAGATTAGGACAATGTTACCCACTCTTACAGAAAACAGGTACAGAGATTATTGACAAATTATTAATTTACTTCAGTCATTATGGTGTCCCAATCAAAATAACATGCGACAATGGATTAGAATTCAAAAACAGTGTCGTACAAGATTTCTGTAAAACTCATAAAATAGAAATTCATTATATAACTAATTATAATCCGAATTCAAATGCATTAGTAGAACGTTTTCATTCGACATTAATCGAGCAATTAAGAACCATTGGAACAACTAACACATTTCAAAATAGAATTTCCCAGGCCCTATTGAGCTATAATAACTCAAATCACTCGAGTCTAGATATGACTCCAATGCAAATAATCAAAGCAGATTTAAACTATTCTCTTCCAATTGAAATAAGTCATAATGAAAAAGTGGAAAATTATATTCAAAATTATCGGGAAAACTTGAATGAAATATCAGAACACTTAGAGTCAAAGAATTTGAAAAATGTAAACCGTTTAGAAAAATTAATGAAAAACGTAAAGCCGAGAAAGATCATCCCTTAAATAAAAATCCTACTTATATCAAAACCCCCATTACAAGAAAACTTGATCCTGTTTATAAAAAGATAGAGGCTCGCGAAATAGATACGCATAGAATTCAAGATTCCAAAAATAAACACGTCTATCATAAGAGAATTTTAAAACAAAGAAAGAAATAATATCATTTTGTTTCAGATCGAAAATGGATCTGTTTAAGAAATCATTAGTTTTGTGCATCATAATGAATTGCAACTATTCTATGGAAATTATACCAGTAGAAAATAATGTATTACCAATATATCTTGAAAAGGCATATGTTTATGATAGAAATTTACAATTTATTTATCATATCGATTTGAACATAATAGCAGATCTAGTGATGAAATATCAAAAAGAAATAAGTAAATTTTCAAATTTTCAATTGGGATTCGCCCAAACGGCCAACTATAAATATTTGAAATATTCAAATGATATAAATTTTAATACTTTGGAGGAATTATTGAATGAAAAAATTAGGATCAAAAGAGGATTGATTAATATAGGAGGAAAAATTTCTAAGATTCTATTTGGAACACTGGATTCGGATGATGAAGAATTGTATAAGAATTACTTCGATAGTATTTCCAAAAATGAGGATGTTCTGATGAGAAACCAAAAGAAAATTGCAAATATCGTTAATGAACTCAAAAATAAATACATTGATAAATTTAATAAAATGTGGGAAAACTTTAAATTACTTCAAAATATACCTTTACTAAAGATATACAGCAAATGCATTTATTTACTTTTCAACTCAGAGAGATCAAAAATACCCTTGATGAAATTCAAACAGCAGTAAGCTTCGCAAGGTTACATCTATTACATGAGTCGATTTTACCTTATTCCAAATTTTCAGAATTAATAAAAAATAATACTATTATACCTTTACACCATTTGAAAGACTATTATCAATTATGTCATACCAAAGTTGTATTTAAAAATCGAATATTACTATTTCTTATATCGATTCCTTTAGTGAATTTGAAAAGCTTCAATCTGTACAAGTTACATTATTTACCACAAAATATTTAACCATTCCTTATTCCGATCCTTACTGGCTCACTCAAGAAGAAATCCTAAAATGGTCAACACAACGATGTTATCCTGTAGAAGAAGACTTCCTCTGCGATCAAGATTCTCTGACAGAAGCACCAAATTGCATCAAAAATCTTTTGAAAAATCAAAAAGAAAACTGTCCCAAATCAAGAAGCATCGATCCTCCTGATATTAAATTGTTAGAAGATGGAAATGTATTGTCAATTCATAATTCGAAATTGATGGAAATATGCCAACATCAAATCAAACATCATTTCACTCCTCCAATTGCGATTATAAAAACCAAATGTACGTTGAGCAACGACAAGAAAGAGATTACCCCGACTACTTCAACGGAAGAAGAAAAATTTATTATTTTACCAAAAATGGAGCCGTTATCCCACAATGAATCCCTAGAAGAAACCAACAAGAAGGAAGACACCCCAGATATAGAATTGGAAGAAATCCACCACTGGAGTCCACAACCTTCAAGATTTTTATTTTATCTGATCATTGCATTATTAATTTTTATTACTTGCTTATTATTATTTTATTATTTTAGAAAAGGGTTCTCCAAAGCTACACCTACAAAAGGTGATACCTTTGACTTAGGCGGGGAGGAATTACATAATACACCCCCTGTATTCTGAAATACTCGATACTTTGTAACTTCATTTGTTATTGAATATGTCCATATTAACTTTAGCTGACTAAGCACACGTGCCGCTTATCTTATGCTGAATGCATCGTAAATACCGAAGGTATAAATAGGCACAAGAATAATTTGTCAGTCAAGAATAGTAGTAATAATTGTGAGACTAGTGTCTATTGTCCCTTATCAAACGTTCTAAATAAAGCTGTTTTTAAAAACGGTGTTTTTCCCCCAAACAACATAATTATATATATATATATATATATATATATATATATATATATATATATATATATATATATATATATATATAGATATCGCGTTCGTTCAATCTGCGGTAACTTTTAAGGTACCCATTAGAAAAATATGAATATTCGTCAAATCAAAATTTTCGTTTGTACGAGAGAAAAACACTGCATTCCTCTGGGTTTTTTCCTTCATCTATTAGTAAATCGTTAGTAAATTTTTGTAACACAAAAATTTCTGTTCGTAACCTTACCCTTGATGGCGAAATAACACCCCTAAAGTGCGAAATGAAGAAAATTTTTTTTGCATTCGTTAGCACCTTGTTGGTAACTATTTGTAACCTGAAAATTTTCGTTTGTAACCTCTTCCTCAATGAGAAAATGACACCCCTAACATGCGGAGTTAACACCTACATTTTTTTGTACCCCAAGGAAACTGAGGAAAAATGGGTGCTAACTTCAAGGGCATTCACATTTTTTTAGGTAAAATGTTCGCGTTGGATTCTGCGGAGAAAAATAATGATATTGTTCTTCAAGTTAATGCTCCTGAAATGACTATTTACTAAATGATAAGCAATTGAAATTGGGTGAATCCGAATTTGTAGTTGATGAAAATAGCGAAATTTCAGTTTGCAAATGGCATGATAGAGGGAAGAAATGGTCTTTGTTTAGAATGTTTTGTAATACGGCTTGATAGATTCATTTTGTTTTTTTATAATTTATTTAAAGTATAACCCATAAACTATGATGGGTCGAAGGTTATACTGTAACATTAGGAGATTTTTCATTTTGTTTCAATAAATATGCTTAGGTAGAACTCGTTTTCTTTGAATAAAAAAGTGGCTACAATGCTTGCCACCCAACAACTTGAAGTGGGAGGTGTTTGGAAATATGTGATCTCTTGTTATTCTGAACCCAAGTTATATTGATGAAATTCTGAAAATTAGAAGAATTATAATAATGATTCAAAAACCTTTTTTTCAGAGCTCCAATTTTGAAACGCTCTATAGAACAAACCGGATGTAAGAATTTCGTGAAGATCTGATATATTGTTCCTAGGAACAATATATCAGATCTGATATATTGTTCCTAGGAACAATATATCAGATCTTAGGGTTGGTATAAATATAATATGTAAAAATTGGGAAAATTCACTGGACCCGCATTTCCCAAGTGAATTCCCAGGTCATTTCCGAACCACAAATATTGAGTTGATAAATCGATATAGTTTTGCAACCAACAAATCCAAATTGAAGCGACAACTATAATTTAATTTAGATTATCCTGTAATTCATGGACTGAATGAAGCAAATTTTAAACAGTTAATTCGGATTCAAAATAAATTTCGACGTGCTACAAAGGGAATAACTTTACTTTAATGAAGAGGAGAAAAAAAGCAATAAAATTGCAATACGATTACCCAATTCTACTGCAAGGATTTTCCCCTTTCGAAAGTAATAATAATGGAAAGCTATCAGATAAAATTGGAAACATCCTTTTGTATAATAACGTATATGAAAACTCCAGGAATCTATTAGATATACAACCAAAATATTTCGATGATACATGTAATTTATTAGAGAATAAAGAAATAAAGATTAAAGCTCTATTCACCGACTGTCCATAAGAACAAGAACGTCTCCTATAAAATGGCCATCTAGTAGTCAAATTTGTCGAGAGCCTCCAAATAATAGACAATATCTTGGAAAACCCGGACCTCCAGAATTCCTGTCCGAGGAGCTTGATACTGTGACGTCCGACTCAACTGAGATCCGGCCCTGTCATCTCCGAAAAATCCATTCAAAAGCGTTCGATTTCTAATCCAATAACACAATAGTTTTCTATACATAGTGTTTCAAAGTTTATCATTTTTTTCGAATTTCGCAAATTTTTTGCAATTATATCGATTTTATCCTGATTATATTATGGAAGCCCTATACTTTCACGACATGACGTTGAAAAATAAAATGAGGAGTGTGAAAGATGATACTCAAGCTAAGCAACGAATAATGAAGTAAAACAAAAGTGCACCAAGAGTTATTCTTGTCAAATGAGAAAAACAAGATTCGATTTATAAAGCTACTGGCAATAAAAATGGGAAATCACGACATTCAAGTACTCTAAGCAGAGGAAATGCTGACAGGCTCATCATCACTACACCTGTAACTACTGCCTCTACCTATGATATAGTGATAATCGTTGGTGAGAATATTGGCTCGCTGATTATCCTTACAGCGATCTCGAATCGACGTGAAATTTTTTAACATAAATTTTTTTACTTTAAATGTGGCAGAGGCAGAGCATTTGATGTCATATATTTCAGCATCACTATTTCGGAATCCCCCTTGGAACCAGAGCGTTCCCTCTTCATCCATGCCTTCATTGGTTGCGATTCGACTTCCTGCTTCTTTGGCTTAGGAAAGAAGAAAATTATGTCCATAATGGGAAAAAACCCGAACGTTGAAAGCATAGATTTTTATTCACGCCAATTCTACAATAGACGGGATAGCAGCAGCAGAGAGCGAGTAATAATTGCTCTATATGGAGGCAACCCAAACACCCATAACCTTAATGAGCTGCAGTAACAACTATTCGCCAGGGCTGCGACGAAAACCAGCTTCAGCTAGATTATCTCCTACACGAGACTCTGCCTCATTTCACTCCTTGGGAATATACCATCAGGAGAAAAGTTGTCCTCGCATGAGTAAGACACATTGTTGATCATTTTCTATTCTTATGTACAATCTTCTCACAGGTTTAGGCGTGATTGGGAGTCACACTGCACCCTCTCTTTTCAGAGTGGGTATATACGCTACAAGGCCTCAAACCCGAAATGATGACCAGAGTTGCAGCACCACAATATCTCTAGCGGATGATTTCTTGCGGCTGTACGAAGGGTTGTGGGAACTCCTGCAGCTACAAGAATGCAGGATTAAAATGCTGGTTAGTCTGCAGGCACTGCAGTGGGGCCTCTTGTGATAGGCACAAGAGATCCACGATTCATGATCATCCACTGTTGGTTACAACAGTAGATTGATACAGATATAGAAGAATCTCAACCAGAAAAGGTTGAATTAATTATTAATTTTATTCAAATAAAAAAAAACTGATTAACTTTTGGTTTACTTCTCTTTCTTCATTATTCGTGGCTTTGCTTGAACATCACACCTGATTTTCTTCTTTAACATCATATCATAAAAGCACAGGGCTCCGATAGTATAATTAGAATATAGGAACGACGCAATTGCAAAAAAATAACGAAATTCGACAAAAATCATAAATTTCGAAAGACTGTATATAGAAAACTATTGTGTCTATATAGACAGTTCTGGTATCATATAGAGTAGGATATTAAGTCTACTTTGAAAAAGCTCAAAAGAAATTTTTCTCAAAAACTTGTTCCTTAGGATGATAATGATCAAAATTCAACCTTTTGTGTCCCGAAGGTACTTCTTAGTACCACTGTCTTCGAAGGCTTGTAAAATTAAATGTGGACTCATTAGGTACCTTTACATTTACGATCTTTCACGCGCGATTCATCGCGCGCGAAAATCACTCGCGCTTTCGCGCGGTCTGGAGTGGCGCGTGTAAACTGTATCAACTACATGATGTAGACCAGGGCTGTCCAACTTCACGTACCTCAAGGGCCATATTTTGAAAAATTCCGGTGCGGAGGGCCGCATCAAAAAAATTTTCAGCTTAATGCTGTTTTTTCAGATATGCCTTAAGTTTCGTAGTTGGGGTATCGTTCTTCAAATTGAAAAATTCCAATTCAGTTCATGTTCTTCCTTGGTAAAAAGGATCTGTTTGCAACTCACACGATTCCAGTTGGAGGTGTGCGCTACTTACATTCTGAAGGGGCTGAGCAAAAACTGAAACTTTTCTTACAATTTTTTGAAATTCTCTTAACCTATTTTCGACTCCTTCTGCATTCTTTTCGATGCATTTTATCCCAAGTAGATATGAAACTTCTTCAGAATAAAATCCTTCATTTCTTCAAAGGATGTTGGTGTGAAGTGACAGTTCGCCATATGTAACTTCTACGTCTGCTTGAAAATCTCAAAATTTTCAAAGAACGATTGCCCTCTTGCATAATGTTAGTTATTTCAACAACTACTTCCATGACATCCATTTGAGGTGACACATTGCGCCTCTTAGTGAACAATATAATGTATCACAAGACTGTTGACTGTTTATGTGGTTTTATTTCTAGAGTCCTACAAATCCGATTTCAGTTCCTGTCATAGCTCTGGCTCCATCAGTGACAATATAGGAACGTTCATGGACACCCCGTGGTCTGATACCACCTTATTCACAGCTTCAAAATCCGTACCCTTGGTTGTACAATTCAAAATCAAGCATCTCCTATGAACGTTTCTGACAAAAATTACAACCTGGCCGATATCCGATAGATCAGTACTTTCAACTAGGGATGGCAAAAAATACTCACACTTTTCAACTGAGTTATACAGTTTTCTAGATAAACCTATATTGATCAATATATCGTTTTGCAATCGTTTGATGCGATACAGAGACTGCTTCGAATTTTTTGGTATTTTTGTTTCACTTCCCTGCTATGCCATTTTGATGGCGCAATCCATCAGTAAGAGGTTTTTCCGCTTTGGCGTTTCCCAGCCCCTATGCGGGCCACAAAAAATCAGGTCGCGGGCCGCATGCGGCCCGCGGGCCTCGTGTTGGACAGCCTTGATGTAGACTAACGATCTTTCCTGCGTGACTGGAACGTCACGCGCCAATCGCGCGCGAATCCATGATAGGGTAAAGGAAATCATTTATTGACAAATGTCAATTGAAAAATCAAAAACTTCTGACGATTCCGAAAAGTGTAATGAAATGAAATTGTGTGACGAATGAGTCTGATTTATACTCTGAAACGTTCAACAGCATCAGAGTTCGAATTGCAGGTTACACAAAAAATTTTTTTAAAGATTTGGCCCGTGACAAATTAGTGCTCAAGTTTATCGCAGGATACTCTCTTCTCTTATTCAAAAGAATGTTCTAATTGTTTCTTGTTTCAGAGACTAGGAGAGAAAATCCTGAAGAAACTTTCACAAAAATGCAAAGACCTATAAAATATTTTAATTCACGAGATCACACGTTCGATGAACTTGTACATTCGTGACACTATGGTGGTATAGATTTCTGGAAATTCAAAATCTTCGTTCAAACGTTCGTTCGACAATGTTTTTTTCAAAAGTTCGTGGACGAAGGCACATATTTTGAAGTTTCTGTTGTAGTCTTTAGGTAATTTATAGAGCATTGTGAATTATCCAAAAATAAATTGAGAAAACTTTTCCTTCAATTGGAGATTGGAGCAGATAATTTTAATTGAAAGGCTCTCTTGTTTTATCGAAAAAGGTTTATTTCTTTTTTCCATTATTTTTACGTGTGATAGAACTGCTTATCACAACAAAATTATGTTTGATTGAAACAGAATAAAAACTGAAGAATCTTATTTGACGTATTGTCCAAATTCAAATTCGACAGAATTATCAGAAGCATCGAACGATTTATATCATGTTCAATACATAATTTTCGATCATGATCCGAAAGGAACCTTTGCGTCAATCGATCAAGTGATCTCAATTTTGACACCCCGCTTGATTTATTTGTTCTCGAAAAGCGTCATTTGTGGATTTCCGTACGTTTTGATTGAAAAAACCGTATTTAAAGGCGTAAGTACATTATTTAGTCATTTATTTATCGTATGGCAATTCGGACAAAATAAGCTTCAAATCTACTTTACACATATAAGCTGATAAAACACATTTGTATACATCAATCATTATTGATTACTCATTGAAGGTTTTGTTTTGTAAAAAAGATGGGAGATGCACGCTTTCTGGACAGAGACTTTGTAACAGACTTCATTGCTTTGTACAAATCTCTTCCATATTTATGGAAAATTAAATCCAAGGAGTATACAAACAGAAACTTGAAGAATGAAGCTTACGATAAATTGGTGGATTTTTGTAAGTCTGTTAACCCAGCCGCCAATAGAGAATTCGTCATAAAAAGGATTCAGAGTTTCCGTGGATCCTTTAGGAAAGAATTGAGAAAAGTGGCAGCATCAAAAAGGATTGGAGCAGGCACTGAAGAAATTTATAAACCCACATTGTGGTATTTTAATCTGCTTCTCTTCACTTTGGATCAAGAACAGCCGACGCCGAGTCTTTCTAATATGGAGCAGAAAGAAAATTTTCAAGAAGAAGCTACATCGCAGGAAGAAATCGCAGAATTGCCGGAAGATGTTCATTTGGAAGGAATGAATGATGAGCAGGTTGACGGTCGCAAGGTACTCAGAAGTACAAAGGCGATCTGACGGTACTCCTAAGTCCAACTGATGAAAAATATATAAGAAAAATTCTTATGACAAAAAAAATGTATATTGGGTTCACCTTGAATAAGATATGACATGAAATGTGTAAAAAAAAAATAAAAAAAAAATATCCTGGGACACAAAGGGTTAAAGAAGCAACTTTTTTTCCGGGTTTTTTCTATTTTTGACAAAGTTTCGTTCAACTTTTGAAGTCACAAACGTTTTCGTTAGGCCAACATTATAAACAAGTCTGCAAAAAATCAGAACTACCGGATTTGACGTATACTGTGATGTATAAAGTTACTGGAGCTATCGGAATATTCTGGCTAGGGACGTACCTGCGATATACAGGGCGTCCCGAAAAGACCAGGTCAAACAAAAACGGAATGTAGATCAGAATGTGCACCACCTGATGTGAAAAAATCGTTCATCCGAAAGTCTCACAGTTTTCGAGATTCTTGATGTTTTGTGAAACTGTCGAATATTTGGGTGCGTGAAGTTAGCGGAAAGTTAGAAGCACTACTTCTGAAGCTATGTCAGATATTTAGTGCTTAGTTAGTGCCTATTAGTGCCGTTTGAATAAAAGACACAACCATTGTAGTTTTCGAGTTATTGACGAATCAAGTGTGCTGAACGTGAAGTCAGCACCAAAAGTTTCAAATCACAATGAAATTTATATGCCAATATTTAATGCCTAATTGGTGTCTATTAGCAGGGTTCGACCGATATATATCGCCGATATTTATCATGATATATATCGATATTTATCAGCATTGATATATATCAATGATATTTATAAATTTACTGAAATTTGCAATTTCATAATAATTCGCGATTTAAAGGCACGCCTATGCCCACGCAGCTGTAACAGGGTATTTACCGACGTAGCGACCGTTTGTACGATCGAAGAAGCAACTCGTTTTCGGGGAATCCCGCACGTCGTTTCAGAAATTCAGATGGTGAATTTATAACATCGCCTTTCGTTATCGCTTGTCGCAATATTTGTTGTGCTCTTAACCGAATTACGTTATATTTGTGAAAGAATAAGATATTTGAAAAAAATGCCAAAGAATAAGGATATAGTGTGGAATAAGTTTGATTGCATTACATCGAAGAATAGTGGCAATTGGGCAAGATGCAAAAAGTGTCGCAGAGAAATGCAAGGTATTCCGACACGAATGAAGAAACATTTAGAGAACTGTCTTGAAGAAAATGTAACAGAATCTAGGAACAGTATTGTACAGATTTCATCAACAAGTACAGAACAAGAAGGTAAATTAACGAATTGTTACATCTAAAGGCGCGTACAGACATGTAACAAAACATCGTATCGTAACTTGTTACGAGAAGGACTTACAATACGATGTTTTGTTACATGTCCGTACGCACCTTAATAAATACCTATTCAAGTCATTATTTCTGAAGAAAAATGAACTACACGTGGGTTTTTTCTCAGATGAAATTTTACAACCAGTAAAGAAACCGAGGCAGTTTTCACCAATCATAGAGCCGTTACGATCAACAACTGGAAGAAAAGGTAATAAAATAAAGAAACATATTATAGGTTTATTCGAGGGTTTATTTAAATTTTATGAGAATTATTTCTGAAATGATTTCCAAAAATATAAATTATAGCTCGACATTTTTCAGATATCTGCGACACTGTACAGCCTGCCAAGAAACAAAAACAATTATCTATTTTAAGTGACTTAGACATTATTGCAACGTCAAAAGAGCATTCGAACAACATTAACAAGCAGATAGCTCGATATTTTTATGCCAAAAATACGCCCTTCAACTACGCTGATCACCCTGAGTTTAAAAAAATGTGTTCCACATTACGCCCAGGTTACAAAGGGCCCTCTGCAAAGCAGATAGGTGATACTATTTTAAATACAGTGTACGAAGAAGTTAAAACGGATTGCAGAAAGGAAATTGAGAATCAAACAGTTTGTATGTCGATGGATGGTTGGAGCAATATCCACAATGAACCACTTATATGCTGTAGTATAGTGACTACAAATGGAGATTCTATTTTGGTAGATTGTGTGAATACAGGCGTAGAACGTCATACTGCAAATAATCTAAAAGATTTTGTTGTAAACGCTATAAAAATTGCTCATGAAGATTTCCACGTTACAGTGGGGAGTTTTGTAACGGATAATGCAGCTAACGTACCCAAAATTCGCCTGGATCTTGCAAATGACTTTGATATTATTCAGTATGGATGCTCAGCCCATATGCTGAATTTACTAGCACAGAATCTGGAAATTCCAGAAGCTTCGAACGCCATAATTAGAGAAATAAAATATTTCAGAAATAAGCATCTTCCTGCTGCATTATTTAAACAAGCACAGGGAAAAAAGCTAGTGATGCCCCAGGAGGTAAGATGGAACACAATGAGCGACGCACTCAAGTTGTATTTGGAAAATAGGGGTATACTTGTGCAAATATGCCAAGATAATGAAAAAGATATTGATAATGACATTATTAAAATTGTGAATGATAGCCTTATCACCAGAAATGTAGTTGATCTCGTAGCTCGCTTAAATCCAATTGCAGTGGCTCTTGATCGAATGTAAAAAGATTCAACAACTATTTCCGTGGCTGTTGAAATTTGGAATAAATTAGAACAAGATTTGAAAGATCAACTACTTGAAGTTAAAAAAACATTTTCACCAGCGCAGAAATATGGCACTAGGCGGTGCTCATTTTGCAGCAAATATGTTGGATCATAGATTTCTGGGGCAACGATTAAACAACAAGCAAAAAGAAGAAGCATATGCATTTATTGCCAGTAAAAACGTAAATTTTTTGCCATTTGTAATGGCCTTCACATCGAAGTCATTCCCATTTCCGAAATATATGTTTGGACCACAATTTCGTAACACTAATCCATTGGTGTGGTGGAATTCATTATGCATTACGAGTTGGCCTACAGAAAAAGAAGACTTTATAAAATTTTATGAAAAGCTGCTAACAGCCATTGCCTCGACAGCATCCTTGGAAAGGTATTTTTCAACGTTCGGATTGGAGCAATCGCAATTAATAAATCGATTGAAACGTGACAAATCAGCCAAACTTGTTTTTTTGTTTAAAAGTTTGAACAGAAAGCATACGATCACGTCAACAGCTGGAAGTTGCAGTAGTAGCAATTTGGAATGGATATGGGATGACGCCACTTCATCTGCACAGGAAATCCCTAATGATTCGGATGACGACCCCGTAATAAATTTATTAACAAACTAACTTTTTTATTTTTGTTATTTTCTGATTTTGAGAATGTTTTTTATTTTTTTCAATAAATTTGATGAATGAACTATTTAATTTATTGATTTTTTTCCAAGAAAAAACTTGAAAAATTGTTCATGAAAATAAATATCAGAAAGTTGATATATATCGGATATATATCCGATATTTTGATATTTATATAAATATCATGATATTTTCGAACCCTGTCTATTAGTGCTTTTGGAACCAATGAAAAAATATGTATACTTTTCATAATATCCGGGATTATATCCTTTGGTGCCAACTTCACGCTCAGCACCAAAAGTTTCAAATTACCATGAAATTTATATGCCAATTTTTAGTGCCTAATTGGTGCCTATTAGTGCCGTTGAAACGGCTGCGATATCATTTTTAGTTTAATAGTAATAGAGTGTTGTTTTTCAGCAAGTGTGAAATTAGCGAAAAGTTGGAAGCACTAATTCTGAAACAGTGTTAAATATTTAGTGCCTTAATAGTGCTAATTTGTGCCGTATAAATCTTTAATAGCACCCTTACAGTTTTTTAAATATTAACAATCATATGTTTTCTTTGGCGTAGCCATCTATTTGGAATGCGAAATGCCAGTCAGACGAAGCCGGCTCGAACATCTGCGCGTAAATATCGAATTTAAAAAAATATTCGTATCTGATGTGTCTTAGTCAACGGTCCAAGATTTCGTAAAGCACTTGTGATATTATGAACACCAGGTGTCAATTTGGATTTTCTTAAAAAGTGAGAGCTCAGTTCGAACAATGTTTTTCGCTGAAAAACAACACTCAATTACTATTAAACTAAAAATGATATCGCAGCCGTTTTAACGGCACTGATAGGCACTAATTAGGCACTAAATATTGGCATATAAATTTCATGGAAATTTGAAACTTTTGGTGCTGAGCGTGAAGTTGGCAACAAAGGAAATAATTCCGGATATTATGAAAACTTTACATTTTTTTCATTGGTTCGCACTAATAGGCACCAATTAGGCACTAAATACTGGCATATAAATTTCATTGTGACTTAAAACTTTTGGTGCTGAGCGTGCAGTCAGCACCAGAAACTTGAATCGTCAATATCTCGAAAACTACAATGTCATTGATTCAAACGGGACTAGTAGGCACAAATTAAACACTAAATATTTGACATAATTAGTGCTTCCAACTTTTTGCTAACTTCACGCACACTGAATATTTTCACTTCAAGTACACGTTCGCCCATGCCATAAGTACAAGGTACAATTTAATACTTTTCGAATCAGTTTTTGTGGGTTAATATAGTTGAATGATTGCTTCAATTCACGTTTTGGAGAAAGTGCTTTTTTTGTACCGAATTCGATATGAGGTGGTGTGAAAAAAAGAACTGGACCATTTCTACAAATTACGTTGGAAAGTTGCCTAGTCTGTGAGGATTTTCAGAAGGTGAAATAATGGTGATAACCCTTTTCAGAAAAAAGATATTCGAATCTTTAGCGAAAATGGACCATTTCTGTGAAAAACTGATTTTGCCATCTTTTCTACAAAATCTTAAATTTTGTACACCCTGCTGAAAATAATCAATTAAGTAAGTCATTCAGTTACTGAGTTGATTTTAGTTACTACTTGTGACGAGCTGTGCGTACTAGCTCAAATACCTAAAAAACGCAATGCAACCGTCTTAATCAAAAAAGAAATACACCTCTGTGTGCATTGTTTTTCACCATAATTAAAATAATCTCCACAGTTGGCACATCGGCACATTTTAGGGAATATTTAAACCACTTATATCCTCACCGGTATATCGGAAGGGGCGGTTGAATTTTGCGGCCTCCCCGTTCACCAGACCTAAATCCTTTGTATTTTTTTTATTGAGGTTGTTTGAAAAATGAAATTCATTCCAATACTATCAGATATGAAGCGAAACTTGGGGATCGCATCCGTATTTCTGCAGTCGAAATAGGGGGAAGAAATTTGGATACTTTGAAAACATCATTTCTCAATAGATACATATAGGGCATGTATTCGCGAAAGCGGTACTCATATTGAACATTTGCTTAGAAATTTTCATTCTCACCAGGCACCACATCGTTTATTGTTTTGATTTTTATTAAGTGGCTTTACAAGACTTGTTGATATCGAAATTCCTGTGTGCATATCATTGCAATTGATGAACGATTTCACTTTATAAGTAATTTTTTCAATAGATTCATTCAACAAGTTACAGCAGAATTTGCAAAATGAAAGGTTTCTTGACAAAAGTGACAAAATCAGTTTTCATAGAAATGATTCACTATCGCTAAACATTCGTATATCTTTTTTTCGAGTTATGACCTGTATTTTACTTTTTCAAAATCCTCACAGAATAGGCAAATTTTCAATGTAATTTGCAAAAAAGTTACAGTGCTTTCTTATTTAACCACCTCAGATCGAATTCGGTACAAAAAACAATTTCTTCAAAACGTGAATTTCAAAAATTTTTATTCAGAATACCAGTATGAGATTTTGTCTTTTTTGAAGCAATAATTCAACTACACTTACCGATCTATTCAAAACAATGATTTATTTGAAAATGCTATAACTTTCAAATGGGAAGGCTAATTTTTTTGAATTTTTTAGCAACTTTCGGATGAAATACTGTAGTTTGAAGGTTTTTATTCTGAAAGTAATTTAGTACTCGCCGCATATACAGGGGAGAAGAAAAAAAATTTTTTCCTCTACTTTTGACACACCCTGTAGGTTAATTCTGCTGGTAGATCTGCACACAATTAACTTCATCAAGAAGACTGATTTGTTTTCAACATTTTGTTTTTTTAATTACCCCATTATCTTAATTTGTTTGTGAATTGTGACGGTTTAAAGAAAATGCAACATTTCAGATAATTTAAATGACGGTAGAGAATAAACTACAAAATAAGTAGAGTGCTGTGACCAACTCACAATATGACAATACTTAGCAATTGCAGTTTAATTATCAGTATTTAATTTAACATAATGGTTTCAACACCTACTGATGCAGCACGAGCAGTTGCTCTGGTACAAGACGATAGGTCTCAGTATTATGCTTCTAGACTATTGGGTGTTACAAAGTGTAGCGTCCAGAGAGCTATACAACGTTTCAATAAAACTGGTAGTTTTTCGAGACAAAGAGGATCTGGCAAACGACGTTCAACAAATGTTCGAGATGATCGTTTTGTAACATTAAACGTTTTGCGAGAAAGAAATACTACTGCTATCATGGCTCGGAATCGTTTGGAAGAAGTACGCCAAGTAGCTGTTAACGAAATAACGATTAGAAGGCGATTACGAGAACATTGATTATGCCCCAGAAGACCTGCAACTGGTCCGGAGTTACTTAGGAATCACAGATCAGCCCGTCTTCGATTTGCCAGGGAGCATCAACATTGGAATGTCGATGACTGGAGTAAGATTTTATTTTCTGACGAGTCAAGTTTTTGTTTACGTTCTCCAGATGGTCGTGAAAGAATATACCGAAGAAGAGGAGGAAGGTTTGGCCAAGCAAATTTTTCCACAAGACTGGAGTTATGTTATGGAGGAGGATCGGTAATCGTTTGGGGCTGCATAAGAATGGAAGCTCGTACTGACTTAGTCATTGTTAGCGGTGGAGCAATGACAGCTAACCGGTATATTCGTGATGTGCTAGATCTACATGTAATTCCATTTGCACCGTTTATAGGAAACGAATTCATGTTCGAGCGACAACGCTCGACCACGTATTGCGAGGATTGTATCTCAATATTAGGACGAAACAGAAATTCAAAGGATGAACTGGCCATCACGTAGCCCAGACCTCAATCCAATTGAGCACGTCCTGGACATGACGGACAGACGAGTTCGTACCCGAGTTCCTTCTCCAAGTAATCTAAATTTTTTGAGAGATGCTTTGGTCCAAGAATCAGATCAGATTGACCAGATGGACATTCGACATCTAATAGAGGGTATGCCACGACGCTTTGAGGCAGTTATTCGCACTCGTGGGGAAATACCTGTTATTAACTTGTAAGAATTATTAGTTTATTCGTTGTTTGATTCTTTTATAAAATTATGTGAAAAAATTTTGAATGTTACATTATCTTCAAACCGTCACATTTCACAAACAAATAAAGATATCGGGATAAATAAAAAAACGAAATGTTGGAAACAGTCTTCTTGATTAAGTTAACTGTGTGCAGATCTACCAGCAGAATCAACCCACAGGGTGTGTCAAAAGTGGAGAAAAAAATTGTTTTCTTTTCCCCCCTGTTTATCCAGCGAATACTGAATTGCTTTTAGATGTCCGAATAATAATCTTAAAACTACAGTATTTTATATAAAAGTTGTTAAAAAATTCAAATAAATCAGCTTCCGCATTTGAAAGTAAGAGCATTTTAAAATAAATCTTCATTTTGAATGGATCGAATTTTAAGTCGGCAAGTGTATATTCACACAAAAAAAATGATTTGAAATGTATAAAATTATACCTATTGAATGGGAGAAAGTCTTTGAAGTGAAAAAATTTAACATTTTTATAAAAGATTAAATATCTCGAGAACTTCGAGACTTTCAATGAACGACTTTTTCACATCATTCTAATCTACAATGTTCGTTTGACGTGATCTTTTCGGGACACCCTGTATAAGCAAATGAATCAGTCAGCTTTTGAATAGAATCGCGTTCAGTTGAAATTATCAAAGTGGTGAAAATAAATAATTGTGTAAATGAATAAGAGTAGTGAATATGATATGAGTGTAATATATTAGTGTGATATTTGAGGAAATAAATTAGTCTTTCAACACAGTGACAATTTGTTTACCCTGAAAACGTTACAATACTAATACGGAAGCGGTAGAATCTAAAGATGTTGCAGTATATCAAGATCTAGAGTGTTAAGTCTAGATGAGTAGTAGACTATGACGGGTGAAAACGTATCTTCAGACCGCTCCACTGTAGATGATGGTAAGTTACTTTGCAATCATTGTAACAGAAAAGTAAGTGAATATGCTAAGTGCATAAAGGGTGAGGAAAAATTCCATCCTTCATGTCCTAATTATGCTGCAAATAAAAAAACAGCTACTTGTCTGCATGAATCCAACAATGAAAAAATTGTCTATCCAAAAATGGGTACCGGTGATATTGAGGTGATTGCTAAGGCAATCTCTCGCATAAAAATAATTATCCCAGAAAGAACTAAACGAAATTACGAAAGCATGTATAGAAGTCAACTAAGAGGAACAATACTCTCCTGAAACCTTTCTTAGTAATCCCATATTAGATATACCATATACAGAACGTCCCCTACAGCCGTCAATAAACCAGGTAATATTTCAGAAAACCTAATCCTTCAAATTTGAGAAACTTAAATAACATGAGAATACTCGCATTAGACTTGCCTCTATAAACATACCGGACGATTTCACTGAATTCCCAAAAGAATATGTCAGTCCAAATAAACAGAATTAGAAAAAATATTATTGACAATGACACAAAACACATTCAAAGCAGATACTTTCTCTAATTTCCAATTTACTTTCAGAGACAGGAAAAATATAAATTATTTCATTAAACCAAAACCGAACATAGGGGCTTCCAAGAAAATTTAGTGAACATAAAGAGACGTTTCTATTGGCCCAAAATGGACAATGATATTAGATAGTATATCAACTCCTGCAAAATTTGTCGAAGTCAAAAATATGAGCGACAACCGAACAAACTGGGTTTTAAAAGCATCCCAATAGGAGAAAAAACATTGATACCATCGTTATGAATAGAACACCCTGTTTGACGATAATAAATTCATTTTCGCAACATGGTCAATGCTAAATTTTAAATAGCACGACGGAGAAAATATGAACTTATGTTCTTTTCCTGTAACCAAATCAATCAGACAAAATAACGTTCTGAAAACTGATTGGTATATAAAACAGCCAATGGCAGCAAACAGGTTCCCACATTGATGATGGCGCAGTCGATGAGTCAAATTAATAAAGAAATGGATATGGATTTGAGGCTACAAATATTTAAGGTTACAAGCAACCTCGCCGCAAATACATGGGAAAATTTTAAGCAAAATTTCGAAATTTACATAAATGCCACTGGAAGATAATGAGAAAAAAATATAAACTTTTATTACATTGCATGGGTTGGAAAGGAATAGAAATTCACAACACCTCTAAATGAAGGAAAGAGAAATGAATAATAACACATCTTCAATAGCAGAATTCGATGCATATTTTCTACCAAAGGTGAATGTAACTTACGAAAGACATAAATTCTTCAAAAGAAATAAACTACCAGGTGAAACGTTTGATGCATACGTATCCGAGTTGGAATCTCTATCAGGAACTTGTGAATTTGGTAATTTGAGGGAGTCACTGATAAAGGACAAAATTGTATGTGGACTTCTAGATGGCAAAATCACAGAAAAATTATTAAGTTTGAATGAAATAAAAAAAAATATCATCAGAAATTCCACCCAAATAAGGATTGAAAGCATGCAAATCTTTGAATCTAATCAAAAGAAAACAAGAAATTTTTCGAATAATCTAATTATAAATGATAATGATGATATCTTAGAAGGAATAGGATGTTTGAAAACAAACCATAATATTAAAATCTAGAAAAAAACTTTCTGAACCTGAAAAAAAGGGGAGACTGAAGAGGAAACTAGGGAATCCAGTAAGGTTTGGAGATTATATTTGTAAGATAATGTAACATTATTTAATAAATTTGTGAAAAAAAAAACTTTGAAAAGTGTAATGTGAAAATATTTGTGTTGAGAAAATATTGTGAAATGTTAGGTTGACTATAATTTTGCATTCTTTTTGTGTAAAGAAAAAGGAAGTATTATGATATACTAGTATGCGCTTAAATTAATGCAACATGATATGCAAGTGGATTTAGAAGGTAGAAGACAAGTCTGCGAAATAAAATTACAATAAATCAAAAGTGTGAAGGTGTAAAAGTTGTTTTTAATAAGGAAATATATTAATGAATAATATTACAGGTCATATCAACAGATGAGGATACAAATGAAGTCATGAATAAAGAATAAAAGAAATCTCACATCCTGACTTTTTAGATGAAAACGTAGTGAGATTGTTTGGTATTATGCTGTAGAATTAATACCTCAAACAGTGATTACGGAAGGTAATCTTCAGAACAGCTACTGCACCAGAATCAATGCTCGAGATCGACATATAAAATGAGGCAGAAAAAGAAACTGAAAATATAATATAATAATCAAAAAACTAAGGACTTTGGGTGGTAATTCTGCATTTAGCATAGGCTTGAGTGAGCAGGCATACTCTAAAGTCTTTAATGCATCGTTTTGGCCAGAAGGTATAGTACTGAGACCATTCAATTTCTCCCCAAATTCTTTCAGGAGCCAACGAGAAAACACAACACCTTAAATTTCTCCCTAATTGTGCAAAATGTGCAGTCTCTGGGGAATTCTCTGAATGGACTGCAGTTGATGGCTGATCAGGAGAGTGCCGATATCATTGCTATAACGGAACACTGGAAATGTAAAGAGGAACTAGCTGCATATCACTTGAATAGTTATACTTTAATATCAAGTTATTGTAGACAGAGAGGCAAACATGGTGGAGTTGTCACATACTGCCACAGTTAAGCATCTGTAATGTCATTGAGTGTACTGCTGCACAGCTCAGAATCGGCAACCATAAGCTTTGTATTTACAGGCCCAATACGCAACCACTAGCTGATGTTGATGTATTTCTTGTAAAATTAAAAACTATTTTAGAAAGATGCTGTGAGGAGAAGGCAATCTATTTGTTGGTGGGAGATTTCAACATCAATAATTTGTCACAGTCCTCTCATAGTAGGGAATTCTTAGCTTTATTGGAAAGTTTCCAGACAAAAATAACAAATTTCAAACCTACGCGTCCTTCTTCAGGTTCCTGTGTAGACAATGTGCTCACGTCACAGATCGAGGGTTCAACTGAGGTCCTTGAATGCCACATATCGGATCATTCTGCCCTTAGATTTGTTAGTACATTGCAATTCGATGTCCCCCCCGAAGAAATTTATCAAAAAACGGATCATCAATGATGGTACTGCGAGTATGTTTTTGACCGTTATTCTGAGGTTTTTGGTCGATGTTTTCCAATAGTTAAAGTTAGAACTTGTCCATCGAGGGGAAATTTCAGGTTAACTCCAGAATTAAGGGAACTCCAAGACCTTCTTGATAATCTCCTTATTGTGTCATCGGTTTATCGTACATTTGAATC
Source organism: Hippodamia convergens (assembly GCA_038502775.1). NCBI lineage: Eukaryota > Metazoa > Arthropoda > Insecta > Coleoptera > Coccinellidae > Hippodamia > Hippodamia convergens. Next base: position 38,062,259 of record CM076610.1, read on the forward strand.
AACTTACAGATCAATCAAGAAAAATATTATTCTCTCCTTACGGTTTCATGAAAGAACTATTTCGGTGACTTGTTACTGAATTCTGAAAATAAATCCGGAGCGTCATGGCAACTAATAAAAAATCTTACAAGAAATAATACTAAGAAACTTTCATTAAAATCTAGTGATCCGTCAAAACTAGCGAACGATTTCAATAGCTTTTTCACTGAAGTTTCTACCTCCTTAACTCAATATATATCCAAATCCCCAGACCCTTCTCTACCTTTTAGATTGGACAAGTCATTCTTTATGTTAGAGATCGACCAACAGGAAGTGATATCTGTTCGAGACCAGGGAAGCTCTCGAATATTTTGTAAATATTGAATCCAATAATTTAATTTGAATTTCGCATTTAAATTGCATCATCGACGCAGTGCCGCCAATTTAATCAAGCACGCATTTTACCATTCTCGTTGAGGAAACACCTGAAAAATGACAGTTAATCAACTCTCTTGAGTGCGAACTTATGTGTGCATATGTCTATATCGCCATAAGATTTTCCTTGCCATCGTTGCAGTTATTTCGGCTTTAATCGTCAGTTTTCTAACCCCTTGTCGGGAATAAACTATATTTACCCTTCTCACCAGTGATAAGACACTTTTAGACATTATTCGAGTGACGACGTTCTTGTGAACAAAATAGGCAGTAGAAGAATTTTCCCGAGCTGGACAACGGCAAAGGGCCCTTTGTTAATCATCGGCGACACAAGCAACAGCGGAAGGAACTTTGGTAAGTCGTTGATGCAATTTCGCGAGTTTTTCATTTTGATTGATCCTTTCATCAACTACGCACTTCCCTTTGAAAACGAAAGACGATTTACATCACTTTCAAACCAAACTTGAGCTACCGAACACATAACATTTGGTCCTTCGGGCCGGATAGCCGGAGTTTGACTTTGGTTTTCACCAGGGGTAGTTTATTTTTTTTTCGTATGAAGTACGAAAAACCAACGACAAAGATCTTGAAATCTTCACTGCTGCTTATTTGCCGCCTTAGATTCAATTCATACACATCAATTGAGTCAGTTTTAATACAGTATTTCAAAAATTGATGTAAAATTGACCCGATTTCCAATTTGAAAATTCATATCAGCGCTCTCCATAAATCTGTTCATTAATATCACCATTTTGAAATTAATACGCAGGAAAACCGGTTAAACTGTATTTGTGCAGACTGGTTATCCGTCAGTTTTCAAATAGACCATTCATAAGCAGGAAATATTAACACGTGATCAATCGCTCTTTCAACTTTCAATATTAGTTTGTTTACATTTGAGTAAAACGTGTGAATTTCATCTGTCATAACAATGGAGAAACTTAAAAAATATCAAATTCTTCGAAAGGCCTGTTTATCGGATATAAGTATTATCCACTCTTTAGCAGTTCGTGCTAAAACTGAAACAAGTATTCGCACTTTGTTCAAGGTACGTTGTGCAGAATTAGATAGTATTCGTGATGAGTTCTTAAAACAACACAATAACATTATCGGGATAGTTTTAACGGAAGCAACAGCCGATTTAGATGCGGAAAATGCCATCCGTGAAGGATTTTTGAATGAATTCTTTTTCCTTAAGAGTGTTCTTACCGATATTTTCGAATGCCATTCCAATGAAACATTACCGGTTGGAATGAATTCTACCATGAATGTGTCAAACCTCTCGACTTCGCGTATACAACTCCCAAAAATTGAGTTGACTAAATTTTATGGGGATTACAAATCCTTCCCTTCTTATATTGATTTGTTCAATGCGTTAGTACACAATAATCCTGCTCTTTCCGAGATAGAAAAGTTCAATTATCTCGTCTCATCATTGCATGGTGCACCGTTGTCTTTAGTCAGAACCCTTTCATTGAGTTCTGATAATTACATTATTGCTTATGAGAGCTTGTTGAAAAGATATTCAAATCCTCGACTACGGGCTCAAGCTCTCTGACATGAATTAGATAATTCACCTAAAGTAAATTCAAACAATGTAACGCAACTAAGAAAGTTACTCGATACATTTTCCGAAAACTTATCTGCATTGAAACAAATGAAATTTCCTACCGAAAAATTGGGATTTCTTACTATTTATGATGTTATTCAAACGCTTAGACCATTCTATCGTGACTCGTTTCGAACTAGAATACCCAACCACTGACATATCTAAATTTGGAGACTTGGTAAAGTTTTTACATCGTCATTGTTCAACTCTGGAGACTCTCAGTTTTTCCCCGTCCTTGACTCAAAATAAATATAATTCGAATGAGAATCATAAAGTCACAAAATCTCATACAACTAATAATAATTCCTACTCTAGAACTACAAAAACCTCCGCATTTCTTGCCAGTAAACTAGATACTAAAAATTGTTTATATTGCAGAGAAAATCACTCTATTTATCGTTGCAATGTTTTTATTTCAAAGTCACCTTCCGAGAAGTATAATTTTTGCCGTTCGTCTCACCTATGTTTTAATTGTTTGAGTACTTCTCACGATGTTCGCTCTTGCAATTCTCCCTACAAATGTAAAAAGTGTTCATCAAACTCTCATCATACCTAACTTCACGTAGATAAATCAACCCAATCTTCTCCTCAAGTCAGGAACGATAATCAAAATTCACAACTTAAATCACCCTCAGCTGATCAGTCTTCGTTACCAACCACATTGACAAGCACCTCTTGTCTTGTTGGTATAGAAAACACATCGACAAGTGTACTTTTGTCCACAGCCTTGGTTGAAATTTGTGACAACCAGGGTAACTTTCAAACATTCCGTTGTTTATTAGATTCAGGAAGTATGACGTCATTTATTACGCAAAAGGCTGCTAACAAGCTAGGTTTGCCGAAGAGAAATTTCGCTGTGGAGATTCAAGGTATAAACCAAATGAAATCTTGTTTTAGTAATGGTAAAATAACGCTTTCTATCAGGTCACTAAAACAGAAACTTCCCATTCTTTACTTAGATGCTATAATTCTCCCGAAAATTTGTGATAGTTTACCTTCACAGAGATTTTGTACTGTTTCATGGTCACACTTCACTAATATTAATTTAGCAGATCCTAGTTTTAATAGTCCTGGCACTATAGACGTACTTCTCGGAGCTGATATTTTTCCTCGAATTCTTTTGAATGGACGGATCAGTGGGAATGAAAGCGAACCCTACGCTCTGAATTCCATTTTTGGATATATATTGATAGGAAAAATTGACGTTCCTACTCCTTCATTGTCTTCATTCTTCATAAATTCTACCGATTCCGTTGATATTGATGGAATACTGAAATCATTTTGGAAAGTGGAAGAAGTTCCATCGAAAGTTGTAGCATCACCGGACGACGAAACGTGTGAGAGTCATTTTTTAAGCACTCATTCTAGGGACGACACTGGCCGTTATATATGGTGTGTCTTCCTTTTCGGGAACCTAACCCAATATTTTCGGGAATTCGAGATTTGGCGCTGAATCAATTTTATTCATTAGAACGTCGGCTCCTCAAAAAACTTCAAGTCTATACCCAATATGTAGAATTCATGCGCGACTATCTTGATCAAAATCATATGTCTCTTGTTCTAAAAGATGAAATATTCAAAAATGCTTATTATATTCCACACCATTGTGTTTGGAAACCCGAAAGTCAGACAACCAAGTTAAGAGTTGTTTTTAATGCTTCAGCTAAACTGCCAAATCAGAAATCACTTAACGATTGCCTTTACCGGGGTCCTAAGCTTCAACAGGATATCGTTTCTATTCTCATTAATTTCAGATGTCATTCCTTTGTCTTTTGTGCCGATATTAAAAGTATGTATCGAATGATATCGATGCATCCCTCCGATAGAAAATATCAGAGAATTTTGTGGCGTTTTTCCACTGACGAGACCGTAAGAGATTATACCCTAACTACCGTAGTATACGGAATTTCCAGTTCGCCCTTTTTAGCGCTGAGGGTGTTATTAAAATTGGCAGAGGATGAAGGAAAAGATTTTCCTTTAGCTGCGGACACAATTAGAAACGCATCATATGTTGATGATTTCATAGCCGGTGCCGCTACTATTGAAGAGTGTCGGGTTCTAATTTCCGAACTTATTTCTTTAATACATCGTGGAGGTTTTGAATTGCGAAAGTGGTCAAGTAACGACACCCGGTTGCTTTCGGATATTCCGGAATCACATCGATCGGCAACTTCCTTGTCGTTTGAATCCGATCAGGAAGCTACAAAATTAAAAGTATTGGGTTTGCTCTGGAATCCAACTATGGATTATTTTTATTTTTCAATGAATCCATTTGTTGAAACTTCATGTTCAAAGAGAATCATGTTGTCCAACTTAGCAAGGATTTATGATCCTCTTGGCTTTCTTGCTCCTGTTACATTTTTTGCGAAATATCTAATACAAACACTTTGGTCTCTTGGAATCGACTGGGATAGTTCGCCAACACCTGAAATAATTCGTGTGTGGACTCAATTAAAAAATGAATTAAATAACATTTCTGACCTAAAAATTGAACGGAATCTATTTATTCCGAATATGACTATGATCGAATTACACGGTTTTCGTGATGCGAGTGAGAGGGGATACGCCGCCGTCTTGTATGTGCGCTGTTTGACTAATAGTCAAATTTCAACTCGAATCTTATGCGCGAAATCTAAAGTTGCCCCACTTAAGAAAATTTCCATTCCTCATCTTGAGCTCTGTGGAGCAGTGTTGCTCGCGAAATTGTTTAAATTTTCTTCGGATATACTTCGTTCGAAAGTAGCAATCCATAATATTTACGCTTGGAGCGATTCTCAGATTGTATTGCATTGGATTACCAATTCTCCTCATAAATACAAAACATTTGTATCTAATAGAATATCGTATATTCAAGACAAGATACCGCCTGATCGTTGGTTTCATGTTGAATCGAAACATAATTCTGCGGACATTGCATCCCGTGGTGTGTTTCCTTCCGAAATACTTCAAAATTGTAGGTGGTTCCAAGGTTCCGATTTCCAGCGTTTACCTGAAATCCCCTACTCTAATTTCAGATCGTCTCCACTGCATGTTACTCTACCTCTTGACGAGGAACGAAAATAAGTTTTCCACACTGAAATTGGCGACCGGTCAGTTATTGATGAAATAATTGATAATATTTCATCATTTTCCAAATTGCAGCGAGTGATTTCCTATATGCTACGATTCGTATTCTGAAAAAAGATTCGGACCATTGCTCTCCTGCGAAATTTCAGAATCTGTGTATCCTCTTGTGAGGAGAACGCAACAAATTCACTTCGCTGATGAACTTGAGTCAACAAAATTTTCTAAATCCTTAAGGAAATTGAATCCTTTTATTGATTCTAATAATTTACTTCGTGTCGGCGGTCGATTAGGATATTCATCATTATCACATGATAAGAAATTTCCCTTACTATTACCAAGAAATAGTAAATCAACCTCGTTAATAATTCAGCATTTTCATGAGAAGTACCTGCATGCAGGTTGCCGTACTACCCAATTTTTAATTCCAATAATTTAATTTTGGATTTTGTCCTCGAAACGTGCTGTAAATTCAGTGTTAAGTAAATGTTTTCGTTGCTGGAAAACAAATCCAAAACCGTTTCAACCTCCTATGGGTAACTTGCCTACAACCAGAATTACACAAGCTAAGCCTTTTAGTCACGTTGGAGTTGATTTTGGCGGTCCTTTCATGCTCACCATGACACGTCATCGCGGAGTTAGAACATGCAAGGGATATCTTTGTGTTTTTGTATGTTTTGTTACTAAAGCCTTGCACTTAGAATTGGCAAGTGATATGTCTTCGGAAACATTCCTATCTGCTCTCCAGAGATTGATTGCTCGTCGTGGGCGAGTATCTCACTTATATAGTGATCATGGCACAAATTTTGTAGGTGCTAATAGAGAGATTATGAGATGGATGGAGTGTGCAGCCGGCCGTGAAGGTATTAAGCACTCTTTCATCCCTCCGAGTTCACCCCATTTTGGGGGTCTATGGGAGAGTGGCATAAAGTCGGTCAAATCGCATATTAATCGCGTGATAGGCCAACAAGTACTCACCTACGAAGAGTTCTATACATTTTTGACTATAGTGGAGTCGATTTTGAATTCGCGTCCAATAAGCGCTTTCAGTAATGACATCGAGGATGTTAATGCTCTAACCCCTAATCATTTTCTCACTCTTGAACCCGTATCAACGCTACCAACACCAGATTTTACGAATCTGAAGTTTAATCGATTGTCTAGATTCCAGATGATTCAAAAATTTCAACAAGATATTTGGAAGCGTTGGAATCAAGCAGAGGGGTAAATGGCTGGAACCCAAATCCCCCTTTCCTGAAATATGTTCACTCGTGGTGATAAAAGATGACAACGCTCCACCCTGTAAATGGATTTTGGGACGAATAATTGAACTTCACCCCGGTCGTGATGGAGTCATAAGAGTGGCTACACTCAAGACTTCTTGCGGAACTTTAAAACGTTCTCTGGTCAAATAATGTCCATTGCCGAACTGTGATTCGGTTTAATTACACAGATGATTAATATCTTTGTTATTTATAATTTTTAATTTTAAGTTGTTTTTCACGCAGCAGTGAAGACTTTGAGTGAAAGTCACATATTTTTCTGTTATTTTTTTTTCTAAAATGCGTTAATGCATTTTCGGGGGGGGGGGGAGAATGTTCGAGACCAGGGAAGCTCTCGAATATTTTGTAAATATTGAATCCAATAATTTAATTTGAATTTCGCATTTAAATTGCATCATCGACGCAGTGCCGCCAATTTAATCAAGCACGCATTTTACCATTCTCGTTGAGGAAACACGTGAAAAATGACAGTTAATCAACTCTCTTGAGTGCGAACTTATGTGTGCATATGTCTATATCGCCATAAGATTTTCCTTGCCATCGTCGCAGTTATTTCGGCTTTAATCGTCAGTTTTCTATTGTGTTCTAACCCCTTGTCGGGAATAAACTATATTTACCCTTCTCACCAGTGATAAGACACTTTTAGACATTATTCGAGTGACGACGTTCTTGTGAACAAAATAGGCAGCAGAAGAATTTTCCCGAGCTGGACAACGGCAAAGGGCCCTTTGTCAATCATCGGCGACACAAGCAACAGCGGAAGGAACTTTGGTAAGTCGTTGATGCAATTTCGCGAGTTTTTCATTTTGATTGATCCGTTCATCAACTACGCACTTCCCTTTGAAAACGAAAGACGATTTACATCACTTTCAAAGCAAACTTGAGCTATCGAACACATAACAATATCGGTGGTACGTTCCCTGAAAAATAAAACATCCGTTGTTCATGATGATATCTCCATTAAGGTTATTAAATCATCTATTGAACTAATAGTTAAACCACTCACATTCATAATGAATCGCTCTTTCGAGGAGGGCATCTTCCCAGAGAACTTAAAGATAGCCATAATTAAACCCATACATAAGAAGGGGGACATGGATGGAAGATCTAAACAACTTCAGACCAATAAGTACAAGGTGCGGCACGGAGGGCAAACGTTTTTCAGATGGGCATAACTTTCCCCCACTGACGACGAGAGAAGTGGGGAAGGTGCCGTTAGACTCGTGTGTTCCTAGCATTTATTTACCAGTTGTCGTCATGGAGCTTTGGACGGTGGAGCATCGTGTTTTCGCCTATGATAGTTTCGTCCGAAATAATGAGTCAGTCACGGTCGTGCAGCGTGAGTTTCGTCGCCATTTCCACATTCATCGGAATAGAGCTATTCCCTCTCGAAACACCATCCTTCGTTGGGTTGAATCACTTCGCAGACGTGGTGAACTGATCAACAGAAGACCAAGAGGACCTGTGCGAACAGTTCGAACGCCTGAAAATGTTGAACGCGTTCGACAAGCCATTCTTCGCAGTCCGTCGCGATCTGCTCGGAAACATGCTGCTGCACTTCGCCTCAGTGATCGTTCGGTGAGGCGAATTTTGCATATGGATCTTCGCTTTCACCCCTACAAATTGGCCATTGTGCAACAGTTACACCCCGGAGATTATGCACAACGAATGAACTTCGCACGTGAGATGGAAGCACTGATCGATCAAAATGAGAACCTCATTTTGTTCATGAGTGACGAAGCCCACTTTCACCTCAACGGCATGGTTAACCGGCAGAATTGCCGTTATTGGGCTAATGAAAATCCGCAACACTTACACGAAAGACCGCTGCACAGCCCAAAAGTTACGGTTTGATGCGCTGTATCGCAAACTCGCATCATTACTTCTTCGAAGACGTTAATGGTCGTGCTGTTACCGTGAACTCAGAGCGGTACGTCGAAATGATCAACAACTTCTTTATCCCCGAATTACGACGGCAACGTGTTCCAATCCGACGTGTGTGGTTCCAACAGGATGGGGCGACCGCCCACACAGCCAGAGCATCAATGGACGTTATTCGCCCTCTCTTCCCTGGTCGCCTTATTTCCAGGTTTGGCGATGTTCATTGGCCTCCCCGGTCCCCAGATTTATCCATATGCGATTTTTTCTTATGGGGACACCTCAAGGCTAGAGTATACGAGACCAAGCCCCGAACTCTGGACGAATTGAAAAGGGCTATTCGCGTGGAAGTTGCCCAAGTTGAGAGAGCGATGTTGGAGAGTGTCTACGCGAACTTCCAAGAGCGCCTCCAGCACTGCATCACCGATTTCGGCCACCACATGCCTGATGTGATTTTCCACACTTGACTGTCTCAAATGTTATATATTATACACTAAAATGGTTATATATATATGTAGTTCTATGGTTACATTCAGATTGTAGTTTCTATGATTCTAAATGTCATGTCAAAATAGACGTAAGTATTCTAGAACGCAGTAGAACAATGATTTTGTATCGAGTAATGGCGAATAGCACATGTTAAGAGCTAAAGAGATATTAGAATAAAGGGATTTAGGAAGGTGCTAGTTTGTTCGAGCTGTCGCTTCTGGGTAAGGATAGATATTCTGTGGTTTAGTTTAAATCATAGAGTCCCTGTTTTATATCGTTTGGTTATAATCTTTGGTTAAGTACGTATTTTTATGGTTAAGTATGCTTCGTTGCTTTGAAAATGCTGAATTATCGTTTTATTTGGTTGTTGAGAGAATATTCAGTAAAAACTAAGCCTTAAAGTTCCAGAGAAAAATTTATATTAAGGGCTTCTTAAAGTACTACAGTTGTAACAGTTATTACAAGGCACAGTCTGAATCTAAGAGAAGCAGAAGCTAGCAAAAAAATTTCTAAAAGATTTACTTAAAGCAGGACGATCAACTATTACGTGTTCAACATGGTGACCGATAATGAGCGTATTTGCGAGCTCCCAGTGAAAAAATGCAAGAAATGTAAAAATTTGCCAAACACCGGACTACAATGTATAAATTGTGGTACATTAATGCATCCCGGTTGCTTGAAGTATTATAATGACATATATATATATATATATTCTTATGAAAAAGAGAGCTAAAATAATACATTAAATGTTGAAACAAAAAGTACCTAAGCTGAGGTAAAAAAAGAACGGGGTATCATAACATTCTTTGTATGATACTATAGAATCCTACGATACTATCAACACTAGTATCATACGATACTATACAGCCAGGGGAAAAAACCTCAGCCGAAAAAACCTGTCTCCCCGTAAACAAAATAACATAAAATATCAGGAAAATCTTGAAAGACATCAGTGTGATCATCTTCATGTTATCCGTCGATGGGCTCGGATACACAGATTCTTCCCAAAACGACTCGTAATTCTTAATCTGAAATGAAAAAAGACAAAAGCAGAAAAGGAACCGATTATTCAGAATAAATTGAATGCATTTTGGAAATGCATTTGCTACTTTAAAAAACATCAACATTAAGATTTCTTGGCCAAATAATGTTCGGAGGTTTATAAATATTTATGACAGAAATGTCAGAAAATTTGAAAGAATGAAAAAAATGAAAAAAAAAAAAAAAAAAAAAAAAAAAAAAAAAAAAACTCCATCAATTTCCCCTTTCCGAATCTGTTGAATGTTACGAAACTGATAATTTTTCAACATAACAAGCTAAACTTGTAAAAAATCAATTAATACATAACCTTTCAACTGTCCTCCTTCACGACGATTCTGTTGCCGTGTGGGTTTCTTGCAGAAGAATCTCTTTGATACCATGTTCATCAGCTAATTTGGAGATGTAATCACACTTGTCTTTCGAAATTCCTTCGATATTCAAATTCAAAATCCACAAATTGTTGCTCTCTGGTCGTGAGGGTTTTTTCAAACCAGATACGACCTTCCAGGTGATGATTTTTCGGCACTTCAGATGTTTGAAGACCGCTACGGGACCCCAATGAAAGGCAATCATCTCCCATAGATAAACCAAACATGTTATAACACAAGAAAACAGAATATTTTTCAGGAGCAAAAACTGAGACATTACGAGAATTGTCATTCTGACAATTATAAAAAACTGAACGAAAAGTATATAAAGTGTTGTGAACCCCGAGTGAGTGAAGATAACCTCGAAAACCAGGAAGGCGGCAGTCTGAATTGTTCGATGGAATCGGTGATTGAAATCAACGAAACACCGAGGAATAAAACCAATGAAGACATAATAAAACAATTGACGTATGAAAATGAAAAGCTTTCTAACGAAATAGCACTTTTACGGAAACTTGTATCTGAAATGGACGACAAAAATAGCTTGCTATTGTACAAAATAAATATATTAGAAAAAGACAGCAATCAAGGAGTACGTCGAAACAAATTGTATGAGAATAATATTATTGAACCCAACAGAGAACCAGATGACAAGATATCAGGGATGAGCGATAAGAACATGATCAAATCTCATGAAATAAAAGCCGGTCAACGAACCCTGCATAAACGCGAAGATAAATTCATCGCGCCAAGTACGGGAACAGCTGACAAACCAAACAATAACAATGACCATTTGAGAGGCAAGGCTAAGGAAACTGCACGCAAAAATGACAGTAATAGAAAAGTACTGAAAGGAACACACACAACTGAAATACAAGGAGGATTTTCAAGCATACAACAAAAAGTTTGGATTCATATTGGTTAAATTAAGCCGGATACTTCAGAGGAGGAAATAAAAACTCATCTGAACGAAATTTTCCGGGAAGATCCTTCGTTGTTGAGGCACTACCAGTTCGAAGCAATGCAAGGAGTATGTCCTTCAGAGTCGGAGGGGATATGGATTTGAAGGATAGCTTATATGATGCCAAAAATTGGCCAATTGGAGTGACAATAAGAAGATTCAAGTTTTTTCGTGACCACAATACCGTTGCGGCATCCTTCAATGTCGAAAAGAAAATCCATGATGGGCGGTGAACAAATTAAACGGAAATTCACAAGCATCTTGAACTTGAATGTACAGAGTCTGATAAATAAACTTGATTTACTCGAATTAGTCCTTAACAACAATAGGCATGACATTGTTTGCCTTACTGAACATTGGTTAAAAAAAGAAAATGAAAATAACGTCATTATTCCAGGATATAGGGTAGTCAGCTGTTTTACGAGAACCCATCGTTTACATGGTGGCAGTATGATTCTGGTGAAACAATGCATCGATTCCGAGGATATGCCGAGCATAAGACGAATTTCCATAGAGGGACAAATAGAGATAGCAGCAGTTAGTCTTCGAAAAATGAATTCAATAGTTATTTGCGTATACCGACCACCACAGGGTTCATTTGATTGTTTCGTAGAACAAATGCACCAACTACTAGATGAAATAACAAATGGCAGTTTTAACAAGATAATAATAGCTGGAGATATCAATGTTGACTTCATGAAAAGCTCCAGGGAGAAAAGGATAGTAACGGACGTCATGGACAGTTACGGGTTGCGCACAATATTCAAGGAGCCGTCAAGGATAACAAAATCATCTAGCACATGCATTGACAATTTATTTACAAACATCGATGAAGATACTTGCACGAAATGGACGATCAATTACCACATTTCGGACCACAATGCACAAGTTCTCCTTGTAGAAGACCTGAAAAAAAAGCAGAATAATATTTCGTACAGAAAAATACATTCAATAAATGACCGAAATACTTACATGTTCAAAAAGAGGCTCCGGGAGATTGATTGGACCAAAATATTATATCAAGACGGTGAAACCAGCTACGATCGTTTCCACGATGTTCTACAGGCTCTCTTCGAAGAATGTTTTCCTATAAAAAAAATGAAAATGAATAATGAGAAACCTGCCTCAATATGGAATAGTCAGGAAATGAAACAGCTCAAAAATAAAGTTGACGCCGCTGATACAATAAGACAGGTTATGAAAGATGAACAGGCTGACAGCTTCTACAGAAATATGAAACAAATTTTTAAGGACTTTATAGAGAATGACATTAAAAAACACAATAAGCTTATCCTTGAAAATTCAACAAATAAAAATGAGACAATATGGAAAATCATAAATTCTAAAATAAAGAAGTCTGGAAAACAGCATGGCAGTAATACTGTATCAATGAATGTGGAGGATCTGAATGATTTTTTCATTAATGTAGGATTACAACCACAAACACCAAGAATGTGCGAGAAGAAAGATATGCGTAACTATCTGAATGAGTCACCTCAGGTTGAATCTTCCATGTTTCTATTTGAAACTACACCATCGGAAATTGAAGCGGTCGCTAAATCTCTGAAGAACAGCCACTGCAGGGATATTTATGGTTTCACCATTCCTCTTCTTAAAAATATAATTGAAGAAATATCTGTACCAGTTAGCAAAATAATGAATAAATGCTTTGACCAGGGAATTTTTCCATCGAAACTGAAAGTTTCCAAGATCGTTCCTGTCTATAAGAAAGGCGAAACCAATGATCCTAATAGCTATAGGCCAATATCAATCTTGCCAGCCATGTCTAAAGTCTTCGAAAAACTGATTAATATCAGGATAATGAAATTCCTTGAAGCGAAATCTATTTTGGGCAAGTGCCAACATGGTTTTAGAGCAGGGAGGTCAACGATATCGGCGCTAGTAGCCATAGTGGAAGTGGTCATGGAGGCTATTGAGAATGGAGAGGTGGCAACACTTCTATGCTTAGACCTAAGCAAGGCGTTCGATTTAGTTCTTCGTGACATACTATTAGAAAAGATCAACCACTGTGGAATAAGAGGACAGACGTGCAGCTTGATCGGATCATACCTACAGGATAGGTATCAAATAACATGCTGGAATGATGAGATATCAACCAGAAGAAAAACATCACGAGGCATACCTCAGGGCTCGATACTTTCTCCACTGTTATTTATAATATATATAAATGATCTACCATACAATGTGCAATCCAGGACAACTGTGCTCTATGCAGATGACACCAACTACCTCAACAATGGGAAGGAACACGAAGATGTCGATCGACTCACGCTCAGAACAGGTGAACAATCCTTTCAATGGTTTGAAGCAAATGGACTCAAAGTAAATATGGAAAAAACTCAGCAGATAACGTTTACCACCCGACACAGTGAAGAAAATCAAAATTTGAGGATGCTTGGCGTTATCTTGGATACTACCTTATCATGGTCTCCACATATACAAATGCTAGCGACTAGACTAAGCAGTGCAATATATTCGATCAGAAGAATCAGAAAAATTATTGACGAATCAGCAGCAATACTAACCTACCATGCTCACTTCCACAGCTTGGCATCATATGGCATACTTCTTTGGGGTTCGGCAGGTGAAGCAGCAAGAATATTCCTAAAACAAAAGGAGGCGATCAGAGCAATAGCCTGTATATCGAGAAGGGAAAGCTGCAGAGAACATTTCAGAAAATATAAAATACTAACCATTCCATCACAGTATATACTTACCTGTCTGATTAATATACATGAAGGACATCAACAATTAACAAAACACTCCGACATCCATAGATATGAAACGAGAAACTCGGAGGACCTCGTTCTTCCCCAACACAGAACAAGTAAATGCCACAACAGCTTCAATGTAATGGGAATTAAAATGTTCAATAAAGTGCCAAGAACATTTAAGGAAATGAACAAAAAGGACTTCAAGAAAAAAATAAAAGAATTTTTAATTTCGCAGGCTTTTTACTCTACCGAAGAGTTCATGAATTTTATTTTCTGATATCATGGTCAATTGTTGGTTTGTCTTGATGGATCTTATGTTTTATACAAATAATTGTATAAATTATTGTACTTGTAATTTTATAATGTTTTTTTTTGACGTGTCTTGTGAATTTTGAATGACCAATAAAATTCTATTCTATTCTATTCTATTCTATTCTATTACTAAAACTCCCAAATATCAGGTTTTGGGCCCAGATCCGGTTCCCAGGAAACTGTGTAGTACGTAATACAGTAAATTCAAGAGGATAAAAATCCAAATCAAAAGGTTTATTCAAAAAGCCGGGAAAAGGCACGTGGAAAATCTGAAGACTACTCTAGGTTTCAACAATTTATTGGTGGATGAGCGATTCAAGAATGGATAAGAAACTGAATATAGAACCACTCAATGGAAGGAACTACCATAATTGGAAATTTAGGGTTGAAATGGTGTTAGCAGAGTATGATGTCTCAGCAACGATCATTTCCGAAGCTGATCTAACACAACCAGCAGAAGTAAAGAAGGACAACAAAGCTAAATCCATCTTGGTACAGTGTATAGAGGACACAGAGATTGAGAGTCTGAGAGATTGCAAATCAGCCTTTCAAATGTGGAACATACTCAAGGGAAAATATGAAAAGAAAGGTCTTCCTGGACAATTATACCTGAAGAAGAAACTTCTAAGTATGAAATTGAAGGAGAATGAAAGCCCAACCAAATTTCTTGAAGAATTTGAAAATACAGTGAGACAACTCAAAGCTCCAGATGTTAAACTGGAAGATCAAGATATAATTTGCAATCTATTATTAAGTTTACCTGCTTCTTATGATACATTTGTTACAGTTATAGAAAATTTATCAGATGTAACCTATGAATCCGTCAAATCCAAGTTATTAGCAGAAGATGAGAAACGAAAAATGAATAATGGAGAAGACAAGACAATGAAGACACATACAGCGTTTACATCACAGCGAGGTTGCTTCAAATGTGGTCGAATGGGTCATTACAAACGAGATTGCCCTCAAAACCGTGGTGGAGAACAAGGGTCTACAAGTCAAAACTTCAACCGAACAGGTGGTGGATTCAACAAAGGCAGTTACAGAGGTGGTCAATCAGGGTTCAGAGGAAACAGGGGCACAAATAGAAGATTTACAGGTGGGAGTAGATTTAGTAGTAATTATCATAGTAATCAGGCAGAAATGCAAGAAAAATTTCAGAATAACGAAGGTCATGGCAATAATAATGAAAGTCAATCAAGTAATGTCTGTTTTATGAGTGATAGTAATTCTGATTTTAGTAATGGTCAAGTAGATTCCAACATTCTCAGATTTTGTATTGATTCAGGCTGTACAGACCATATGGTGAATGATAAAAGCTATTTTTCTAGTTTATTGATGTTGAAGAATCCTATAAAAATTGCAGTTGCAAAAGAATCAAATTATTTATTAGCAGTAGGAGTAGGAAATATAGAAGCTTTTAGTAGAGTAGGAAGCAAAGAGATAAGATGCACCATCAAGAATGTTTTTTATACTCCAAATTTAAGGAAAAACTTACTTTCTGTCAAAACTTGAAATGTCCAATATAAAGGTATTATTCGAGAACGGTCTGGCCAAATTGCTTAATGATAGAAACGAAATTTTGGGAATTGGTGAGAAAAAAAATTTGTATGAAATTAGTTTCCGGTTGTATTCACTAGAGTGCCATAATGTGGAATATGATTCTGATTATTTAAAATGGCATAGGAGATATGCTCATGTAGGTTTTAGTGGTTTGAAACAGTTAATTAAAGGTAACATGGTCAAGGGAATTGATAGTAGTATAAAATTGCATGATGTTGATTTTTGCGAACCATGTGTAAAAGGAAAAATGACTCGTTATCCATTCGGTCTGCGGACTAAAAGTAAGAGATTATTAGAGATCATACATACAGACCTATGTGGTCCCATTACACCACAGGCAATTGATGGCAGTAAATATTTTTTAACATTCATAGATGATTTTTCCAACTTTACTGCAGTGTACATGTTGAAAAATAAATCAGAAGTTTTCGAAAGATTTTCAGAATATATTAATATGGTAGAATCAAAGTTCACATGTAAAATTTCAAAACTCAGAAGTGATAACGGTGGTGAATATGTCTCGAATGATATTAAAAAGTTGTGTTTAGAGAAAGGTATAATAATTGATTCCACTACACCATATACACCACAGCAAAATGGAAAAGCGGAAAGAAAGAATCGTAGTTTAGTTGAAAGAAGTAGAGCGATATTAGATGAATCGGGAATGCCTAAAGAATTCTGGCATGAGGCAGTTAGAACAGTAAATTATGTAATGAACAGAGGTATTGCGGCAAACATAAATGTTACACCTGCAGAAATATGGAATGGTAACAAACCCGATGTGAGTAACCTGAAAATTTTCGGCTGTACCGCATATAGTCACATTCAAAAACAATTTAGAGATAAATTTGATCCAACTACTGAGGAGTGTGTAATGGTAGGATATGCTCCTTCAGGATATAGGCTTTGGAATGTAAACAAAGAAAAAATCATAATAGCAAGGGATGTTAAATTTAATGAAAATGAGTATTGGTTTAAGAAAAAGAATATTCGGGTACATTTAGATTTGGACGTAGAGGAAAAATTAAAAATTACAGAACAAAATGAAGGTAAAGATGACTTTCATGATTTTACAAATGGGGAAATAAGTGATGATGATTATAATGAAAGACCAAATAAACGAACAACAAAAATTCCTAAAAAATATGAAGATTACGAGCTTTACATGGCATTCAATGCAATAGAATTTTTAGATGAGGTACCACAAAATGTTTCTGAAATTAGAGGTCGACCTGATAAAGACTTTTGGATAGGTGCGATGGTTAAAGAATTAAACTCAATATATGACAATGAAACCTGGGAAGAAGTTGATATTCCTAAAGATGACAAGATTTTGGACACAAAGTGGGTGTTTTCTTATAAAAGCTTGGAAAAGGAAAACAAAAATAGATACAAGGCAAGACTGGTAGTAAGGGGTTTTTTACAAGAAAAGAATTATCAAAATGTTTATGCACCCGTGGCAAAAATGTCAACCATTCGTTTGCTTTTAATAATTGGAAATCAGTTGAAATTCTATTTCATACAGTTAGATGTCAAAAACGCATTTTTGAACGGTATAATTGAAGATGATGTATTCATTTATCCTCCAGAAGGTATTCAGAGTAATCCTAGTAAGGTATTTAAATTAAAGAAATCACTGTATGGGCTGAAACAATCTAGTAGATGTTGGAATAGCAAAATTGATTCTTATTTGTTGAAAATTGGTTTTGAAAGATCAAGTAATGATTATTGTTTATATGTCATGAATAAAACAGATTCTAAAGTTTACATATTATTGTATGTAGATGATATTATTTTATCAGGACCAGACTTGGTTTTATTAAATAAAATTAAGATCCAACTAATGACAGATTTCAAGATGGTAGATAAAGGAGAACTTAGATATTTTTTGGGATTAGAAATTAAGTATGATAGGGATAAAGGTATATTGAGAATTAATCAAGAAGATTATATTTCTAAACTCATTAAAAGATTCAGAATGGAAGATTCTAAATGTTCACTTATTCCAATCGAACCAAAGTTATATATTGAGGTATGCAAGAATGTAGAAGATGTAACGAGTAAGCCATATCGTGAATTGTTGGGCTGCATTATGTATCTCATGTTAGGTAGTCGTCCAGACATATGTTTTGCTTTAAATGTTTTTAGTCGGTTGCAAGATAAAGCTTCAGATTATGCATGCAAGAGAGTAGTTAGATATCTCAAAGGTACACAAAGATTTGGTTTAGAATATATTCGTGAAGAAAATAATTTTCAATTAGAGTGTTTTGTAGATTCAGACTGGGGTGGCGACCAAAGTGATCGCAAGTCTGTATCAGGATTTGTTTTTAAACTTTCCAACAGTACCTTGATGTGGGCTACTCGAAAGCAACATTGTGTTTCTCTATCTAGTTCAGAGGCAGAACTGATTGCACTCTGTAGTGCAGCTTCAGAAGGTTTATGTTTCATAAAACTTTAAGAAGATTTCAAAATTGATGTAAAACCTATGTTGATTCATGAAGACAATCAAGGATGTATTTCCATATTGAATAACCCTGCAAATAATAGAAGAGTAAAGCATATTGATATCAAATACAATTTCGTTTCAGAATGCATGAATAATAATATCTTAAAGATTTTATATATATCAACTGACATGCAGTTAGCAGACTTATTGACTAAAGGTTTGAAATATGCTTCTTTTGTTAAATTTCGAAATAATTTAGGAGTTAAGAATTTAGAATAAAATAGAACATTTTAGTGAGGGGGGCTGTTATATATTATACACTAAAATGGTTATATATATATGTAGTTCTATGGTTACATTCAGATTGTAGTTTCTATGATTCTAAATGTCATGTCAAAATAGACGTAAGTATTCTAGAACGCAGTAGAACAATGATTATGTATCGAGTAATGGCGAATAGCACATGTTAAGAGATAAAGAGATATTAGAATAAAGGGATTTAGGAAGGTGCTAGTTTTATTACTAAAACTCCCAAATATCATCAAATGCTATTTCCTTGAGAATCTGATTCCGTCAATAAATGTGTTTTTGAGTAAAAATTAACGCTTTTATTATTTTTTTAAAACCATCCATCCTCCGTGCCGCACCCTGTATTTTATCATCATTCTCCAAAATTTTTGAAAGTCCTATACAATAGGTTCTCAAAATTTTTCCTCAAATTCACATTCTAAAATTTCACATCTGATAAAAAAAGAACTAACATCGGTTTACCGCAGGGTAGCATATTAGGACCATTGTTGTTTCAATTTATGTCGGTGCTCTTTACATGTTATATAGGAGAGAGAGAATTGTAAATTACTGATGTTCGCAGATGACACAAACTATCTTGTTAAATTACCTTCCATAACAGCGCTTAGGGATCATGTGAGCAATTTGCTGAAATTTGTAAAACAGTGGTTTGGAGATCATAATTTGATTTTGAATGTACAGAAGACCGATTGTGTCATATTCCATAGTGAAAAAACCAAATTAAACTTTCCCCAGTGTATAAACATGGAAGATGATGATATTGAGGTTAAAGAATGTGTTCTTAGGTCTCACACTTGATAAACATCTGAAGTGGGGTCCACACATTGAAAATCTAAAGAGTTAACTGAATTCTGCTTGTTACACCCTTTTTATGCTGAGGAATCAAATAAGATTAGATATACTTAAGCTAGTTTACTATGCAAATTTTCATTTGGCTAGGTATATCCTATGGAATTATATTCTGGGGAACCTCACATCATGTAGAGTCAATTTTTATTATTCAGAAAAGAGCGATAAGAACTATGCTTCAGATGGGATACCGGGAATCATGTAGAGGAATTTTTAAGTCGAATAACATACTTACTGCCTATGGTTTATATATTTATAAGATTTTATACTTTTTTAGAAAACATAATGAATACTTTGAAGTTTATAAAAACTTTAATAATACGAGGAGAATTTTTCCTTAAAATTTACCAGCTCATACAACGACTTTGATAGAGAAAAGTGTGCAGTACATGGCCATCGGCTTGATCAATGTTTTACCACCAGAATTGAAAATGATTTCCAGCTTGGTGAATTTCAAGAGGAGGTTGTATGAGCTGGTATTGAAATGTGAGCCCTATAATTTAGAGGAACTCAGAGTATATTGTAGGAATCAATAATTTGTGAAATTTTGATTGATTTGACTTGTTCCACTTTTATACTTGGTGTAATCTTTTGGAATCAATAAATTACTATTACTACTATTACTATTTCTACTAATACTTGTCTATAATAGTCCTTCCAAGCGCCTATGTCGGCATGAGAACTAACGTTTCAACTATAGTTTCATAATAATAAGCTCATTATATGCATGAAAAATGCTTGAACATTTGCAGAATATAGAAAATTGGATGATCAATTTTAGGAACTTGAAGAAAGAAGAAATGTAGTTTCTCATATTTTTTATTTCAAAATCATTCTTTTTCCCAAGTTTTGCGTGTAGAATTTGTACAGTTTTTTAACAGTTTTTGTGATATGAAACAAAATATTTTACTCAAATATAATTGTATTATTGATTTAAATATTTCAATATAATCGAAATAACGCAAGACATATCAATCGTTGAACGATTGACAAATTGATATATTCAATATCACTTGAATATAACTTGAACTAGAAGACTCGAATATGGCAGATTTAACCTTTCCAAAGGAATTTGGAAATCCTTCACCTAAGTTAAAAGGAGATTAAACGAAATCAACTTCTTTTTAGCTGCATGTGACGATTATGTAAAGAAATTCCAAGATTCCGATCCAATTGTAAAAGCTTAAGTCCCATTAAAAATCTTTTTATTGGAAATGCGGAAGCAGAATTCCACACTTCCATTGTTCCAAACACATTGATTAATATTAGAAATTTCTTCATAAGTAAATTCGGGACCATGTAGATTTCGATGTACTGAAAAATTTTTAAGAAAGAATACCAAAGATGACATTGTGAACTGTATTGAAGAAATCAAAGCTTTAAGGATGAGAATTAATTGTTGAATGTTATGAATGCGCAAATGAAAATTTCGCATGAAGACTCAACAAATGATTTAGTGTAAATGTGCTTATTAGTAACAGTCCTTTTGAATAACGAACAACTTCAATTACCACACTCTGATTTATCATTTGATCAAGCCATGAAAATTGTTGAAAATTATGTTTCTCTCAAATCGTAAATCGAAATGGTGTGAACGTGGAGACAACCTTCCACGAATAATTATAGTGATAATAAATCGAAAATTAATCCCCAATAAAGAAATTCACATAATATTCCTCAGTATCGAAATAATAATTTTAGAACACCTAACTATTCTTATAAGAGACCAAATTTCAATCAGCAATTTCTTTCTGAATCGATTCAATTCGAATGTGAATACTCATTTTTCTACGGCAAGACAAGTTTTCGGTACTACAGATAAATCCAACATAACTAATGTTTTCACTCCAAATACAAATCATATAAACACGAGTCCTCCAGAAAAAATGTTTATTCAAACTAGAAATTATCCTCAAAAACGAAATGAATATTCGACACACTTCGATCCAAATTCCCAAAGAAATTTTTATAATTATCAAAATAGGAATTATCATAAAAATCCAAAGAATGACTTCATTTTTGAGGAACTCACGAATGTCAATTCAGAGAACTCAAGTCGAAATTCACCGAAACCAGTCTCAAGCAACGCGTTGACTTGAATCAAACTCTAGGTAATAAGAATCATTTACCCCATATTCAATTTCAAAATCCTCATTGTAAATTGTTAATTCATAGTGGTTGAACAGTTTGTTTAATCGATCCTAAATTTGCATACAACAATTTTCCCGATAATACTTTCGAAAAAAACTTCTTTAACTGCTTATATGAAAACGGAAACTTCTAATAGAAAAATATTGTTAACAGTGTTTGATGAATTTTGCATGATATGCACACTTTTATTCTCCATAAATTTCATAAAAATTATGATGGCCTCATAGAAGCCGATTTCTTGAATAAATATGGATTCAACTTGGATTTCATAAAATCAATTATCAAATAATGAATATTGCAGAATACCTTTCCAATATCGGAAAGTATTGATTCCTCCAATCATCAAAACAAAATGTACTTTGAGCAACAAAAAGAAAGAAATTACCCTACCTACTTCAACCGAAGAAGAAAATTTTATCATTTCACCAAAAATAAAGCCGTCATCTCATAATGAATTGCCAGAAGAAACCAACACGAAGGAAGACACCACCCCGGACATAGACTTGGAAGAAATCCACGACTGGATTCCACAACATTAAAATTTCTTATTTTATTCAATTATCGTAATACTAATTTTAATGAGTTGCTCATTATTATTGTTTTATTATTTTAAAAATGGTTTTCAAAGCTACACTACAATGGGTGATACCTTTGACTTAGGCGAAGAGGAATTACATAATCCACCCTGTTTAATCTGAATATCTCGTACATTGTATTCTCATTTGATATCTTGATATATAAAACTAAGTCGGCCATTTTGTTGATTACACCATTCAAAACTCAAGATTAGATGAACTGTTTGTTAAGAAATATTTTTTGTTGAATTCTTCAACGGCGGGGTTAACATAAAATACATTAAAACTATGAAAGATTTAATTAAATTAAACAAAAGATAGGAAATAATTTTCCTTCTTGCGAATAACGCCAATAGGTGTCGCTACGGTACATTTTCTAATATCATTATTTATCGCCAATAGATGGCAATCATAGATATAGATAGTACAGTGACTTTATTATTTTGAATAAAGTCACTGTAATAGATAGTTATCTGTATCTATGATGACAATGTAGACAAAGACCGTGTATTTTGAGTTGTCGAAACGTCCGAATCAAAACATTGACATTTTCTATCGATCACATAAAAATACAATGGGTGTTTTCAAATGACTTCATTTGGAAACATACAAAAATACAATGGGTGTTTCCAAATGACTTCATTCGGAGCAGATATAATTGAACGACGTGGATTCAATCCAACATTCAAGGTAAGAATATAATATTAACATTAATGATTTCAATTCACTTATTTTGTCTTTCCTTTCTGCTATTTAGATCCAAGGCCAGATTCACCATCAAATTGGATCATTAAAACCACTTGAAGATGCTCATCAATATTTCCTCCAAATTTACTTCATATAGGCAATATGGATGATCAACTTGATCAACGTTAATCAATAAATGCAGATGTGAGAAGAATAATTCTTCAAGATCTGCAGCAACTACTTCATGAACATCATGCATTGGTTCGATTGTTTAAAACTGCTTTGGAACGTATGCCAAGTGACGATCACAAGGTTGTGATTAAAGCAGATAAACGATCTGTTGGAGCACATGACGCCAATTCAACTCCCCTACAATAGACTAAGTGGCAATTGTTATTGTATGTGAAAACTTGGAAACGCGTGATATTGTTCTTACGCGTCGCAATACTGGAGAATTGCAACGAATATATGAAACACACCGTTCATACGATGCTCTATAATACCCGCTAATGCTTTGGAGAGGTGATGATGAATATCCCCTCAATATCAAGATGATAAATCCATTGAATGGTGAGTACCTTTATCAAAATTTAAAATGTCTACTTAATACAAATTTGAATCATTTGATTTTAGGCCAAGAAACTACGAAGAAAGTTAGCTCTATGAATTATTATTCATTTCGTTTAATGGTTCGTCAAAATGCTGATAACTATTTGCTCAGGTTTACACTATTGTCGCAGCAGTATTGTGTGGCCATGTATTGTAAGATTAAAACAGAGCGCCTCACTTATATCAGACTGAATCAATCTAAACTACGTTCAGAGGAATATATTCATTCACGAGATAAAATCGCCACCGAAGGAAATGCTGCTAATGTAGGTAGATTGACAATTTTACCAGCAACGTATATGGGCAGCCCGCGTCATATGCATGAATATGCACAAGATGCAATGACATACATTCGAAATTATGGTCGTCCTGATTTATTCATTACATTTACGTGCAATCTAAAATGGGAAGAAATCACTCAACTGCTTCTTCCCGGACAAACATCAGTTGATCGACATGACATCACTGCACGAGTATTCAAACAAAAAGTGAAGTCACTAATGAATTTTATTACAAAACATCATGTCTTCGGGGATACTCGATGCTGGTTGTATTCAATTGAATGTCAAAAATGAGGCATGCCACATATGCATATATGTTGCGTGTTAGCGAGTCGGCAAACGTTCTGTTCTTTTTATTCTCACACCCGGGAAAAAACCGAAAAATGAGGTTCATCATAAGGTACTACAATGAGACATTTTTTAAATAATAATAAGATACCGCTCAAATAAAGTGTAGTCTTTTCATGTAAATAACAATGTACATACCTACCTATTTCAGTGTAATTAAATTTTTTGTATATTTTGTACTTAAATTTTGCCTACTATACCTCCTACTTAAAAAAATACCAATGTTTTGTTGATACAACTTTATGTATCTCTGAGGCGAAACAAAGTTCGCCGGGCCAGCTAGTTGAATATAATGACCATATTTACTTTAGCTGACATAGGGTCGGTTGCACAAAACTTTGATTGCACCGTCAAATTTATTGAAGCCACGGAGATTTGTCGAAATTATAAAACAACTGATTCGATTGGTTCAAATTTACGTAAGGTTTTTTAAACGCTCAATAAAAATTTTGTGAAACCGACCCTAAGCCCATATGTCTTTTATCTCTTTGCTGAATTGATCGTAATACCGAAGATACAAATTGATGAGATATGGAAATCTCAGTTAAGAATAAGTAGTGTATACCTAAAGAATAGTCTTGTCATTAGTGCAGAATTGTATCATCCCATTATTACGTTCATTACGACTTCGGTTCTAGCAACCATCCGCTTATAACAACCCTTCTTGATGGTTAATCGTCCGGTTAAAACGACATATCGTGATTTTATTACAAGAACTTCGCACAAACTCGCCACCTTGTCGCATCTCGCATCAACCCGACTCCATTGTCCTAATTATGAGCGCGCGCAAATTTTAGTCAGTGTTTGTTTACTTTTGCTTTGCTGCATAACAGAGAGAGCAGCTGTGCTGAAATGAGCTCCACGAAGAAAAAGCTTCACCATCGAAGAGAAAAGCTACTACATCACCAGAATGCTGTTGAATCGAATGTCACCTTTGCGAAGGAATTCGACGTTCCTCACATTATTTTCTTTCCCAATTTCGACAATTAAGAAAAATGAAAATAATAGTAAAGCTCTCATCAATGATAGTGTTCTGAAATCTAAAAGAATAAGGAAATCCGCACAAGATCAGGTAGACAGAGCATCATTAGAATGGTTTAAGCTTTAGCGTAACAGAGGAATACCAATAAATGGACCTTTGCTTCAAGAAAAAGCAAATTTTTTAGCGCGAAATTTCTGAATTCAATTGCTCGATGAGTTGGATCAATAGATTCAAGCAAAGGAATAATATAGTCGTCGGTAAGATTGCTGGTGAGTGCTTGTCGGTCCAACAGAGTGATGTCAACGAGTGGTTGGAAAAAGCTTGGCCCGATTTGCGTTCACAATTCTCAAATGATGACATATTCAATGCTGATGAGACAGGGCTGTTCTATAAATTACCTCCAGATAGAACATTAAAATTAAGAGGAGAGAAATGCACAGGAGGGAAATTATCGAAAGAAAGAATTACTGTTATGGTACCAGCCAACATGAGTGGTACAGTGAAGAAAAAACTTCTTGTGATAGGAAAATCTGAACGTCCCAGATGTTTCAAAAACATTAAACATTTGCCACTTGATTACGATAGCAATGGAAAGGCTTGGATAACAGCTGACATCTTCACAAGGATGTGGATAGTGAGCTTTCAAGAAAGAACAAAAAAATTCTTCTCTTGGTTGACAACTGTCCTGCGAATCCACAAATTGCTGATCTGAAAAGTAACACCCTTGCGTTTTTCCTCATAACAAGACAGCGGTATTACAACCCATGAATCAAGGAATTATTCGTGCTTTGAAATCAAAGGTTAAAAATTTTTTCGACAACTGCCATTCAAATAGAATTTTCAGTTTCGAAAACGACAAACTTTTATCTTTTATGCAGACATAAGCTTTATCGTCCTCAACAAACGCACCTCCTGTAAGTAGTATGTGGATGAATTTTTTGTGAAAACAATGAGTTCAATGTTCTTCTAGTTCTCATGATGATGAGATAAAAATAAATCTCGAAAGCTCGAGTATAAGGAAAAAGAGTTTTTCTTAACTTTAAATGCTGTTTTCCCAATAATTTTCAAGTTTATTGAAACTGGTCAGTAAAGAATACTTTCAGATATTGATCATAATATTCTCATAAACGTCAAAAATTTACAATTTTCACGTATCATGAACCACTTACCTGGCTTTTCTTATTGAAGGATGTTTCATCCCGTTTTATGAGATGGAGGATTAAATAACGGGAGTTCAATTTTGAAATCAAATATAGAAAAGGCGTAAACAATGGTGTTTTCATTTCATGTTCTCTTTTAGACGAATCGAATATTAACGAAGATTCAGACGACGACTTACAATTGGTAATACCACAAATTTCACACGAAGAGATATAATTAACCCACAAAGAACTCGAAGAATTGAGATAATCATGCATGCAAGACCCTGACTTCTCCATTTTTCATAATTTTTCCATTTTACTTCAGAAGTAACTGCGCCAAAGAGTACACGCTCATGCGCATCGTTAAATCCTCTTTCTGATAACCTACTTAGTTGTTCATTGTTTAGTTACAATAATTGTCAACGTCAGATTTCGTTCGCTCTCAACATGAACAACAAACTTAAAAAGTATCAAACTCTCAGAAAAACGGCTCAATCGGATATGGGCTTGATTTATTCACTGGCCAATCGTGTTCAAAAAGATAAAAGCCTACATGAGAACATTATTTAAAGTGTTTAAAGTGTTCTGTCTATTCTTCTAACAGAAGCAGACGCCGATCTTGACAAAGAAGATTTGATTCGTGAATGATTTTTGAGTGAATTCTTCATTCTTCTTCATAAAAAGTGAGAATCACATGAAATTTATTCCAACCGAAGAAGTTTTAGACAACGCGTATAACATACCGCATCATTGGGTTCTCAAACCTTCTAGCCAGACAACTAAGTTAAGGGTTGTTTCTAAAGCATCCGTCAAATTACCAGATCATAAATCTTTGGATGATTGCCTGTACACAAGACCAAAATTGCAAAAAGAAGTTACTACCCTTTTAATGAATTTCCGGTTTCATAACTACATGGTATGTTCAGACATCTAAAGTATGTACCGAATGATTTTGATAAATCCTACCGATAGGAAGTATTAACCTTTTCGGCCCTGGCGGTCACATATGGGTACGTCATCTTCAATCTTTCGTTATCTGTAAAATATGAACTATTTTAACTCTGAGACCTGTTTTTATCATATGCGTACATATTCTCAACGATATCATGAGCTCCATCTATCAGCAGAGATCGGGAATATAAAACTACAGTGTGATAAGTCGGCGAGGTATCCCAACATAGATGACGCTTCTATAGGTACGAGTTGATTTTTGCTTTTTTCTCAGATAATCGTCATTTATTCAATAATTTCAAATAGTTTCTCAATCTGATTTCAAACAATCCTGTACCTTTTTTCGTTTTCACAAAAAATGATTTTGTTTATCATTTACAAATGTGACCACCAGGTCTTGATGGTAACTCGGCGGTATCCACATATGTTACCATCAGGTTTTCGTGGCCCATTTATTTTGTACCTATCAAGATATCGCTGAGATCATGAAAAAGCATTTTTTTCATGTAAAACTTTCATGCTGAAAAAGGGATGATCTCTACCGCCCTTTGATTGATAAATAACTCGAAATGGAAATTGAATCGATCATGCAAAAATTACAAAAAGGATATTCATCGGAAACGAATAATTTGTCAGATAGCGAAGATGAAATTGACATCGACAAATATTTGAACGATCCGTTAGCGCGAAATGCTGAAAATGTCATACTGATGTGGGTATTTCTCATGATCTGGAGGGAATTGAAAGAGAGGAAAAGCAAAAGAAGAGACCGAAAAAAAAAGAATGAAGCTGCGAACTACGATTCGAAAAAAAGAAACTTCAATTCTATATTGAGCCATAGAAAAATTTTTATGACGAAAATAATAATATAACAAACCCATCCGAACCCTACTCTTAGTTCAAAAACTATAACAGACAAACTGATGAACTTGTCATATATTATACAAATTTATATTCTGTTGAGACAACAGGCTCATTCTACTCCCGAGTCATACGTGTAGATACAAAAAAATCATAGTCAGAGATGTTCTTTGAAACTACTCTCTTCGTCTTCTGCAATGCCAGAAAAATGTGAAGAAAGCAGATTTATTATATCTGAAAGAAGTGATGATGTGTCAGGAAACTTAGATAGCCCAAATGTCATTGCATCAGGTATGTTCGAAATGTATACTATAAAGAACTGGGAGTGTTTTAGAGTTATCTGATACCTCAGAGGTTCAAAGGTTTTACGAAAAACATGCCTAAAACAACCTGGACCTTCATGATGTCGCAACTGAGAAGTTTCAAAGTAAAGGGTACAAGAGGCAGAAGATGGACTTTAAGACGACAAAATTATGTTGCTATTATTATTGAAAAAAAGTCCAAGATGTTACAGCGTTTTTAGCTCGCCGTAGAATCCTGGAATAACTATAAATAATTTTGAACTTCTTCTTCTTTCAACAGCCTTTCGCAGTCCACTCCTGGACATAGGCCTCCCCTGCCAGTTTCCATGCTTCCTTGTCTTGTGCTATCTGATGCCAAGCTCTACCAACGCTCTCCTTGACATCATCTAGCCAACGTTTTGGCGGTCTACCAACACTTCTTTTGTGCAGTCGTGGTCTCCACTGCACTATGCGCTTTGTCCATCTCGATTCATTCTGACGGGCGACATGTCCAACCCAGCTCCATTTTAATTGGGCTATACGTTTTATTATATCCTCGACTTTAGTTCTTCGTCTTATCTCTGTGTTTTCAATCTGTTCTCTAAGGCTTATTCCCAACATCATCCGCTCGATGGCCCTCTGCGTTGTTCTTAGTCTGTTAGCCGATTTGATGGTGAGCGTAGTTGTTTCCATTCTGTAAGTCATAACGGGGAGTATACGGGCATTGAACACATTTCTCTTCAAGTTAATTGGGATTTTTTTATCTTTTAGTACATGTGACAATTTACCTGTAGCTGCCCATGTTTGTCGAATTCGCCTGTTTATTTCGGCGGTCTGATTTTCCTTACCCAATTTGATAGTATGTCCCAGGTAGACGTAGTCTTCAACTTTTTCTACGACCTGGTTGCCAAGGCGCACAACAATGTTGTCAATCGAAGTCATGACCTTCGTTTTACTTAGGTTTATGGTGAGCCCTATTTTTTCTGATGCCATTTTTAGTTCTTCCAACATTTCCCGCAACTCTCCGATATCCTGACTTACAATCACAACATCATCCGCAAAGCGAAGATGGTTCAGATATTTTCCATCAATGCTTATGCCCTTCCCATCCCATGCCAGTGTCTTGAAGACATCTTCCAATGCAAGAGTGAACAATTTTGGACACGTAAATGAAAATATCAAAGAGGATATTGATGGCTGTTGCGTGTTGCTCTTTGATGAAATGGACATCAAAGAAAACCTATATTATTAAGATAAGGGTCAGAGGAAAATTATTGGCTTTGAAGATTTTGGTAGAGAAAGAAGTGGAAAAAGAATCGCCAGAAAGGTTATAATAATAATAAACTTCATTTGCAGACAATATACAATAAAAAATTTAAAATTTTACAACACAAAAGGTGTTTTTAAGGTGGTAGGACTAAACCGTAAATGTGTTAGTTATTGTTTTTTTCACGGAACCATGTATCGCAATAATCGACTTGGCTTTGATTTTATGGTTTCGCGAAATCGCTCCAATTTTCCGAACATAGAAACAGTAATAAAACAGAGATGAATAATTCAAAATTCCCGCGCTAAACGCTCAAAAGACGTCTCAGACATATTTGTACTGAAAAATATCTCGGATTCAACAGGAGTATACACTGAAACTGCACTCTCTTCAGACCAAAATCCAATTATATTAGAAATGGAAAACTGGCAAGCCATTATCATGAATAGAACCACAAAAACTACCAACTGGGAAAAATTCAGAAACAGTCAAGAAGACATTGAAAGACCCATATTGGTTTTAGATTCAAGAGAAGAAATCTCCGAAGAAATACAAGGAGCAATAAACTCGGCTACTTAATCAATAATAGAGTCTACAGATCACAACGCCCTATGAGGAGAGTTACCAGACCTCTTTCGCCTCAAAAACAGAACACTTCGAGTGGCACGTAGAACCCAAGACCCGGAAGACAGAAGATCAGCAAATAACCTCGTGAACCAGGTTAAGAAATCCTTGTCCGATTATAAAAACGAAAAGTGGCAATTCGTTCTCGAAAGCATAAATGAAGATTGCTCCGACCTAGATGCTCAATACAAACCTCTTTGGAGATTCAAGAAAATTATCACTAAGAAACATAATGAATACTCACCTATCCACGGGCCACGAGGAATCGTGCACACAGAAGAAAAAAGGCTAAGGCCTTTGCAAAGAACCTTGATTTGCAGTTCAGTCCCATCCACTCCCCCACTGACAGCTTTAATTACGAAGAGAGGATGGAAAAAGAAGCTAGAAGAATATTGAGAGCAAATCCGGAAGATCATCCAATCAAGGAAACAAACATTGATGAAATAACTGAAGTGCTAAAATTCCTTAAGAAGAAAAGCTGCCCGGGCGAAGATGGCATCACGATACGCACCTGACACAATTACCAAGGGAATATCTGAAACACCGTCATAAACAATATATTTCACTACAGATACTTCCCTTAAAAATGAAAAATTGCAGTAATCATTATGATCCAGAACCCAAATCAGAATCCTTTCTTCCCCCAAAATTATCGGCCTATCAGCTAACTCAGTACCCTTTCAAAACTCACAGAAAAAATCCTATTGACCAGACTCCGTGAAGGATGCACAGAAAGCAGCATCTTCACCGACGAACAATTTGGATCTCGTGCGGACCATTCAACTGAACTTCAAGCTCTCAGACACAACTGGAACCGCAAACACTGCAACGCAGCTCTCTTCTTCGATATATCAAAAGCCTTTGATAAAGGCTGGCACGAAAGATTGATAGTAAAAATGCACAGACTGGGAATCAGCACACATATGATACAAATTATCGGCAGTTACCTTAAGAACCGTACCTTCCAGGTGAAAGTAGGATGTCTAAATCCAGAATAACAAAAATTACCAGTGGAGTAGCACAAGGAGGCGTTCTTCCATCAGATTTCTACACCATCTACACATCAGGTATCCCAAACTATCCCAATGAAGATGTGAAAATATTTACCTACGCCGACGACTCCGCAGTATTGGTGCAGTCGCGTAACGTCAACCTGACAAAACGATATTTACAAACAGCCACTGATATCATCATGGAAAAGTAAAAGATAAAGGTGAATCCGAACAAAAGTCAGGCAATAATATTCAGACGAAGAAACACTCCAACACCGGCAAAACTTGTGATTGAAAGAACTGAAGCATTAAATTACTCCACTGACGAACCATCCAGAGCAAAGCGGCCAAAACTGGCACTCAATCAGTGAAAGTGTAACGGTTCAATTTACCGGGTTCAAATCTCGGGAGTTTCCGGATCGTCTCGGATCGAGAACTCCTATTCTGGATTGAAACAGTTTGACTTAGGCAATTGTTAAGATTGGTGAGTACAAAGTTGATCAGACAACCATATATCTATTTTTGTAAACGATTCATATGTTTCATATGAGGTGAGAGACGCTTGGGTTCCGCCATTTTGAGGATCGTACGACTTTTCATCTGATTTCCTCAACTATCCGATGAATCAAGCTTCCTCCTAGATTGGTTTATCTATGTTATAGTTAAATAATTGAATTTAAACATTTCACGATTCCGTGACTCTCTGAATTTCAATTTCTCGATTTATCTGTGCCAGTGTTTCAGTGAACACTTGGACGTTTTTTCCTTTTCTGAATTATTTTTATGTAAACTAAGATTATCAGATATCTCGGGGAGTTGTGGAAGTTTGACGGTACAGAGAACTGATACAAGTTTTTTTTTATAGCTTTTTTTTTGGAGGGAGTTAAGTCTCCGGTATCTTTTGAAGAGAGCTAAGCCTCCGGCACCTGTTTTAAGAGAGCTAGGCCTCCGACACCTCTTTGGAGGGCTCTAGACATCTCAAACCTCTCTGGAGGTATCTAAGTCTTCAGATCCTTCAGTACCTGCATCTTGGAGGAAGTTGAAGCTTCAACGCTTCTATTTGGAAGAATACAACCTTCACCTCTTACTGCAACGTCTTCCAGGAGATTCAGGAGTTCGAACGTTGGGAGAAAATCGAGGGATAGTCACTTCCTTTGCCCAGCAATGTTACAACCAGATAAGTTAACAAAGAACGAAAACGCTTGTGAACTGTGTTTTTGACGAATTTTTCATGATTGTACATATTCTTGTCTTCGTATAAAATTGTTTTAATTTGTGATATTAGACATTGTGAATAGCTATTGTCATCAGAGAGGAATAAATCTCGGCTGCTCAAGTTTTGATTATCATTAGCCTGAACAGAAACATATTATCCCCTCATATAAATGTAAGGTGGTCTCATGTCCTGACTAGCTGGAGCATCTTTCGTTGAAATATTACATAACGTAAATTATCTATATCTCTTTAACCTTACAAAAGTCACTATCTAACATTAAATGATGACTGAGTAAACAGAGACAAAATGAGTGAAAATACCTGTACTCACTCAAAACGAGAAAGAAAGATCTTTGGGGGGTTGGCAACTCCCTTTTCATAACACAAATACTTACCTACCGGCTGAAAATTTCGATTGAATACTTTGAAATATCGATGGAAATAAGCGACGACGACTGAAATGGAAAAAGACGCAGTGTCCAAGGAATGAGAACTAAGGAAAAAGTTTCTCAGAAACTAAAACGACAAAAAATAGACTTATGTGTTCTAGCAGGGACTGGGAAGGAAGATGCAGGAGATGCGATGGAGTTGTAATATTTTTCAAATCTTTACAAAAAATCAATTCTACAGAAATGGAAAGAATTCAATCTCAGAATCGAATTAGTTAAATGTGAATTTCTAAGTAAAAATATTGAATTTCTAGAATAGGTTATAACCCCCGACTTATCTTTTCGGGCAACAAAACCGAGCATGACTTTAAAAAATAAAAGAATCGAATTCAAAGGCTTATTAGGTGAAACCTAAAATCAGAATTATTTGATATGGTGAATACTGCAAGGAAAACGAAATAACATACGCACTATCTTGAAATCCATAATCCAGAAAATCTTTCTTTACTTTTCGATGACGATTTGAACGTCGAAATCTCGTGTTTTATCAGATGTAGAAGTGGAAGAATTCCTAGGAAATATTTCATAGTAGACCTAATACCAGACTGGATTTGAGAGTTCATCAAACAAAATTGGTTGAAAAAGACAAAATTATTCAGTTTTTTCATACCATGAACAACTTGCTGCTAGAAGTAGAAACTTGGTACCTAGAAAAAGATTTGAAATTTCCAAAAAGAATGTTGAATCACTGAAAAAAATATATTATTCATAATATATTGATATGCAAAGTTGATTATAATGATTGTGATAAATGTTATATTGGTGAAACAACAACAAAAACAGATTATTGCATTTCATAAATGAGCATTCGAGCAGAAAAAAATACATGTGCTCTTTTTTTTCATTCCATAGAAAATCACCATGAACCAAATTTTGAAAATTTATGAAGTAGATTCCGAAAAGACTATGAAATAGGAAAATTCTCTTGAAATGGTTAGAATCGCACAAAATGAACAAAGTATTAATTTAAGAAGAGATATAGGTGTTCTCAACTAACTTTTTTCATTCATTCAATTCAACTTTCATTCTGCCAGAATCTAGATGTGATAATAACTCATGTTTTAAAAACGAACCAAATTAATGAATTTCGCTTAGTTACCGCATATTAATGATTGAATATACCCTTGGAGACGTGGTGTTTCAGCTCCTGCCATAGTGTAATCAACTAAAACAATTTATGATTGTTCACCGTTCACCAAAAAATGAATAGTTCAGGCCATTGCCATTGATTTTTCGATATTCAGCGCTTTGTTTATTATACAGGTGGAGAAATAGACCGAGAAATTGAAATAAGAAAATACCACAAAAACATATAATCAAAGATTATAGAGTTAGAAAGATAGGAAACGCCCTTACATCTGTGGTACTAAAATCCGACTACGATTCTTGGCTAGTTTTTTACTTGTGACACCTAGATGGCGCTGAAAACATAATTCAGTACAGAAAACTATTTTAATTAATTCGAATTATACTTCTCATAAATTTCCATTGAGTATTCTTAGTCGAGCTTTTAAAGAAACATCCTGATCGACAAAACAAAAGCAGAGCTCCGCTTTGTTCAGGATGATATTTTCCATCTACATATTGTTTTGAATCAAATGAAATACGCTTCTGGATTCTTTATATTTTTATTTGAAATGATTGTGTGAAATCAACAAGAATTCGATAATTATGAAATTGAGAACATCTCGAAAATTCGTTCACAAATTAGAGAATTATTATAACAATTTCAAGAGTTTATTCATACAGTGAACTCTCGATAAATCGAACATCGATAAGTCAAACAGTTGTTCTGGACCCGATTCATACATATCTTACCCAGTGTATTTTCACCTCAATGAGTCTAGAGGGTCTAGTAGATGAGTCGAACTGCTGGAAGGGTCGTCAAGAGAACCACCACCTCTACAGGATCTTTCACGAGGAACCACACCCATATTTATACGGGAAACTACTGAACGTATTTTCATGAAATTCAGCACTTATAAGTATTTCACGATGCTGATGAAATCTAAAATATTTTCAAGGCATGAGCAACTCCGGTTTTTCCGGAAATGACGTCAACTTTCGTTTTTCAAATTGGAATACCATTTTTTTATTGCAGAAATAGATTCCTTAGAAAATTTCAAGTTATTTTGATGTAACATTTTTCAGTTTTGGTTGGAAAATTCTCTCTGAGCGGGAAAATTCGAAAAAAAAATCGAAAATAGAGCTCCGCTGAAACAAGAATAACTTCGAGGTTTTTGGATGGAAAATTTTCATTTTTAGGATTTTTCAAGATGTAAGATTGATGTATCCACTTTAAAAATCGAAATCGCGATTCATGATACAGGGGGTGAACAAATCGCTTTCAAAGTTAGGGATGACAAAATCGTGAAAAATCAATTTTTTCAAATTAGAACCCCATTTTTTTATGGCAGATATTGAATCTACGTTAAAAAATAATGTGAGTGTATGCATCACACCCTTGCCCTAAAATGGATATTTTCTGAGTTATTCACAAAAAACTGTTTTTCGTCTTGAATTTTCAGCTATTTCTTTTCCATTCACGCCAAATAGATGAAAGTTTCAGGAACTGTTATTTGAACCATGCTGTAGATTTTTCACCCTTTCTTGAAACCGACTTCAAGTTACTATCAGGAGAACCATGGCAAACTCTCGAAGTTATAACTAGAGAAGATGCTCAAAGTTTTGACCGTTAATTTCTAGACATTTATTTATACGTCTCAGGAATGCTTCGTGCGTTGCTCTTCTTATTTCATCGGGAGGAAGAGATCTGCAAAAGTGTTTAAAAACCAAATTGAGTTTCAAAACTATGAATCTAAAAATCTAAACAAACCTGAACGCATTTCTGACTCGTTCTATGCAGTCCTCTTTGTCAGTCAGGGGAGTTGAGTAGACAATATTTTTTATCCTACCCCAAACATAATAGTCTAAAGGAGTTAAATCGGGAGAAGGTGGTGGCCAAAGATATGGACCATTGTTCGCCAACCATCGTTCTTCAAATAGCCTGTAGAGGATATTTGACACATTGAGTGAATTGTGTGGAGGCGCGCCATCTTGTTGATACCATAAGTCATTATGGTTCTGTACTAGCGGCTCAATTATTTGAGTCAATATGTCAGAATATCTATCTCCTAAGGGAGAACATTCTTTAAATAATGCAAACATGTGTAGTGTTCTATCTTACCAGTTAATGTCCCATCATAAATGTGAACATCGAGAATTGCATTATTTTTGATGGCACAAAAAACATTGAAACTCCAGGTCTCTTGAAAGTTCCATTGTCTGAAGTGGTGGTTGTTCTCTTCATCCCAATAATGACTGTTATGCCTATTGAAAGAACCATTCTTTGTGAATTTAGATTCATCTGTCCAAATTATACAGTCCAAAAAGTTTTCATTCTCTTGAAATCGAATCATCATAGCTTTGCAAAACTCTCCTGACGAAATCAGTTTCCTTCAAATGCTGTACCCTATTGAATTTATATGGGTGCATTTTATGTTTTTTTAATATTCTCCAAACACTCGATTGAGATAATCCCAGATCAATCTCGGCATCTTTGAGAGAATTTTGAGGATTCACACGAAAATATGCAAGAACTGTAATTTCGTTGTTCTCATCTTCTACTACACTTTTTTCTCTGTGTATAGTTTTCTTAACGAAAGATCCGACATTTCTCAAGATTGTCATGGTTCTGTTAATGGTATCTCTCGTTGGTCTGGGTCGGTCAGGAAACCTCTCAATGAACAGTCGAATCGTTCTATCTACAACTTTATTACATTCTCCATGAAGTAGAATGAGATTTGAATAATCTTCATTGGTAAAATTAGGCATAGTGATCGATTTTATTACTTAATACGAATTATCACCAAATTAATAGTAAACACAAAATGCTACTGAATAAAGAGGAATTTGGCAGATGTAATTAATGATATCTATCATTAAAAAAAGAATGTAAAACATGGTAAGTTTTTGTATATGGTTCATAAGGAATTATTTATTTATCACTGGAGAGAAAACCGATGGCCGATTAGTTGAAATTGTTGTTATAGACATCAATACAGTTTGAATTTCGCGGTGGTTTGTGGAAGCGCCCTCTATTTCCGACGCAGATGTCATGTAGAGTGGAACATGGAATGAATAAAGTAGTAGTTGTTAAAAATCTCAAGCTGAGTGTATGTCTTATATTTCCTTCCCTTTGTCCACCATTTTGCACACTGCAAATCTGCATTACAACAGGTTATGGGCCCAGATTGCTCACGTGTTTAAGTGGCGACGAGGTGAAATAAGATTTACGATGGCAGTTAATTTTCTATCTAGTGTTCCACGTTTGAAAGGTCGTGAAAACTATACGGAATGGTCTTTCGCAGTTAGAAATGTTCTTGTGCTGGACGAACTGCAAGGATGTATAGATGGAACCGAGGCGGATACAGTGAAGGATGGAAAAGCCAAAGCTAAGCTGGTTTTAACAATCGATTCCTCATTATATGTTCACATCAAGGAGGCTAAAACAACTAAGGAACTATGGCTCAATCTTCAAAAATTGTTCGATGACTCTGGATTTACAAGAAAAATCGGACTATTACGCTTGCTAGTTTCAATCAAGCTGGATGATTCAGACTCCATGGAAGCCTACGTCACCCGGTTGATCGAAACAGTCCAGAAATTGAAAGGGACAGGATTTGAAATCGACGAAAAATGGATTGGTTCCTTGCTTTTGGCTGGTTTGCCAGACAAGTATTCGCCGATGATCATGGCAATTGAACATTCTGGAATGGATCTGTCAGTGGACGCCATTAAGAGGAAGTTGCTCGATTCGGAACCGGAATCGGTCGGTAATACAGGTAGTGCTTTCGCAAGTCGGAAATTCGGTAACGTCGGTAATAAAGGACGCAACCGTGACAGTTCTGCGAAAGACATGTCTAGTAGTTCAAAAGTTGCATCTGTCAACAATGTCAATGTCAAACAAGTGACGTGTTACAAGTGCGGACAGAAAGGACACTATAAAAACAAATGTTTGAACAAAACGGAACAGAAAATGAATAATGCATTTAGTGCTATATTTCTCAGTAAAAAGTTTGAGAAAACGGATTGGTACATTGATTCGGGTGCGAGCAATCATTTAACAGTTCATAATGGTTGGATGAAAGACAAGAAATAATAACTGCAAACAATCAAAAGCTTTCAGCAAAGTGTTCCGGTAATATAGACGTTACTACTATGGTTGGTGATGAGGAGCATCCAGTAACAATCACCAATGTATTATTTATTCCAGAGTTGAAGACGAATTTGCTCTCTGTAAGTCAACTCATAAGGAATGGAAACACAGTGAAATTTGAAGAGGATGTTTGTAAAATCTTCAGCAAACATAAACAGCTAATTGGTGTAGCTTTATTGGTAAACAATGTATACAAACTAAACTTGAAGAGAACAGAACAATGTTTCTTAACGACAGCCAGTAGCAGCAGAACTTGGCACAGAAGGTTTGGTCATTTAAACCACCAGGATTTGTGCAAGATGGAAGCTGGGGCAGTAGATGGAATGAAGTTTTCTTCAAAGAAGGACTTGTCTCACCAATGCATAACATGTTGTGAGGGTAAACAGTCAAGAGATAAGTTTGCAAGCCAAGGAACTAGAGCAAAGTCAGTTTTGGAGATCATACAGGCTGACATTTGTGGTCCCATGGAGAGTGTCTCTCTTGGAGGTTCCAGGTATTTTCTTTTGTTTGTTGATGATTACTCAAGAATGATCTTTGTTTATTTTCTGAGAAGTAAATCAGAAGTCTTCAAATATTTTAAACAATTCAAAGCACTAGTGGAAAATCAGAAAGACACCACAGTAAAAATTTTGAGATCAGATAATGGCGGAGAATTTTGCAGTCAGGAAATGGAAAATTATCTTGCTGTCAATGGGATTATTCATCAGACTACTAATGCTTATACACCGCAGCAGAATGGAGTAGCAGAAAGGATGAACCGTTCTCTAGTCGAAAAAGCAAAATGTCTTCTTTTCGATTCAAAATTGGATACAAAATTTTGGGCTGAAGCAGTGAACACTGCAGCCTATTTGAAGAATAGATCAACAATGTCAAAATTGGAAAACCAATTACCTTATGAAATGTGGTTTGGCAGAAAACCGGATGTAAGTAATATTAGAATATTTGGAAGCCGAGTAATGGTGCATGTCCCGAAAGAAAGAAGAAAAAAATGGCAGAAGAAATCTATTGAGATGATTCTACTGGGCTTTGGTGAGAAGACAAAGGGATATCGAGTCTACAATCCAGTAACTAATGTTGTAAGCACCAGTAGAGATGTAGTAATTATGGAGGAAGAAGATGTGATAATTACTCTAAACCAATCTTCAGTGGGGGAAGAAGAAGCCATGAATGAAGATGAAATATCAACATCATATAAATCTGAATTTTCCAGAAATGATGATCAGGACAATAACTCAGATGAAGAGTATTCACCAGGTATTCCAGTTCAAGATGCTGAGACGACCCAAGAACTAAGAAGATCCAAGAGAGAGCCAAAGGTCAAGACATTTGAAGATCACATAGTCTATATGTGTGCTTCGGAGGAAGAACAAGAGGTCAAATTTAGTGAAGATCCAGTCACCGTTGAGGAGGCCTTGTCAAGATGGGACAAGGAGCAATGGAAGGCAGCCATGAAGGAAGAATATGATTCATTTATTCACAACAATGCCTGGGAAATTGCGGAAGTTCCAGAAGGTGCCAGTGTAGTGGACTCAAAGTGGGTTTTCAAGAAAAAACTAAACAGTGATGGTTCGGTTTGGTACAGAGCAAGGCTCGTGGCTCGCGGGTTTATACAAAAACAAGGTGTCGATTACGATGAAACGTATTCACCGGTCGTGAGACATTCTAGTTTAAGGTTTCTGATTGCATTGTCTGTGCAATTATGTTTAAAAATTGTTCACTTGGATGTGATGACCGCTTTTTTAAATGGCGAATTAAATGAATTAATTTTCATGAAACAACCAGAAGGTTTTCAGGTTTCAAAAGATAATAAAGTATGTAAATTAAATAAAGCAATTTATGGCTTGAAACAAGCATCTCGTGCCTGGAACCTGAAGGTCAACAAAGTTTTAACTGATATTGGTTTTAAACGTTCAATTGTTGAACAATGTGTTTATATAAAATCTAATCGAGATAAATTAACGGTTATTGCCTTGTATGTTGATGACTTCTTTGTTTTCACAAATGATGATTCTGAAGAAACTTCTTTGATTGAAAATTTAAGTAGAAATTTTTCATCAAAGAATTCAGGAGAGGCTAGACAATGTCTAGGTATGAATATATCTAGAAATTCTGAGAGAAATTGCATAACAATTGATCAGAGAAGTTATATTCTGAAAATTTTGGAGAAGTTTGATATGACTAATTGTAAACCTACCAAAACTCCTTTAGAGACTAAATTGGAATTTGATATTAGTAAGGAATGTTGTAGAGATGTGCCATATCAGGAATTAATTGGTTCGTTAATGTATCTAGCTGTATTAACGAGACCTGACATAGCCTATTCTGTTAGTTTTCTAAGTCAGTTTAACAGTAATCATACTTTAGAGCATTGGAAGTGTGCTAAACGCATTCTCAGATATTTGAAATTGACTAAAGATTTTTGTTTGATGTTCTCAAAATCAGAAGAAGGTTTACAGGGTTTCGTTGAAGCGGACTGGGGTAATGATAAACAAGATCGAAAATCTTATACAGGTTTTGTGTTCAAAATGTCGAATGGTGTTATATCTTGGGAGAGTAGGAAACAGAGAACTGTAGCACTTTCTAGTACAGAGGCTGAATATGTGGCAGTGGCTGAAGCAACCAAAGAGGCAATTTATTTGAAAAATTTGAATTTTGAAATTACTGGTCAGATGAATTGTGTAAGTTTGTTCAATGACAATATGGGAGCTCAGGCATTGGCAAATAATCCAGTCTATCATAAGCGCACCAAGCATATCGATATACGTCATCATTTTGTCAGGGATGCTGTGTCAAATAATCAAATCAAATTATTGTATTTACCTACTGATAAAATGACAGCTGACATATTTACCAAAAGTTTAACAGCTGATAAACATGATAGATGTATTAAAGAATTGAATATGTCTGTATTGATGTAGTGGGGGTGTTGTTATAGACATCAATACAGTTTGAATTTCGCGGTGGTTTGTGGAAGCGCCCTCTATTTCCGACGCAGATGTCATGTAGAGTGGAACATGGAATGAATAAAGTAGTAGTTGTTAAAAATCTCAAGCTGAGTGTATGTCTTATATTTCCTTCCCTTTGTCCACCATTTTGCACACTGCAAATCTGCATTACAACAGAAATAAAGAGGTTTCCGATACAAATTCGAATCAAAATTCGCCATCTATTTAGGAAAAACCTGTAACTTTTTTCTCTTGCATATTAGGGTAGTAAAATCTAAAACATGGTTTAAGTAACAGTTCCTGAAAATTTCATCTTTTTGGCGTCAAGGGAAAAGAAAAAGCTGACAAACAGTTTTTGTGAATAACTCAGAAAATATCCACTTCAGGGCAAGGGTGTGATGCATACACCCACATTATTTTTTAACGTAGATTCAATATCTGTCATAAAAAAATGGGGTTCTCATTTGAAAAAATTGATTTTTCACGATTTTGTCATCCCTAACTTTGAAAGCGATTTTTTAACCCCCTGTATCATGAATCGCGATTTCGATTTTTAAAGTGGATACATCAATCTTATATCTTGAAAAATCCCAAAAATGAAAATTTTCCATCCAAAAACCTCGAAGTTATTCTTGTTTCAGCGGAGCTCTTTTTTCGATTTTTTTTTCGAATTTTCCCGCTCAGAGAGAATTTTCCAACCAAAACTGAAAAATGTTACATCAAAATAACTTGAAATTTTCTAAGGAATCTATTTCTGCAATAAAAAAATGGTGTTCTAATTTGAAAAACGGAAGTTGACGTCATTTCCGGAAAAACCGGAGGTGCTCATGTCTTGAAAATATTTTAGACTTCATCAGCATCGTGAAATACTTATAAGTGCTGAATTTCATGAAAATACGTTCAGTAGTTTCCCGTATAAATATGGGCGAGGTTCCTCGTGAAAGACCCTGTATAAGTCGTTCTTCTGACCACCATTGCCTCTATGAGTGGAAATTTTTGATCTAATGAATTAGACCGAAGAAAATTCGGTTCGCAAACAAATTATCCAGAACAATATATTTTTGCCCCGAAACCTCTATCTATTTGACAACACTGAAAATAAAAAGCAATGAACAAGACAGTTACATGATACGAGTTTCAAAACTTACATTTCCATTCTCTTCGGTAGTGAAAAGAATGCACATTCAAGATTATTATTTCTGCAATTAATCACCATGCATTTCGAATGTCGGCCAGTTTTTAAAACAAAATTTATAACAGAAAAAACACACAAACCAAGATTATGGATTGAGCTAGGTGCTACTCTTGTAGATTTCGAGTTATTTCAGTGGAAAATACGCGAGAAAATATAATCATCATTCAGTAAGAATATTTATTCAAGTATTTCTTTCAACAATGACAACAGCCTATTAATAATCTCTATATAATCTATGCCAAATGGACCCTAATTAAATATTTTAACCTTAGACCGATTACTTTTGAAAAACAGATGTCGCTGACATCACTGTAGTCGCTTCGTTTCCCATCTTTATACTCTATAATCTTTGCATATAATTATATTTGGAAACAGTTCACGGTATTTTGTGAACATCTGAACTACAAACTTTCTGCTGATATTCCGGATAAGTAACTAGCAGATATACTGATACATTCGGCATATGAAACGTGCAGACGGCAAAGAATATAAAAAAGTACTGTAGAAATCATTTCGAATATTCATACTGAACTCTTACAGAAAAAGTTTCATGGGGAATTCAACAGAAAATTAAATCCACTTGGAAATAAAATTTTCGAAAAGGGAAGAAAGTTCAGCTGAAAAAAAAAATTGTAAGCAATTCACGACAGAAAAAAAAGCTTTCTTAACGAAAAAGAAATAAGCAAAATTGTTTCAAGTAACGATGAAAATACACCAGATGGTTTACAAAATTTTTTACCAAATTTGTGCTGTGGAATTGGCATTCGACCAGTGAGTCAACGAATCCGCTGACATACGAACATCCACTTATTTACTTTATAGAAAAACAAAGACAACGGTCAGAAACGACATTATGAAATGTTTACCCATCTTGGAAAAAATCTAGATTCCCCCTAAGCCGGTACTTCTTATTCGAGAGTTGACGGAAGTAACAAAAGATAATCTAAAAAACGATTTGATGCTTTCATCATCCGATCGAGATTCTTATGGTGGGAATGATGATAAAGTTCTAGATTTTACAATTCCTATAGCAACACAAAAAAAACTGCTGGACGAAAATAAAGAAAAAGCAGAGGAAAATGAAAATTATATTTGTGAAACTTTTGACCTACAAAAAGTATTACAAGTTCCAAAAACAGAGGTGGGGGTAGCATAATACAAGCAAAAAACTGTCCACTTTTAATTTCACAATTTACAATTTAGCAACCAAAATCTTCCTACATGTGACAAGAAACCATAGGCAAACGTGGTTCATCCGAAATTGCAGTTTCCTTACTTTATTTCTTGAAAAAAAATATAGAAAAAGGAGCCAGAGCATTTAGTTTTTTTCTGGATACTTGTCCTGGACAAAACAAAAATCTGTTATCTCTTTTCTTTCCATAATGACGCTGTCCATACA
Organism: Hippodamia convergens; assembly: GCA_038502775.1. NCBI lineage: Eukaryota > Metazoa > Arthropoda > Insecta > Coleoptera > Coccinellidae > Hippodamia > Hippodamia convergens. The sequence goes on from CM076610.1 coordinate 38,105,751, forward strand.
TATAATATCAAAATAAAACAAGCATTTCTTGAAAAAGACATACCAAACACAAAATTAATTTATCAGAGATAGCATTGGGTATAAATATAATTAATAATACTCAATGCTGATAGAGAAATCTTCAAGAAATGTACAGTCTCAATGGAGACACTTGTAAGAAAAATAATCCTTACACAATGGCGATAGAGAAATCTTCGAGAAATGTACCGTCTTAATGGAGACACTTGTAAGAAAAATAAACCTCACATAGTTTGGCGGAGCTTCGTCAAGAGGATATATTCGATATGAAAGACCTTTCCAAAAATATCAATAAAATGGACGAAACACGAAAAAAATAATAATATATAATAATAATATGTTTATTCATTAATAGTTTTCACAACATATATATACAAAATTAATATTTGAAGTAAACATTAGCTTGTCTTTTGAGATGGCAGGTTCATCGAGACGACCCTACCGTCTGTGTAAAGTCTGCATCACATTACCTCTATTTTAAAGCGTTTCAAATTAAATTTCTCTCTTTCATACATAACCAAATTAAATCTGTGTTCCCTATCAAAATTTTCATTTTCACTCCTAATCGGGTATAAACATCAAATTCCTGGATATCTGGTAAAATTCGGGTACTATATGTCACATTCGAGAATTCTTGTCGTAGTTTAAGTGTTCACCTATATAAATCTTGTAATAATGCTTTTTTTTTATCCATACCGTTTTTCAAGATGGCGGGGAGTGAAGACGAACTTGTCGAACGCTCCGTGAAGAAAGCGATTTAATTCGATAAAGTAGTTAATTATTGCGATCAATGTAATAAGAAAGTGAAAGAGTTTATGAAGTGTGGAAAATGTGGTGCCAAACTACATCCATCGTGCTGGGAGTCAGGCGAATTCCAAGAAATCGGCGACATGTTATCATGTACCGGATCCTGAGATGAAATGCATTTCTGAGTCTGAGATTTCGGATATTGCGGAGGAGGGAGTTTCTGAATTGGAATATCAGAGATTGCAGGTGAAATTGCTGAATGAACTATTAAGGGAATCAAGAAGCAAAAATGAAATTCTTATGGAGAATAATCGTCTGCTACTTGAAAAGATTCAAGGTCAAGAGAGTTTTCCTAGAAAAACGATAGCAAAAAAGAGTAAACAAAATTTTAACAATATTGTTAATGAAGCGGCAGACGCAGACAGCGCCAAAAATTCTGACAGAGTCTCGGAGGTTGCGCCTACAACCCATCGGAACTACTGGACGAATGAAGTTTCGGAAGCATCGCAAACGTCAAGAGAAGTGTCAGAGTTATCTGTCATAACGCAATCACAACATAAACAAAGTGGAAAAGAAACTGAAATTGGCGATCAACAGTGGATAGAGGTACAAAGGAAGAGAACCAGGAGACATAAACCGAGCATTATATACACTGGACAAGTGAATAATGAGAAAATACATGGAGCCGTCAAAAAGAAATGGTTATATGTGGGTAGAATAGCTGATACCGAGGTTACTGAAACTGACCTTAAGGAATTTATATTTGCAACGGTAAAGGAAGAATCTATTACGATTAAAAAACTACCAACAAAAGGTTCAAACTCTTCTTTCAGTGTAGGAACTCAAAATGATGAGGTGCATCAGCAATTGCAAAATCCAAGCTTCTGGCCAGCTGGTGTGACAATACGAGAATTTATTTCAGGAATTTTTTTCAAAGGGACATCAATGTGAACAAACTGAAACAGCAATCAACAGCTTCTCAGAGAAAAAACCAAATCTACAATTAATTTTACAAAATGTACAGTCCTTAACCACTGCGATCAACAAACTGGAAATTCTATTGTCAAGCTCAAATGCACATGGGGCAGCTATCACAGAACATTGGTTAGATCAGGAAGAACTTGCACTTTATAACCTTAATGGTTTCAACTTAGCTTCATATTTCTGCCGTTCTCGTGGAGAACACGGAGGGACAGCAATTTATTGTAGAGCTCCACTTAAGTTTTCCATAAGGTATGATCTTGTAGATTTGAGTATACCCCACACTATTGAATGTTCTGCCATTCAGCTATATTCTTCCACAGGAGGAATTATCGTAATTTGCATTTACAGACCACCGTTGTCCGATTTCAATGTGTTTCATGGAAGACTTAGATCAATGCTTATCAGAATCTGTGAAACTGGTGGCAGTTTCATAATTACTGGTAATTTTAATATAAACTTATTTTCGAATAGTCATGAAAAGGTTGAGTTCAGTGCCTTGCTTGAAACATTTGGCATTGACCTTCCAACGCCCCAGGTAACTCGTCCTATATCGGGTACTTGCTTAGATCTTATAATAACAAACATTAAAGGAAACTACCAAACTTCTGAGAATCATATTTCAGATCATTCGACTGTGATCTTTTCAATGGACCTTCTGAAACCTTCATGTGAAAGAAGAATATTCAACAACAATAGAGCTGATATTTTCATCAGTATGATTCAAGATGAGAGTTGGAATGACTTACTCGCAGACACTGATGATGTGAACACAGTCTGGGAAAAATTCTCAAATAGATACAGGGATATCTATTATCAATGCTTCCCCAAAATGAGAGTTAAGGTGAACACAAGAACTAGAAGATTTCCACCTTCAGATGAAATACTCCTTTTAAAAAAACAACTTGATAACCTATTTCTCATTTCTAGTGTAAAGCCTGAATTTAAACCAGCATATTCAGAGGTGAAGAGAAAATATGATATGGCTATATCACGTGCAAAGAAAGATCAATTGAACAACTATATAACTAATTCTCCTAATAAATTGTTACCCTTTTCCCAGGCATTGGTACGCCAATGAGAATTTAACGCGCATGAGTCAAGTCACCAGAGCGCCAGGTGTCGGATGGAGGGAACATCATTGTTTCGATCAAAAAAAAATTCGATAAGAAGAATAAAACTAGACAACAACCGAAATCGTGTTCTTTTGAAATCTCATTTCGCCGAAGTAACAATTGACAAATTTGTCTCTGATAGCCATTTTGATTTGAGCTGGTCGTTTGAAAACGAAATTGCAGGGCAAATTTATGTTTGTATTTTGAGAAGTTTTCAGTCTTGAATAAATCGCTGATTAGCGGATTCCATTAATTGTGTTCTCGGAAAGATCGGTAAGTTCATAGCATTTCAATTTTTGGTCGAAAAACGTGAGAGCTGTTCCGCCATTTTACAGTGTCGAATTTTCTTGAATTCAATAGATATCCACGGAAGAAGAAAACCATCGTCCATCAGCGGAGTGATTGTTTCTCCCAGCAGTCAAAGCTGCAATAATTTCGTCGATAGGGGAAATTTTGGATTGAAAAGAATCCAGATCATCATTCGACGATTCAGAGGATTGAGCATAGTCTACGTTCAAGTTGTACCGAAGGAAAGGAGATCATCTGTTATCTGCCCTAAGTTAAGTCACCTAATATTGATTATAAATTGTTATCAATAATCAGAAACCATTAAATTTTAGCCATTGTATGAAAATAGGTAATATATTCAACTGAAACTTGTATTTTGTTCTTTTGATCAACCATATATCCAATGAAATATTAATTCACGAAAAATAGAATCGAACTCAAAGCGACCATTTAGGTCGTAACAAAATCTAAATCAGTATGGAAGATTATTAGGGAACTGTCTGGTTCTGAGGGGAAACAGCCCACACCCTCCTATAATGATCCATGTAAGTTGGCCAATGAAACTTTTCACTTCTGTATCATCTAATCATCAGCAGAATATTTCTATCAATACTGCCACTAGAATAAAAAAGAAAAAACAAGGAAAGTCCTTCTTTGCTTTTGAGGTGACTCAAGATGAGGTAATCTCAGTAATAAGATCTCTAAAAAACTCAAACACTTCGGGACATGATGAAATTCCTATGAGGGTAATAAAACTAACCGCCCAGTATATTGCAGAACCTTTAGCTGTAATAATAACCAGAGCACTCATAGAAGGAATATTCCCAGAAGACCTCAAAATAGCAGTGGTAAGACCCATCTATAAGAAAGGAGACAAGGATCAACTGTCCAACTACCGCCCGATTTGTCTGCTGTCCTCTTTTTCTAAAGTTTTTGAGAAACTTATTGCCAACAGATTTACAAATTTTTTCAGAAAGTTTCAGGTTATAACACCTAGTCAACACGGATATACAATAAACAAGAATACTGAAACAGCTATTTTTGAACTTCTACAATCGGTGTTTGAAAATCTTGAGAAGGGTAATATTCCGCTAGCTCTATTCGTAGACCTATCTAAGGCTTTTGACTCTGTGGATCATGACATATTACTGAACATGTTAGAATGCTGTGGAATAAGAGATAAGCAACTCCAACTGATTAGAAGCTACATTCAGGGTAGAAAACAAAAGGTCTTGATCACTGTTGATGGAGTCTCTCACACTTCAGAAGAGATCAATACGGTACTTGGAATACCTCAGGGCAGCATTCTAGGTCCCCTCCTTTTCATTGTTTACGTGAATAGCTTATGTTGCAGTATACTGGAACTTGGGATACCATGTAAACCAGTTACCTATGTAGACGACAAAAATTTTGTGGTAGGAGCTGCAGATATGGATGAGTTGGTGAAATTTGCTGGGCTTATTTTAAGTAAAGTCACAGACTGGTGTCAGGAATTCAAGTTGACAATGAATATCCAGAAGACAGATAGCATGATCTTCGACATTGGTAGAATAACCAGAGACTGCCCCAAGAAATTAAATTTTCAAGACACGGAGGTCATGATAAATAGTACTGTGAAATTTTTAGGAGTGATACTGGACAGGAATATGAATTGGCTTGCTCATATTGAATATATAAGAAAAAAGCTCAACTCAAACATCTATACCTTTCTGAGGCTAAGGAATCAAGTTGATCAAGACATACTGAAAGTCATTTATTTTTCAAACTTTCAGTCGGTGTTGTCGTATGGCATCATTTTCTGGGGAAATTCTCCCTTTATCAACCAAATATTTGTTAGCCAAAAGTGGACTTTGAGAAAAATATACAGACTGACCTACAGGCAATCCTGCCGGGGAGTTTTCAGAAGAAATGGCATAATGACAGTCTATGGACTATTTATATACAGGTTGCTGCTATTCATCAGAAAACACCAGGGCTACTTCTCAACATGTGAGAACACGAATAATACAAGAAGACTGCATCCTTATATATATATATATCCAATCCACCGAACAACTGCAATGGAGAAGACGGCATTATATAGTGCAATTAGATTATACAATGCCCTGCCCAGAAGATTCCGAAATGAGATAGGCTTTAATGCCTATAAGAAGTCCATTTTTAATTTCATTGTTCAATGTGAACCATACTGCATTACTGAATTTCTTCATTTTTGTAATACTTAAGTTTCATTTTCTTTGACTTGTTTCACTATTAATCATGGTTAACTGTGGTGTAATTGTTGAACCTAATGAATTCTATTTCTATTTGACATTTCTTTCGAATCTGTTTAAATTTCTTATCTCCCTTAAATCAGTTGGTATGAATTTATATATTTTGGGTGCTAAATAATCATGACACCTCTGTCCTATTCCCTTCTTACATTTTATTGTTTTGTATTCTTTTTGTCTAGTCCTTGTGCTGTACTTGTGGTCGAGTTTTTCTATCTTTATTTTCCCTAAATATGTATTCTTGATTATTCTGTGCACAAACCGTAAACGGGCATCAAATATATTCGCAATATCGTATAGCTGTTCACTTGAAAATCTGTTGGCTTGTTATATATAATCCTCAATATCCATTTCTGTACTGTATTGAGACACCTCAGATGACATTCATAAAGTCCTCCCCATCCTAAAATCCCATAGTTTATTTGAGACTGAACCAGAGCATAATACATCATACTTAGTCTCCATCCCGTACCGCTTCATCTGTTTGAACTTGTATTATTATTATTATTATTATCATGAACAGGGGTCGTTGTGGCTTCGTTCAGCCTTCCGGGAACTTCGACCGCAAGGATCTTTTGTTCTTTACCCAACTCGTTCATTTAAATCTCAAGGAGGCCATCAATGGTGTTGATGAACACAACGACATCCTTAGGAGCCTTGGCGGTTATTTCATGTGGATCCAGAACCGACTTCCCCATGTGAATGGTTCTTAGTTCCGCCGAACTTGTATATAAGATGCTTTTACTTTAAAATTCTGGTAATGCGATATAGTTATACACCAAAAACGCAACAATAGAATTGAAAAAAGTAAAAAAACAGAAAACCACGAATTGGATTACGAGAAGACAGAAATACTGATAATGAAACAAAAAAGACAGAGAAGACGTGAAACAACACTCCTCGCAAGACCATCATAACAGAAGGATGAAGAAGACAAATCCTGAAATCTGAAATATATTTTATTTTATTCTAAATATCTTATTTCTGTGAAATAAATTAGTTTATGTTACACCATTTAAATAATTGAAATTTTTACAGGCTTTATATCTATTTCAATCAATGTAAACAGTTCCATTTTATTCATTGATGAAGAAAAAGTTTTGTTCTCCGAAACGTCTGATTAATATAATTATTTAAAATTTTGTGCTGTTCCCAGGTGTATCTGATACACAGAATCTTCAATTTTGACCTATATTATGCTAAGTAAACACTGTCATCGAACCAACGTAGCAATATACTAGTTTCTGAGTTGTTACTCGTCATCAATACTGCTTAACGTCTTTGTCTTTGACAACCAAAATGAGCCGCAGACCTATATTCAATGCTGTTAGCCACTTCCCAGACATAAGCAATGAGAAGTGCCATCTAGCGGATAAACGTCTGCACCTCACTCTTACAGAAACTCTGCACGTGGGGATCTATTTCATAAAGGTAATATCCTCAAGTTCCTCCTAAAATGTCATGACAGTGGAGTAAGCCTACAGGGGAAACCACGGTAAAAAAAACCCGCCAGTACACTACCTCACGGGTGTGAATATGATGTGCATATCCTATTATGTATATATTGTGACTCTTAGAATCGCGATATCTCAGGAAATTTAACGTATAAAAATATTGATGATTATTTTTGTTATATAATATAAAAATCTACAACTTTTGTTCGAAAATTATTTTCATGCAGCTTACTGCTTTTGAGAAAATTTTGGAATAACAAATAATATTGACCTTTGACCCCGAATAACTTTTGACGCACACATAGGATCGATAGAGACACTTTATTCGTAACGCTGAACCCTAGTTCTAATCCGAAATTTGGCTCCCCGCAATGTTTGTTATTTTAAATGTCTAGCTTGACCGGACTAGAAGTTGAAACTATTTTTCGAATATATTCATGGTATCAATTCTTTAAGGGAATATGTCATTGTTGACTTCCCGGAAGAAAGATCTAATGGGGGTATACCCATGGCCCTGATTTCAAGCGAAAGTATGTTTGTAGAAAGGGGTAATTGGTAATGCCATTGGCCTTCTTACCTAAAGTCAACGATGCAGCGAGAAAAGGCAGTGAGACAACATCCCCTGTCGCTGTAAAATATTCTACTGGTAATTATATACTTTTATACATTTATCGTTTTTCTTTCATTCACTTTTGATTCACAGACGATTACACAAAAGCATGCGACACTTAGGAGAGGAACAGTCACAATCGGAGGAATCTTCCTCGCATTTCATGAAAAGGGAAAAGGGGAATAGAAACGATGATTTCATTTACTCAGATAAAATGTTTCGACGATGAGGGAAGGCCGGTGCGCCCAAAAATAAAAATCACCCTATCGGTACCTTCATTTCAAGGAGAAAAACAAATGCACTAAAAAAAACCTATACACTTCTGAGACCCTCTGAAGTAATAATAATAATAATAAAAATGAGGTTGTAATGAAGAATAATTGTGTATGTGAAAATAACACGAGTGAGTATTGAATTGTATAACCGTTTTTTCATTCAGAATCACTCCACAAATTTTTAACATAAAAAAAATCATTATTATTATTATTTCGTTTCAAATTTCAGGAATTCTTAGAGATTTGGTTTAAGAAGTACAAATCCTCAAAGAAGACATCAGGCATTTATTGAGCCTACATGCTGACAAGGAAGTATGAACTAGATGCCAGAATTATTGAAATTCAAACATATGGAAAACTCAAGCAATTCAACACAGAATTGCGAGATGAAGACTATTTCAAGAAATGTGTAAGTAAAATTTTGATATTTCTGAAATGGCTCACATTCACTTTCTTGTTATAACAGTTCACGTTCTCTCAATAGAAATCTGGGAATTTTAATATAGCCAAAACACCTCCAGTCTCCAGTATATTTTATGTTTTTTCAGTTAACTAAATATGGCCTTTTTGGCGGAAAAGATATGGCGGAAACCACAAGGAAAATATTGAAGCTGATGATCAGTGATCAGTTGGCCATTTCCTCCCTGATTTGGTCAGGGAGAAATGATAAGGATGGGCTGGAGTATTAGAACATTTAGTCACGCTCATTCAAAGTAGTCCAAAGTTTGTAACAAAATTTTAGTTGATTACTTTGAATTTTTACTAATTCGAAATGATATTCGACATGAATTTCAATAACGAAAATAAATTATGAATACTTATTTTGTAGGATCAGTAAGGAGAAATCCGCTGGCAAAACTGGCAACCAATATGGAAATCAATCATGGTATAATGTATTGGCTTCGGAATGCCAGCGATAGATCTTCTGGTGGCAGCAGGTCCGAAAGAACCAAATTGAGAGAAACTGCAAAACCCGTGATTTTACGAATATACAGGTGTCCCACCGAGAGTGCCCATTAGAAGTTTATGGAGAAATAATAATTTTATCATTTTCAAATTTTGTGTGAAGGTATCAGCTAAGAAGACCTTCATTTATGATAAATTTTTTAATATGAATGACTTCCGCTTTCACCGGAAGTGATATCAACTTTCTTATTTCAAATGGAACGCCCTGTACACTATGACTTTTTCGGATAGATCTTCGAATGCCACATTAATTTTATGTATCACTCCCTATAGCCATCTAGAGCCGTTTTCGAGTTATTCACTGTTTTTCGGAAAAATTTACGAATTGAGGCTTGTAGAACACCGAGAATTCAAGGAAAGCGCAAAGCACAATCTCAGATCTGTTTATTGAAATGGGTTACTGACAAGATATTCACCATAACTCTGTAGAGAAAATAACGTTTTGATATACTGGAAAGTAAAATGAGAGTGTCAAAATTTATTTAAAAAAAAAGCAAAAAACTCGATTGTTTCAAATGGAACTCGTATTTTTTTCACTCGCATATCAATTTGTGAGGTAAAAATAGGTAGAGTTTATTGGGGGTTCCCTATATCCAAAATGTACCATTTTCGAGATATTCAGGAAAAACTGTTAGAGTATCAAAGTTTGAATTCCAAAAAGGGCAGAAATTCGATTTTTTCAAATGGAAAGCGTATTTTTTTTCACTCCCATTCCAATTTATGGGTAAGAAATGAGAAGAGTCTTTTAAGGTTTCCTCCTCATTTTCGAGAGATTCAGAAATAACTGTTAGCAACGAGCATATTATAATATGTGAGGTATCTGAGGTATCAATTATGATCTATGTTCAGCCTTTCATAAGAATCTGTATGACTATATTCAAAATAATTTAGGTTTGTTAAAACTGAAGAATTCATCGTGCAATATATTGGCAGAATTCTGTTCCAGAAAGAAAAGGAAAGTAATTGTCTTCTTGTTCTAAAATCGTGACATTCTTAAAATCGATACTATGACCTGTAACTTTTATGTGCTGACCCAATGCACATCTTTCGGGTCTGATGGCGGAATCACTTTTGTGTAAGGACATTCTTGTAGCTAGGGCTTGTGAGGTTTGACCTATGTAGACTAACGGGCAATGAGTGCATTTCAGTTGATAGACCACATTTCTTTTCTTTGAATTTTCTATTTTATCTTTTGTATTGTTGAATAGCAATTTTGTGTCTACTAGAGTGTATTTTCCTATCTTTATGTTGGTGTACTTTTTGAAAAGTTTTGTGAGCTCGAAGGTAAGGCCCTTAATATATGACAGCTTAGCAAAAATGATTTGGTCCTGTATGTTATCGTCTGTGTGTCTGCTTTCGGGTGTTATGTCAGGTTCAGATGGTCGTGGTGCACTATATATAAATTTTTTCAGAAGAATGGTGGAATATCCATTATCCTTCATAAGGTGGAACAGTTTTCGAAGGGCTTTTTCTGTCAATGTACTATGGGAGATGTCCTCTATTCTTTTTTTAAGTCCTAAAATGGTGTTTATTTTGATTTTGATGTCATGGTAGGAGGATGCGTTGATATATCTGCCCGAGCTACTGGGTTTTCGGTACCAGTCTAGTTTTATGGTGTTATCATCTCCTCTGATTAATTGTTTGTCAAGAAACGGTACGCTTCTATCATTTTCTCTTTCTATAGTGAACCTAATGTGTTCGTCAAAGTTTTGGAAAACTGCGAGAACTTCTTTTTTGCAGTCGGCAGGCATGGTCATTATCAAGTCATCGACATATTGAAATATGAAATGTGGGGTGAAAGACAGCTTCCTGACTTGGGTCTTAAGTAAGGTTAACATAGTTATCTCAGCCAGGATTGAGCTCAGAGAGCCTCCCATTGGGCAGTTAAATAGAAAATTCAAAGAAAAGAAATGTGGTCTATCAACTGAAATGCACACATTGCCCGTTAGTCTACATAGTTCAAACCTCACAAGCCCTAGCTAGAAGAATGTCCTTACACAAAAGTGATTCCGCCATAAGACCCGAAAGATGTGCATTGGATCAGCACATAAAAGTTACAGGTCATAGTATCGATTTTAAGAACGTCACGATTTTAGAACAAGAAGACAATTACAGAAAACGCCTTTTTTTAGAAATGTGCCTTATACAACAGAACGAAACGATGAACTCAAAATCTGACACCAACAACCTGAGCAGCATATATAGTTTCCTTCTTAAATGCGATAACAACAAGTATACATCACGAAATAGTCCAAATACTCACATTACATGACCAACCAAAAACAAGAACAAAAAGAAGTTATGACATCACAATATAATTCTATGTCCGCCAGACCTTCATTTTCGTCCCACTGTCGTGTAAATTTTCCATGTTTGAAACATCCAAGAAATAATAAATAAAGTATTGTTCGATTATATTAGGAGGATATATGCGGAAGATGTTCTTTTTCACAAAGCTGTTATGCCCATTAATGTCTTAGTATTGTAAAAGACCGTAAATGTAAACAAATATAGATGTTAAGTTATGTTTTTTACAGTAAGCTCCTGAAGATGTCTACGAGTTTGACGAAATATATAGAGCTATTAGTACAAATTGACGTTATCTGCCAATTAGTCGAAACACCCGTATCCTTTTCGTATATATATATATATATATATATATTAGACTGTTTCAAAAAAATCGACATTTTTTGTTTTCACGAAACCCCCCCTAATTATCTTCCGGGTATCGAAAAGAGACCTCTATGAAAATATCAGCTTCAAATAATAATATTTAGAGGTCGCTCATCAATTATTTCTATTTTCCCTACTAATAGCAGGGAAAAAATTTCATTTTTCAATAAAAAATTCCTAGAGCAGAAACCAATAGACGGATTTCATTGTGTGATACATTTTCGTGTAGACAATCAGATACTCTACAAATATGTCCCCTACGATATTTCAATAAAACGGCCGCTTCGAAAGTTATTCATTTCGATGCTAATATTGAGGTATTTTTGAAGAAAAAAATTATTCAAAAAAATCGATTCCGTTTGTTTTCACGAAACTCTATTTCTAATTATCTTCAGGGTATCGAAGAAAAGCGTCTGTCAAGATATTAGCTTTGAATATTAATATTTAGAGGTCGCTCAGCGATGATTTCTATTTCCGCTATTGATAGCAGGAAAAAATTTTCCTTTTTCAATAAAAAACTTTCCATTCACGAACCAATTGACGGATTTCAATGTGTAATACATTTTCCTGTAGGGAACTAGATGCTCTACGAAAATGTCTCATACGATATTTCGATAAAACCGTTCGTTCAAAAGTTATTCGAACTTTTTCTTCAAAAATACCTCTATATTAATACCTTATATTGAGGTATTTTGGAAAAAAAGTTCAAATAACTTTTGAGCGAGTGGCTTTATCGAGATATCGTATGGAACATTTTCATAGAGTATCTAGTTCTCTACACTAAAATGTATCATACAGTGGAATCCGTCTATTGGTTCGTGAACAAAAAATTTTTTATTGAAAAAGGAATTTTTTTCCTGCCATCAGCAGCGAAAATGGAAACCATCGATGAGCGACCTCTAAATATTAATATTTAAAGCTTAAATTTTCACAGACGCCTTTTGTCGATGCCCTGAAGATGATTAGAAGGCGGGTTGCGTGAAAACAAGTAAAGTCGATTTTTTTGAATATTTTTTTTCTTCAAAAATACCTCAATATTAGCATCGAATCGAATAACTTTTGAAGAGACCGTTTTATCGAAATATCTTAAGGGACATATTTGTAGTGTATCTGATTGCCTACACGAAAATGTATCACACAAAGAAATCCGTCAATTGGTTTGTGTTCTAGGAATTTTTATTGAAAAAATAAATTTTTCCCCTGCTATTAGTAGGCAAAATAGAAATAATTGATGAGCGACCTCTAAATGTTATTATTTGGAGCTGATATTTTCACAAAGGTCTTTTTTCGATACCCTTAAGCTAATTAGGGGGGGGTTTCGTGAAAACAAAAAAAGTCGATTTTTTTTGAATCAGTCTAATATATATACAGGGTCTTTCACGAGGAACCTCACCCATATTTATACGGGAAACTACTGAACGTATTTTCATGAAATTCAGCACTTATAAGTATTTCACGATGCTGATGAAATCTAAAATATTTTCAAGGCATGAGCACCTCCGGTTTTTCCGGAAATGACATCAACTTCCGTTTTTCAAATTAGAACACCATTTTTTTATTGCAGAAATAGATTCCTTAGAAAATTTCAAGTTATTTTGATGTAACATTTTTCAGTTTTGGTTGGAAAATTCTCTCTGAGCGGGAAAATTCGAAAAAAAATCGAAAATAGAGCTCCGCTGAAACAAGAGTAACTTCGAGGTTTTTGGATGGAAAATTTTCATTTTTGGGATTTTTCAAGATGTAAGATTGATGTATCCACTTAAAAAATCGAAATGGCGATTCATGATACAGGGGGTGAAAAAATCGCTTTCAAAGTTAGGGATGACAAAATCGTGAAAAATCAATTTTTTCAAATTAGAACCCCATTTTTTTATGGCAGATATCGAATCTACGTTAGAAAATAATGTGAGTGTATGCATCACACCCCTTGCCCTAAAATGGATATTTTCTGAGTTATTCACAAAAAACTGTTTTTTCGTCTTGAATTTTCAGCTTTCTTTTCCCTTCACGCCAAAAAGATGAAATTTTCAGGAACTGTTACTTAAACCATGTTTTAGATTTTACTACCCTAATATGCAAGAGAAAAAAGTTACAGGTTGTTCCTAAATAGATGGCGAATTTTGATTCGAATTTGTATCGGAAACCCTTTTATTTCAACTAATCGGCCATCGGTTTTCTCTCCAGTGATGAATAAATAATTCCTTATGAACCATATGCAAAAACTTACCATGTTTTACATTCTTTTTTTTTTAATGATAGATATCATCTGCCAAATTCCTCTTTATTCAGTAGCATTCCTGAGACGTATAAATAAATGTCTAGAAATTAACGGTCAAAACTTTGAGCATCTTCACTAGTTATAACTGCGAGAGTTTGCCATGGTTCTCCTAATAGTAACTTGAAGTCGGTTTCAAGAAGTGGTGAAAATCTACAGCATGGTTCAAATAACAGTTCCTGAAAATTTCATCTTTTTGGCGTGAAGGGAAAAGAAATAGCTGAAAATTCAAGACGAAAAAACAGTTTTTTGTGAATAACTCAGAAAATATCCATTTTAGGGCAAGGGTGTGATGCATACACTCACATTATTTTCTAACGTAGATTCGATATCTGCCATAAAAAAATGGGGTTCTAATTTGAAAAAATTGATTTTTCACGATTTTGTCATCCCTAACTTTGAAAGCGATTTTTTCACCCCCTGTACATCAATCTTACATCTTGAAAAATCCCAAAAATGAAAATTTTCCATCCAAAAACCTCGAAGTTATTCTTGTTTCAGCGGAGCTCTATTTTCGATTTTTTTTTCGAATTTTCCCGCTCAGAGAGAATTTTCCAACCAAAACTGAAAAATGTTACATCAAAATAACTTGAAATTTTCTAAGGAATCTATTTCTGCAATAAAAAAATGGTGTTCTAATTTGAAAAACGGAAGTTGACGTCATTTCCGGAAAAACCGGAGGTGCTCATGCCTTGAAAATATTTTAGATTCCATCAGCATCGTGAAATACTTATAAGTGCTGAATTTCATGAAAATACGTTCAGTAGTTTGCCGTATAAATATGGGTGAGGTTCCTCGTGAAAGACCCTGTATATATATATATATATATATAATTATATAATACACCCCCTGTATTCTAAGATAGCTGCAATATTGTATCTTAATTGAGATAATAATATGACCATGTTACTTTTTACAAACGAAGCACACGTGTCTCTTATCTTATTGCTGGATGTATCAGAACACCGAAGATATAAGTAGGTTCGATATTTAATTACGCACAAGAATAGTAACTACCTTCGTAAGACTAGTGTCTATTGTCTGTATCCTTTATCAAACGTTCTTAATAAAGCTATTTTTTAAAAACGGTGTTTTTCCCGCAAAAAACATAATTGGCGACGAGGATGGGATTGTGCTAGTCTTCCTGAAGTATCCATATCCAGAACTCAACAAAGCTTCAGTTCGAACTCTCAAGGTGCAACCAGAGATAGATCGAGTCCAAGGCTAGACTTCCTCACAGTGTCAAGAAAGGGAGTTTTTCTGATTAAAAAACGAAATAATTTATAATAATCTATATTTTTCATAAATTCGTCAAAATAGGTGTAGAAAACTCAGAAGGTATAAACGCATTAAACGATTTAATAAACTCTATTTCTGATTTGAGTATAAACGACTCAAAAATGGTAGATTTAAAGGTCCCGAAAGAATTTAGCAATCTTCTTCCTAAATACGATGGAGATAAAACAAAATTACATTCATTCTTAGATGTGTGTGATAATTACATAACTCAATTTCAAAATGCAGAACAAATTGTGAAAACATATTGTCTGAATTTATTTAAAAGTAAATTTATTGGAATTGTTGAAGCAGAATTCCACACATCGAATGTCGCCAATACGTGGATAAGTATTAGAGGTTTTCTTGCTAATAAATTTGGAGATCATGCGAATCTCGATGTCCCGAAGAATCAACTTCAATTCTTTAGAAAACATCCAAAAGAAGATATATATTTATTTATCGAAGAAATTAAAAGTCTGAAAATAAGAATCCACTAACGAATGAGCTAGCTAAAAATGTCTTAATAAGTGATAGTCTTTGTGAATTACAAACAACTCTTATAACTACGCTGAACTTGACTTTCGATCAAGCAACGCAAATTGTAGAAAATTATGTATCACAAAAGTCACAGGTAGATATGATGCGTACGTGGAAACATACATCTACGAACAATTTTAACAATAAACCAAGAAATAATGGCTCATATAGAAATTTTAATGATACTCCTCATTATAAAACTAATAATAATAATTTCAGAAATCCAAATTTTCCTTATAGTGTAAGACCAAACTATAATAATGGTAACTATCGTGAACAATTCTCGTCACAAAAATCCAATACAAACAGCAAAAAATGTTAACACTCATTATCCCACGGCGAAACAAGTTTTCGGTCCGACAAATAAATCAAATATAACAAATGTTTAAAAAAACAACCATTTTATAGGAATCACAATCCACCTGAAAAAAGTCTGTCCAAACGAGAAACTATCATTAAAAAAGAAACGGGTATTCCACTCAATACCAAATCAATCTCCAGAAAAAATTCTTCAATGACCCTACCATGCAACAAAATGACTTCATCGTTGAAGAACTAACTGATGTAAATTCTGAAAATATAAGTAGAAATTTTCCAAAAGCAGGCCCAAGCAACGAATTGACCTAAATCAAACCTTTGCTAACAAAAATTAATTACTTTTCATAGAATTCCTAAATCCCTATTGTAAGTTATAAATTGATAGCGGATGTTTGTCTTATTGATACAAAATAACTTTCCACAAAATATTCTCGAGGAAAAGACCTCCCTAACAGCTTGTATGAAAACGAAAAACTCAAAAGAAAAAGTCTTATTACCAGTTTTCACAGAATTCCGTATTAATGATATGCATCCCTTCATTCTCTATAAATTCCATAAAAATTATGACGGTCTAATCGGGCAGATTTCTTAAATAAGTATGGATTTGAAAAATCAAATACTTCAAAATGAATATTGTAGAATTCCTTTTCAATATCAAAAGGTGTGCCAAAATCCAGTAGATAATCCCGTGGATTTGTCCCATTAAGGCTCTTACATTAGAAATCAATTAATGAAAATTTTCCAAACTAATATTGATTCTCTACAATTAGGTACCTGGTCAACCTTTGAATTTTTCAAATCAAATGAAGCATAAAATAAGAACAGTTGATGAAATATCTGTCCATTGTAAAATTTATAGATATCCTGAAATCAAATTACAGATATGCTTGAAAAGAAAATTATGAGACCTAGTATTTCCCCATGGTCCTTTGCTGTAGTAATTGTTCCGAAAAAGCGAGACTTATCTGGTAAAACCAAATGGCGAATGGCCATCGATTGTAGAAAACTTAATGATAAAACTATTGATGATAAATAACCATTACCTCAAATAAATTCCATATTAGATAAATTAGGAAATACAAAATATTTTACAACGCTTGACTTAGCATGTGGATTCCATCAGATCGAAATGAGAATCAATTGAAAAAACGGCTTTCTCTGTTGAAAACGGTCATTATGATTTTTTGCCAATGCCTTTTGGATTGGAGAATGCCCCAGCCACGTTTCGAAGATTAATGAATAATGTTTTGGGAAATTTTATTGAAAAAAGTTGCTCTATTTACATGAACGACATAATTATTTTTTCAGATACCATTGAACCACATCAAGCAGATATACATAGAAATATTCAAGAAACATAATTTGAAAATATAATTAGATGAATGTCATCTTTTCACTACTAAAGAAATTAAATCATTTCTTGGCCTTGTCGGATATTATAGAAAGTTCATTCCGAATTTTACCAAAATAGCGAAACCTTTAACTGCGTGTTTGAAAAAAAAAATGCTAAAATGAATATCGATGATCCTGAATACATTGAATCATTCGAAATTTGTGAAAGAAGTCTTCTTAATTATAAATTGTTGAGATTTCCAGATTTCAAAGAAAAATTCATTTTTACGACAGACGCATCTGGATTTGCCATAGGATCTATCTTATCTCAAGGTGAATCACCCAGTTTGCTAAGCGTCCCGAACCTTGAACTTAGCAGGAACAATCGAAAAAGAATTACTTGCAATTGTGTGGTCTTGCAAACACTTCCGGCCTTATTTGTACGGGAGGAAATTTACAATTTATACCGACCATAAATCTTTAGTTTGGCTATTCTCACTCAAAGAACCAAATTCACGACTTATGCGACGGTGTATTTTATTAGAAAAATTCTATTATGAAATCAAATACAAAAAAAGGATCGTCAAACAATGCAGACGCTTTGAGTAGAATAATTTTGGAAAAAGACAAAAGCTTCAGAGATTTTCTCCGAGAAAAGGAATTAGGAAATATTGAAAATGTAAATTATATTGAAAACTTGAATGATGATTTATTCAATGCACCCAGAAATTTCGCATTAGTTCATTGTGTATCAGAAGATTTCTTTATGAATAAAGGCATTGCCCGAGATTTTGAAGATATATATGGAAATGTAAACGAATTGAAATCGCAAAATTAAAAAGTTGGAGAAGTAGCATTTCTGAGAAAAAATAACCGAAATATTTATTATCTTATTACTAAAAAATTCCATTATGATAAACCAACGTATAAAAATGTTTTTAATTCTCTTTTATACTTGAAAAAATTAATGAAGTCAAATAATGAAACTCATTCAGCTATACCACGAATTGCGTGTGGTCTAGATAAATTGAAATGGGGATAAAATATACGATATCATCCAATACTTTTTTGATGATTTAAATATAAAAAAAGTTATATATCACTCCAATGATGAAATTGAAAATAACAATTTGATAAATAATTCAGATGGTTTAAGTAATAATTATGAGGATGATCATGTTGAATATAAAAATATTAACTAACTAGACGTAAGAAATGATATTCATGATGATACTGAATATGAATCGAGTTTATTTGAAAATGATGATATAAATCTTATAGAAGATGATGTAATGTCAATAATTAATAATGTAACAGATGAAGAATTAGACGAATGTCTAGAATTATTGAATCAAAGTTATGATGATAATAATGATGAAAATAATGATAAAGAGATAAATGAAGACATACCGATGAATTTAGAAAACGAAGAATTACCCATTTCGAAAAATGACGATTCAAGTGAATTACATTCAGAAAACGTAATCATTCACCAGCGACATAACAATTCTTAGTAATACAGAGAATCCTCTTTTAGAGATCCCTTATACAGAGAGAAGTCTGAATTCTTCCCAATCACAAATTGTTCTTAAACAAGGATCTACCTATAACGTAGCAAAAATCAAATTATTCAATGATAAATTGAGATTCCGAGTAGTGATAAATTCTGTGGAAAGAGATTTATACAATTTCTTACATGTCAGATCTAAACATCCATACACTCTTTATATTATGTCCCCAGAATTAGAACAACCTCTTATACGAACTTTGCAAAACAAATTTGATTATAGAACGTTAGAGATGAAAATTTCCCGAATTCTTTTAGAACGTTGAAGATAAAGACGAACAATTTCTTCGAATTCAACAATATCATGAAACTACTATTCATCGTGGCTTACGAGAAAATGTAATTAGTCTCAGAAAGAAATATTATTGGCCTAACATGGACAAAGATGTTCAGAGTTATATTGATGCTTGTGAAATTTGTCAGAAGAGTAAATATGAAAGAACACCTATTGAATTACAATTTAAGCCTAATCCTATTGGTTCAAAACCATTTTACTCACATCTATTGTGATACAATTCGTTTTAATCAAAATTATTGTCTTAGCATTGTAGACTCATTTTCGAGATTAGGACAATGTTACCCACTCTTAGAGGAAACAGGTACAGAGAATATTGAAAAATTGTTAATTTATTTCAGTCATTACGGTGTCCCAATCAAAATGACATGCGACAATGGATTAGAATTCAAAAACAAGATTTCTGTAAAATTCACTATATAACTAATTATAACCCAAATTCAAATGCATAAGTAGTACGATTTCATTCGACATTAATCGAGCAATTGAGAGCCATTGGAATAAATAACACATTTCAAAACAGAATTTCCCAGGCCTTATTGAGCTATGATAACTCAAATCACTCGAGTTTAGATATAACTCCAATGCAAATTATCAAAGCAGATTTAAACTATTCCCTTCCAATCGAAATAAGTCATAATCAAAGAGTAGACACTATATTCAAAACTATCAAGAATACTTGAATGAAATATCAAAACGCTTAGAGTCAAAGAATCAGAAAAATGTAAACCGTTTAGAAAAAATTATCGAAAACGTAGAGCTGAGTAATATTAAAACAACCATTACTTGGAAACTCGGCCCTGTGTATAAAAAGATAGATGCCCCGCGAATTAGATTATCACACAATAAAGGATTGCAAGAATAAACACATTTATCATAAGAAAATCTTGAAACAGAAAAAGAAATAATATCATTTTGTTTTAGATCAAAAATGGATCTTTTTAAGAAATTATTAATTTTGTGCATCATAATGAATTGCAATTCTTCTAAAGAAATTATACCGATAGAAAATAATGTATTACCAATATCACTTGGAAAGGCATATGTCAATGATAGAAATTTACAATTTATTTATCATATCGATTTGAACGTGATCGCAGAATCTAAGATGAAATATCAAAAAGAAATAAGTAAATTTTAGAATTTTCAATTGGGATTTGCACGAACGGCAAACTAAATATAAGTACTTGAAACATTCAAACGAAAATAATTTCAATACCTTAGAGGAATTACGAAAAACTCAGAATCAAAAGGGGTTGATTAATATAGGAGGAAAAATTTCTAAGATTCTATTTGGAACACTAGATTCCGAGGATGAAGAATTATACAAGAACTACTTTGATAGTACCGTAAACCCGTGTTACTTTGCCCATAGAGGCAAACTTTGCCCGGCAGACAGCTGTATTTGTTTACCTCATATTTAAGGTTGGTAGTAATTTTGAACTTTGGTAACATTTAGTTTTGCAACTACAAGTTGCAAGGCACCTGTTTGTTACGTTTCGTGTAATTTTCAACGGTCATATAGCGACAATAACAGACCGGGCAGTTTGTCGGCATTATCGGCAACATTTTAGTGCTACAAGTAAGTATTGTATTTCATTTGTATTTTGAGTAATATAATTATGTTGTGGCACATTAGTTTATTTCATGTTTGGACTTCAAATGTGTTCTATAAAGTGTAACAAAAAGTTGATATATTTCAATTAATCGCAAAAAATGTAAAAGTGGGCATTGTTTCCTCATTGTGGGCAATGTTATCCCATGTCATAGACAACTTTTTTATTTAGTTTTTTTTTGTCTATCCCATATTTATACTAGATATTATTATTTTTATTCTTTATATAGGATGGGTAAATACAAGAGAAGGTTAGGGATTATGACGAAGAAATACTTGAAAATGCCATCAGGGCTTTAGGAAATGGCAGGAGTTCTCGACAAGCAGAGACTATTTACAAAATCCCACGAAGAACGCTTCTTAATAAAGTAAAAAATAAGCACAGCGGATCAGTTGGTCATCCCACTATGTTAACAGAAGTTGAAGAAAGATGCCTTGTTGATGTCGTTATTGCTGGTGAAAAATTATTTAGATGAAAAAGGAGTAGAAATGCCTGTTTTCAAAAATAATTTGCCTGGCACAGAATGGGTTTCTCTTTTCTTAAAACGCCATAAGGACAAACTCTCTAAGCGTCACTGTCAAAACCTGAAAAGAAACAGAGCTGGAAAAACTTCAGATAAATTTCAAGAATATTTTGATAACCTGAAAATTACTTTGACTGACGTTTCTCCAAATAATATTTTAAATTATGATGAAACAAATTTGAGCGATAATCCAGGTAAGCGATCATAAAATGTTTCCTACCTTATAAAACTTAACTTTACCCTTTGTGTTAGGAACAAAGAAATGCTTATTTTCCAGAGGAACCAAATATCCCGAGAAGCACATGAATTATAGTAAAAGTGCCATTTCAATAATGTTCTCTGCCACTGCATCAGGAGAACTTTTACCTTGCTACGTCGTTCACAAGGCTGGATAAATGGGGGTCCTGTAAAAACTGATTATAATCGAACAAAAAGTGGTTGGTTCGATGCTGCTACTTTCCAGGATTATTTTTTGAAAATAGTTGTGCCTTGGGCGCGCAAACTGGAGGGACCAAAAGTTGTCATCGGAGATAATTTGTCTTCACATTTAAATACAACAGTTTTGAGAGAATGCCGAAGACATAATATCCGATTTGTATTTCTACCACCCAACTCAACTCACTTGTCTCAACCATTGGACGTGAGTTTTTTTGCACCATTAAAAAGGGCCTGGAGAAAAATACTAGATGACATTAAGACAAAACAACCTACATTAAACTGTGTTGAAAAATCTATATTTCCGTCCCTTTTAAGAAAATTGATAACTGAAATACGCATTCAGTCTTCAAAAAACATACAGAGCGGCTTCAGGGCAACTGGAATTTATCCTCTGCAGCCTGATGAAGTATTGAAGAAACTGGGTGGGGATAAATAAAAAAAGAGAGTTTCCCGTGAAATAGATGCATCCTTGTTGAGTTACCTTCAAGCCAAAAAAGCTTCCAAAGAAAAAATTACCAGTGGCAAAAAAGAAAAAAATGCTGAAAATTAAGCCAGGTTGTTCTGTAACAGCAGAAGATATTGAAAATCAAGAAAATGACATCGATAAAGATAGTGAGAGCGAAAATGAAATTGACAATGATCCAAGTACATCTCATCCAACTGCCGAAAACGAATTTGAAGATCAAGCTGAACAAGAGGATCAAAATCAAGGAATCACTATAGATGTTTTAGAAGATATTACAAACACACAAAATGAAAAAATGAGATAAAGCAGGGTGCATATATAGTGGTCCAGTTTTGTGGTAAGAAATCCATATAACATTTCATAGGAATCGTTCTTAATATATATATATATATATATATATATATATATATATATATATATATATTCTTTTGAATAAGAGAGCTAAAATAATACAATAAATGTTGAAACAAAAAGAACCTAAGCTGAGGTAAAAAAAGGAACGGGGTACCACAACATTCTTCGTATGATACTATAGTATCATACGATACTTTCATCACCAGTATCATACGATACTATAGAGCCAGGGGAAAAAACCTCAGCCGAAAAAACCTGTCTCCCCGTTAAAAAAATAAAATAAAATTGTTGTATCTGAATATTCTATATAGAAGGACATCACGATCAGCGGGACGGCTCTTCGGAGGAAGGATTTCCAAACACAAACTCCAACCTGAAAATAAAAAAGCCAGAACAGCAAGAGAATTCAATTTATACTTCATCAAATTGATCTGAAATTTTCAACCCATTGCAAAAATGAGTTTGATATATTGTGTATGGCTCTAATGCCATCTTGGAATTTATAAATCGAACAATTATTAATTAGGTGTTCAACTGTTTCCTCTGATTCACCACATTCACAATTAGGACTATCAACCGAATTCCACTTGAAAAGCATGCTGTTGGTACGACCATGACCTGTTCTTATTCGATTAAGAAGGGACCATATTCTCCTGGGAAGGTTAAAACCAGGAACTTTATTCGATGGAACAGATATTAGATCTTTATTAGATAAAGAACATACATCCCATTCGGATTTCCAGATTTCGTTGTAGCTGAAGTTCGAATTCAGAAAGTTATTCGACCAAATAGGTTTACGAGATTTCAGTCTTGGAATTCTATTTTCTTAATACTGAAGATGAAGTAGAAGACGAAGACAACTCTATATTTGTAAAATTTATGAAAAAAGGTGCAAAGGGATTTACTTTTCCCGAAATAGATGACACCTCAGTGGTAAATTTATTAGATGTCAATGAAGTATTAGAAACCCCAACAATCGACAGAAGGGGGGAATATTTATTTCAAAATAAATCTTTAAAAAAGTTCCATTTATAATGTGATAAAATACCTAAACTGCTTGTGATATAATATAGTATCTCTATGTTGAGTTTCAAAAATTTTATCTTTAAGTAATAAAGTTTTATTTTTATGTAAACCAAAAAAAATGAGTTTTAAGTTATTTTAAAGGATGTTTCTTTTATTTTTATATTTTTATATATATAGGTAACAGATTAAAACTTTGTTATAAACAGCTTTTGTTTTAATATTTTACCTTTGTTTTTGTTATTTTAATAAATATTACGTTTTTTTTTTAATTTTTTTGTGGGCAAAGTAGCCCTATGCAGCCTAAATTTGCCCAAACAAGCAATTTTTTATCGGAGGGCAAAGAAAGGTTGTGGCAG